>JAMZEH010000070.1:2935000-3297500 GCA_024699665.1 Ostrea denselamellosa
TTGACGTTCTAAATATTCATAATAAAAAAAATTGTCTTCCTGTAAACACACTATATGAATAGTTTGTTTACAGGAAGACATTTTTTTATTATGAATATTTAAAACGTCGAGCGCCTGTGGGTGAAGAGATCTTTCTCGGGTTTGAGGCGAATTAAAAGCTACACGCACGAAGAAGAAGAAAACCCAAGCGATTTCCTAAACACAAACTTTAAAATGACAATAAATAGATAATAAGAAACTAAACAGAATTTAAAAAGGTATCTACATCACGCCATATTTTTAAAAATGAAATAAATAGAAAATGGTTCGGCCTTCCCGCGCAGAGACCTGGCAACGTTCATCATACCAGCTAACACTTTTCAATTTATTGGACATATAACGAAACGTGTTCAGATACTTATTTCGTTACTTTGATATTTTGCGCACTTAAATATTGTTAATTGGATAATCATATGACTAGGAATCGCGCATTTTATTCATATAAAGATTAAAAAATTCTCTCGGGGAAGACCACCGGAACACCAGCCATAGGAATGGACAATTCCCTCCATCACTTGGAGCTTGAGGTCAGTAGAAGCCAAAGGATTCAGACTGACCCCCCCCCCCCCCCCAGCTGGATCTGCGCCTGGTACCTACAGTGTTTCTATAATCCACAAAGATTTATAATATGCAGGAAGAGAGAGAGAGAGAGAGAGAGATTAAAATAATACATAACATAAATTTAACACTAAAAGAAATTCAAGACACTAGAGATCGTACGTAAGCCATTGAATAGCTTATTTTCAATCCCTTTTAATACTTTAATTACCTTGTAATCATTGTTATAAATTTATTGAACAGGCCCCTAAATATTGTTTTTAAAATCTAATTTGAAATTTCCCGCGAAAAATCTTGCGAGGACAACGCCTTCAAAAATAAAAATATGAAAGGATAAAAATAAAAATACGGCACTGGTTTCTTTTTCTATTCTATGTTGCATTTGGTAAATAAAAACGCGGTACAATAAATTATGGGGGAAAGGTGAAGGTCAAATTTGAAACAGGAGACGACGAGTTACTATTGAACGCTAACAGTAACACGTTGAGCGCGCAACAACTATTGAGTAATGGAGAACTTCAAACCTTTTCCTGGATTTGGCACTCAAGCAACGCATGTAGGACAGGAGCCAGAGAAATGGAATTCGAGGGCTGTTGTTCCGCCGATCTCTATGTCTACAACGTTTAAGCAGAAGGGACCAGGAGACCATCATGTTAGTATGTGAGGATGGGAGCGGATCCACAATGTGGATCATTGGTTAATGTAGTTGAAATTTTGTGATTATCTATTATTATATAATATAAACAACAGTTACAATGTCATAATGTATCAGATAAATAATTAATTAATTGATTTGGTCTGTAAACTATATTCTTAAATGTGTTGTTGTTGTCGTCGTAAACTTTTCACATTTACATCTTCTTCCCCAGAACCATTAGGCCAATTTCAGTCATGCAAACTTGGCAAAGAGAATCCTCGCTTGGAGGGGATTCAAGTTTATTCAAATGAAGGACAACGTCCTTCTCCACAGGGAGATAATGGCGAAATAATGAAAAACACTGAAAAATTTTTAAAATCTTCTTTTCCAGAACCAGCAGGTCAATGCCAATCTAAGTTGGTACAAATCATCCTTGGGTGAATAGGATTCAAGTTTGTTCAAATGAAGGGCCATGACCCCTTCAATGGGGAGATAATTACCACAATGCCAATATAGGGTTGGGTCTCAAGAACCACTGGGCCAGGAAAGTTCAAATTTACATGGCAGCTTCCTGACATAGTGCAGATTCAATTTTTTTTTTATTATAAAATCATGGCCCCCAGGGATAGGGTAGGCCACAACAGGGTATCAAAGTTTTATATACAAAAATATAGAAAAAAAATATTTAAAAATTTTCTTAAAAACAGTTCAAATTTACATCACAGCTTTCTGACATCTAGTTCAGTTTCAAGTTTGTTAAAACCATGGCCCCTGGGGTAGGATGGGGCCACAATAGGGGATCAAAGTTTTATGTGTGAATATATAGGAAAATTTTTACTAATATGTGATAAGGTGACTCACATGAGCGATATGGCCCACGGGCTTCTTCGTTTGACTATACTACATAAAAAATCAAATTGAAGAGAAATAAAAGAATCTGTGAAATGTGTGATATGAACTGTATAGAAGAGGTTCATTCACTGATTGAATAATAAGAGACAGGATTTTTTTTTCAGGACATTGCAAGAAATGTATCAAACTTTTAAACTATGTCAAATATGGGCAAAAACTATGTGGATTATGTCAAATGATGATCATATAATTTTGATAAATCTCAGCAAATTTTAGTCAACATTTTTAAAATAAGAAATAATGTTCTGTGTAAATTGAAATAACAATGTAAAACAGTGATAATCTTATTACTAAGGTGATTGTTAGTACATGTAGTACACATGTACGTTAGAAATTCATTTTTCTGTATATTATTATGTGATATTACATAAGTACGATTATACATTCAGGAATGTAATTATGAATCTTACATTTCAGTGCCACCTATAAACAAGTACAATCCCCAACTTTTACAAACTTCTATATTAAAGTGACTTTTTCCCTCTCCTTTCATATTGATGCTATTCATTTGGACTTTTTGATGTCTTTTTCTTTTATCTTTATTACCATGATAATGATTACATTATGCTTTATAAGCTCTCAAGAGACCTGAATTAGTTTAATAAATTTTATGCGATACAAATATTAACATTTTTGAGGACAGTGCAACGTTTTAGCTACCTGTAAAGTACAATACACGATAATCTGTCAAAACCAGCTGCATGCCACTGTGGTTCCAAAGAAATTGGCTGGTTTACACAGAGTCCAGAATGGTGACCAAGTATGAGAGTTACTCCCCATATATTCACTTTCTAAACACTACTAACGTTTTATTAAATCGCATAATAATTGAATATTCTCATAGTTTGAGCCACTAACAAACCTCTGGCGTTTTCCAGATCCAACACTTGTAAATTAGTCTCTGTAGAATTCTTTCCGTTTGAGAATATCACTCATGGTGGTCGTCCTATGGAAAATTTTCCTGCCAATTCTTTCTGTGTTATTTTTGGTGATGAACTATCAAATTCATTGATTAATTGTATTCTTTTCATTTAATGTTACTTCTTGGGGAAAGGCCAATGTGCCACCAAGTGCCTCTTGCATGGTGTTACCATAACTGAAAAGTGTGTATCCCCCCCCAAATCGGATTTTATTTAAAACTGTATTTGCTGGGCAAGGTTAATATTGTATTTAGAGGGTAGCTAAAGCATCATATTGACCAAGAAAATATCAATAATTGATATGACTGTAATATATATTGGAAAGGAGAAAATTTATGGCTGGACCAGAAATCAAACCCAGGACCCATGCATTACTAGTCAGGTGCTCTAACCACCTAGCTACCTAGGTCAGTATCCATGGTCCCTATAGCCCTAACTACTACATTTTCCTCCTTCATTTGTCTTTACCCTCAAAGACACACAACCTGATTTCTTTTTTGCTCCTGTCAAGACTTACAGCAAATTCAGGGGTGGCCAATGGTACCAAATGTAGTGTATATTGAAAAGAAGAAAGTTATGACTGGACGGGAATGGAACCCATGACCCCTGCATTACTGGTACTAGTCAGGTGCTCTAAGCTACTCAGGCCAATATCTGCTGGCCATATAGTTACAGCTACTACACAAGCATTTTTTGGCCCCGGAGATCAAAGATCAGGGGGCATATTGTTTTTGTCCTGTCTGTCTTTTTTGTAATTCTATCATTCTGTATGAAACTTTAACCTCCCTAATAACCCCAGAACAGTAAATGCTTTTCACATGAATATTCCTTGTGTCAAGACCTTTCCGTTGGTTCAAAAATTTTTGACCTTGTGATCTTGACATTGGTGTTCTACCTACTTTTTAAAAACTTTAACTGTGTCCACAATTTTTAAATGGTAATAGTACTAGAGCTTTGATATTTCACTTGAGTATGCCTTGTGACAAGACCTTTCTGTTGGTGCAAAATTTTGACTTTGTGACCTTGACCTTTGGGTATAACATACTTTTAAAGAAACTTTAACATTGGCCCAAACTTTTAAATGGTAGGTACCAGGGCTTTCATGTTTCATATGAGTATTCCTTGTGACAAGGCTTTTCTGTTGGTTCCAAAAGTTTTGACCTAGTGACCTTGGCATTTGACATACTTGTTAAAAACTCTAACCTTAGCCATAACTTTTAAATAGTATATACTAGAGCTTTCATATTTCACATGAATGTCCCTTGAGACAAGACCTTTCTGTTGGTACTAAATGTTTTGACCTTGGCATTTGACCAACTTTTTAAAAACTTAACATTGGCATGCTATCACTGGAGTTTTTATCACTATCATGGCATTTGTGTTTCACAAACACATCTTGTTTTTCATTATACTTTGATTTAGCAAGCTGAAATTGGTTTGTTGTTTACCACTGTATGTTTACAGATCAAGTTTAATGAAGAGGAATAACACATTGTCATAATAGATGACTTTCTATTGATATAAATTTCAACAATACATGTACTTGTACATACCGTATAAGCATAATTTTACTATATTAGTAAGGGTGTTGAGATCGCTAATATTGAATATCGTCAACAATTTATTCTGTATCTTTAGGAAATAGTTATCTTTATTGAAATTATAAAGTTGCTAAAATTAGTTCTTGCTAAGTATATACCCATTTTTATGGAAAAATCACTGAATCTGTGTCTCATTAAAATTTCCACTTGTACAGTATTTCTTTCAAACCTAATTGCATAGCTGGATAGATCAGTAGCTTAATGTGTCAACTGCAGATCTATACATAATGAGTTTGAGTCTATCAGGGGTTTTGATTTTTATGCCCTCATAATCAGAGATTTGGGGGCATTTAGTTTTTGGTCTGTCTGCCTGTTATTATATGCCCGCATAAAATACAGATGTATTATGCTATACCATTCAGCATTGTGGTCCGTCTCTCTATCTGTCCATTGAACATTTTCTTTGCAACTCCTCCAAAACCCCTAGGGGGAATTTCAATGGAACATGGTACAAAAAAAGATCATGATGTATAGATATTAGGAATATCAACAGGAACTTGGTTAATAGGGTACTTGATCGAATGTCTGAGTATCGAATACTAAAATTGGTACTTGGTTACTCAGATATTGATTTTTAAATATTTAAATCATATATATTTATTAAGAACATCAGTAATATATATATATAAGATATGAATTGTTCGTGTGTATATACAGCAATTATTGTCACCTACACTATTAAATGACCGTTATCGCCAATGGCTGTGAAGTTATCATACCAGACAGACAAAGCAATGTTGCCTCCCCCCCCCCCCCCCCCCCCCTTTCAAAAGTGTGAAAATATTTTTAAAAGAACTGAAGATTAAAAAAAAAAAAAGTTAAATGTCAGCTGTGCGAAGTAAACTTGGCATATATGAAGGGAACAAACAACATGTTAAATCATACTCAAACACAAGAAGGAAGTCAATCAGATGGAAACTCCAGAAAAACAACAAACTCTACAGAATTTTCATAATTCACCTAGAAACTAAATTTTCAGGAAAAGAGACAGATGACATTTTTACCGAGTACCTGGGTACTCGATCAGAAAATCGCCTGAGTAACTGATTATTACAAATTGGCCGATTTGACGTCCATAGTAGATGTGCATATTACAAGAGGAACACTGTCTAATTCTTTTTAAAGGAGTTAAGGCCCTTGGACTTAGTTTTTTTTTATGCAAAATACTTTGTGTTTACAACTCCTCCTAAACTCTTGGGGGGATTTTAATGAAACTTCATAGAAAGAAAGATTACAATGTGTGGATGTGCATATTATGAGGGGAACACTTCCATTTTTTTTACAGGTGTTACAGCCCTCAGACTTAAGTTTTTTTAAAGTAAAATACTTTGTCTTTGCAACTCTTCCAAAACTCTTGAGGGGATTTTAATGAAACTTGAACGAAGAAAGATCACAATGTGTAGATGTGCATATTTCAAGGAGAATCTGTCCCAAAATTTTTTAAGGAGTTATGGCCAATAATGTATGCAGACATTTCACATACTGGTTTAGAGGTGCTTTATTTTTTTTGCAAAATCATTAACCTTAGCCATAACTTTCAAACACTTAGTGCTAGAGCTTTCATATTTCATATGTGTATATATGTATTCCTGGTGACAAGACCTTTTTTTTTGGTACCATTATTTTATATCTCATGACCTTCCATTGGAGTTTGACCAATTTTTGAAAAACTTTAACCTTGGCCATAACTTAGTGATAGGGCTTTCATATTTTACATATGTATATTCCTTATGACAGGGGCCTCCATGGCCAAGTGATTAGAGCATCACGCTCAAAATCACAAGGCCTCTCACCTTTAGTCGGCACGGGTTTGAATCTTGCTCACGTCGATACATGTGAGAAAGTTTGCAAGTTTACTTTCGGAAGGTCGGTGGTCTCTTCCCGGGTACATTGTATCTGGGTTCTCTACACCATCAATAAAAACTGGATGCCACCAGATAACTGAAAAATTGTTGAGTGTGGCGGAAAACAACAATCAATCAATCCTCAAGACAAGACCTCTTTTTTGGTACCAGAATTACTTTGCTGCCATATGAGAGCATCAGTGTTTCACAAACACATCTTGCTTTTAGTTGATTGGAACAAAATTAATTGTGTTTTAGGCATGAATAAGGTGCATGATCATGTTAGGTCAATAAGGACAGGCAGGACACTAATCACATGATTGAAAAAAATCAATGTCATAATAGTGGTTTGTCATTCACAAAGTAGGCTATGATCTTGCACTGTTGGGTACAATGTGATGTCACAGTGATAAGCTGCTCAAATCTGAGCAAATGAAAAAATCACCGAGGTGTGATTCCCCCCCCCCCCCCCCCCCCCCCATTTTTATTGAATTTCTTCACAAATTCTCCAAATTTAAAAAAAAACATTCAAAATAAAATTTAATTTGTACATAGTTCTTTGAAATTCTGAAAGTTTGATAAACATTGAAGAATACTATTTACTGTATGATGTAAATATACTTAAGAAATAAAACTTTATTTTTGCTAGTACACTTCATGAAATATGCTGTGACAAATAGCTGCTTAGAGAGAAAATTCCTAAAGTCTAGATGGTTCTGATATATGGTCACTTATAAAATCATTATTTATTTGGAGGTCATTGTCAAGATCATTGTACATCACATCTTATTTTGACAAGTTGTTTATAATCCTTTGCTGTCTTTGAAATTCATGACTTGGTGACCAGCTCCATAAAATTCCCAGTTCAACTTCAAAATGTTGTTTTCGTTATCAGCATTTTCTTTGACACTACATTTTGCTTTCAATATCATTAGGGTTTTGAATACTCCAGGAGTGGTAACCCTACCAGAAACTGTTTGGAAGAATGCTTAGCAGCCTTAGAAGGTGGCAAACATGGTAAGAATTATGTACTTTAAACCACCTTTTATTCACGACTTTATTTCATCATTAATTACCAGTGATGAACTGATTTGTGATGAATAATTTTATCTTGAACAATTACAGGACTGTTTCACAGTAAGAAATATTCACAATGATGCAAAAATTTCTCGCAAGAATAAAAGTTAGTTTACATTATTGGCTGAATACAAATCATGATTGTACTAACATTTCTGTATTTTCCCCACAAATATCTTCTGGACTCTTTGTTTTGTATTTCATCTTAACTCAAAGCGAGGCTTATGGAAATCTAAGTGGTAATTTTTATCATGGAAAGCATCCAGACATTTGTGGAAAGTATACAGATCCTAGCTATGTTATTTATATGCAGAGTTTACTTTAATCCAGACATTTGTGGAAAGTATACAGATCCTAGCTATGTTATTTATATGCAGAGTTTACTTTAATCCAGACATTTGTGGAAAGTATACAGATCCTAGCTATGTTATTTATATGCAGAGTTTACTTTAACACTTGGCCATGGGGATGTCAAAAGCATTTAAAATTGCAGCGTAATCCCCCTTCCAAAATTTTTGTAGATTAAATTGTAAAATTTGTTACTTATTCATTATGTAAATGAAATGAACTAAAAGCCAACTACCAATCTTTCTTGTTGTAAATTGACAAAAATTTAAATAACAAAAAAATGAAAACTGACTCTTTATCTGAAACAAAGCTGTAGTGTATTATAATTGTGAACAATCTGTATCAAAGCTGTAAAAGCAATAGAAATTTCCAGGGTGTCGATGCATGCTAATTGTATCAGACTTGTTCAAAGTTTCAGCTAGGAAACTTCAGAATAATGCTTAATGAATTCTGACTAACTCCAGACACTGGATTATTTGAATTTCAATGTTTTGTTTCGTATAAAGCATTTTTAAAAACATTTCTATTATCATTAGATTTTGAATGCATCTCTGTATCATTATACAATTTGAATATATTTACTACAGAAATTTTCAATCATTATTATGATACTTTATAATAATTCTAAGTATGAATAAAATCTTACTGGTAATTGTGCTTGTTTAACAGGGATATATATATTGATTGATTGTTTGTATTTTTGCAGTTTTTGGCTATATCCTCAAAAATTGGGCATAGTAAATAGTAAATTTCAGTACTCTACAACTTAGGGGTGGAGCAAAAACTGCAAAAACTTTACCAATTTTTCAAAAATCTCTTTTCTACAACCATGCATGTGTAAGAAAACTAATTGTATGGTAATATAGAGCAGGGAGGCTTCTACCAAAATTGTAATTTTCATGATCCTCTAGGTAGAGGTTCTAATTCCAGGACATGGCCAAACTTGGTATATAGTATTAAGTGTAAACATTTAAATAACATCTTCTTTAATGCTATTGATACTATTTAGAAGGAGCAGGAAGCCCTTTACCAAAGTTGTAATATTATGATCCCAGGAGGGTAAGAGTTTACTTTTGGTTCCAGGGTGGAGCCAAAATCATTATAGTGATTACTATTGTTATCATTTTAAAGACTTCTTTTATATGCTGATACAGTATAAAAACTAAATGTTATTGAGGAAAAGCAGAAAAGGATGTGCTGAAATTGTGACTCTTAAGGATGGTCCAAATTAGTCATATCGTGTCAATGTTACATATTTTATGTAAAGCCTTTCATCAGTATAGACACTTTCGAGAGCATGCAAGTTTTAAGAACACATCTTGTTTTATACTGTTGCTGAACATTAGAATTTAACTTAGACATTCTGAACAGGAAATTTTTTTCAAGATTTCATAGACCTTAGGACTAGTGATACTCAGGTGACCAATAAGACCTGTGAGCCTCTTGATATATTCGCATCGAAGGCATATTGTGGTTAATATAACATTTTATTTTATTTTTAGACTAGCTTGTTAGGTCTCAGCCAGTCAAAGAATTCAGAATTATTTAGTCATATCATGAACTACATGTATATCTTTACATTTGAACTAAACTGCCAGTGGGTAATGGGCTACCACTCTATTTTGATTTCTGTCAAATACGTTTTGATTGGTTATCCTAATTTTGATGTAGAAGTTAAAAGTATTTTGATTTGTGTGTTGCGCTCTTACTCAGACACAACATGTGGGGCTTCTGTTACTAAACATTGAATGAAAACAACACAATGAATTTTTTTTTATTTACAATAACACGTATAAAGAAAGAAAACAAATGGGTCACAGCACTGGATTCTAATGACAAGAAAACTCTACCACCTGCTCCTCTTTCTGTTGACAGTCTGAATTATTTGCTCAGAAGTCTGTCTTGACAGATGAAGTTGCAAACCATATCCTCTTCAGGGATGTGTTGACAGTTATAAATTGTATCAATAAATGAACTCAACTATTTGTTGAAACAGGACAAGGATGCTGAAAGTTAATGTGCCGGTGAACAAGCTTTTAGCATATTTATTAAAAATAAGAATATGTTGATTCAGTTTCATTATTGTCATCAGGTATAGCTAGAACACATTACAATTTAACTAATGATAACTGAGAATGTCAATGAATAAAATTATGCAATTAATATAACTTGAAAGATGAGTATCTTGTTCTGGAGTGTTGGACAACATAAACAAATGTCGACAGTTAATTTCAAAATACAAAGCTATAATTACCCATCAGTATTCCTCATTGCGCATCTCCAGCAGCATTATAATGGTAGAGACCTTGTTAGATTTGCTGTCAAGAGTATCGTAGAGTTTTACCTTCTTCTGAAGTCTTAAAGCAATATAAGCTGCCAAAATTGCAATTTTTTATAGTGGCATTAAAAGAGGTTAAATGAACGTTGATATGATTGAAAAAAAGAACTGCATCGAGTTTCCTCTCATATGCATCGTTTACACACCTTTACGTGATGAAAAATATATTCCTCGACATTCCGTTTGACCCTAACAATGGCAGCTGATTAATTGTCGGCGACAATCCCGAAGATAACCGATGTTGACACGAATGATTCTGATGCTGATCGGGGTGGATCGGGTTGTATCCGGGTCATTAAAATATGGACGGCGAGGTGAGATAAAATTCTAGTTACCATCATTATTTGGCACTGTTAACGATGTTATATGTTTTTAAGTTATGATAGTATGTTTTTTAGTTATGATAGTTTTAAGGGATCGCTTGAAACATTACGCAAAATTCCAAAGTCGGCTTTTTCCCTCGCTTCGAACCTTTCGTGTCAGACATCTTTCGTGCTTACCGGAAATATTGCGCTTGCGCATTTGACTTTGCCGAATGAGTTCAACTTTAGGTCATTGCATACGGAAATAATGTCGGGAAAATTAAGGTACGGGAAGACTTAATTTCAACTGTCGAACATTTTTGCATTTAATGCAAAAAATACAACATATCAAAAGTTTAATCGATAAAATCAGGTATTAGAAGGTAGATGTTTACAAAATTTTCGATTAAATTTCAGGACCCCAAAATAACAATTTTTACAGCTTATATTGCTTTAAGATTAACATCTGCCCAAGATTTGCCAAGTGCCTATCTACATTACTTACATTATTCAGCTGTCAGTTGACATCAGATATAATCATATTTGGTGTCATACTTCAAGAACATTTAACAGGAAATGATTCTGAAAATGTCAGAGGAGTGCAGAACGTCATGTCCATTATGAATATCGTGCCATAATTTAAGACTGAATACAATAATAATCAATTACTCTATGACTAAAGCTATGTGTACTCTATTGGAAAGTATTGGGTGATTGATTTATTAAACACATGTTACATAACAATAGTTTTCCTCTATATTTCTTTGATTACCTCTGATTTACATAGCAATTTCACGTTCACAACGTAAATGAAATCACAATGATAAATATGAAATAATGCTATTGTATCTGATAGAAATATCATATATATACTATATTAAATGCATTGCAAATATCGTACTATTTATTTATATTAAAGTTATGGAATCATAACATGTGCATATGTATTTTTTATGTACTTGTTGCTGTAAAAATTTTATTGCAAAACATTTTCAAGGTTGTTGTGACTCTAAATATCAAATTTCAGATGGACAGAATATCTGAAGGTTCTTCAAGCAAATCAATGTAAACTGACTCTTTATTATGTCAATTGTTTAATTTTTTCCAGCATTGGTCTTTGCCTCTGGGTTAGCTACTACCACAGCTATCACATATCTACTGCAATCTGGAGACCATATTGTCAGCATGGACGATTTATATGGAGGTTAGAGTACTGTTTGCATATAAAGTTCACTATGTGATTAATGACCACTGTCAGCTACAAAAAATGGTTAAAAAAAAAAAAAAATGAAACTTCATTTCTTTGAACAATTTACAATATTTAGAATTCTCATAAAAAGAATTGGGAATATGGGACATACATGTATAACAAGAAACGCCGCATATGATATTTAAAGCCAGCTTATCGTATGGCAACTTGGGAAAAAATTGTACTGTATGCATACTTAAAGATTAGTGGTATTTTGATACCATTGGTTCAGTTGTTGACGAGTATTGCAACTCATGATCATGTAACATGTATAAGGTACACTGACAATGACATTGTTCTGGGTTACACCAAATGATTGGTGAGATAATACTTTGTCAAGGTTCTGAGTATGCTGAAATAATTAAGTTTACTGGTAGTATGTTTCATATTGTGTTTGTCTGTTTGAGAATTATGTCACACAATGTCAATATATTTACTCCACTTCAGACATAAAGATCAAAGGCCAAAACTTGAAATATGACCATGAAGCACGATATATGTCTTATTTTATATGACTGAATAGAAACTTTTGTCAGAGGAAGGCTGGTTTGTTGCATTATCTTTGATTATGTTTTTTGTTTTCAGGTACAAATAGATACTTTAAGAAGTGTGCCACCAGGATGGGCATTGAAACATCATTTGTAGACTGCACTGTTATTGACAATATAAAGACTTCCTTGAGACCAAACACCAAGGTATAAAAATGTAGGGCAAGGTGTTGTATAACATTGTATTTCTATTTCCGTGGAACCAGACATTTCAATATTTTTATCAGCCTGAAGTGAATGATGAAATTTATTGTGAACTTTAATGGTCAGAGTCAAATCCTTCGAACTGGTAAATTTCAAGAACACTGGTATCAGCATGCACAATTATAAAATATAATAGTAAATAACGATTGTCATGCATGACACATGATTTAGTTCATCACGTCAAAACAGATAGAATTAGATTATGTCTGTCTGTTATTTAATTATAGAGGTCTGTAGTATCCTTCAGTTTTTAAAACTGCTTGTGTAGTTTTTGGTTTGGTTGCACAATGTGCATCTGGCTTATAGTTTGGTGAATGCCGGCCAGGCAGTTGTTGGGCAGGTGTCCTAGTATAAGGTACCTACATTGTGCAATTAACTCCTCACTCACCTCTAGCCTCACATTCCCCAAACTTTGCACAATTGTTATAGACACAATGAAGATGTGCAAGTGACTTTTTGAATTTTTTCAGACTTTTTAGAAGAACATTATAAATAGTTGAACTTTGTCATTTTCTCTGCATACTGTGGATAGATGGTACCTACTTTGTGTATTCAACACCTCTCACATGTTTCCCAATAGACATTTCTCAAAATTCAACATGGTAGCAAATGAGTGATACTATTGTCTCCATCTTAGATAACATATTTTAAAGCAACCTGGCCATTTCTATTCTTAAATTGATTTTCTTTTGTAACTTAGCACACTGTGGAAGATATATTGAATGTATAATTATGATGAATTTAAATACCATATGTAATATGAACAGATGGTTTGGCTGGAGACCCCGACTAATCCAACTCTGAGAATCGTGGATATTGCTGCAGCAGTGAAAGTTGTCAAAGAAAGCAACAAGGACATCTTTGTGGTTGTAGACAACACATTCATGTCCTCATATTTCCAGGTCTGTATCAACAGTCTTGTAGTTATTGAATCATTTTCATAGTTGAGAGTTTTGAAGGCAAAGGTCTTCTGTTATATAATATGATTTAATACTCCTGTGATATAGGAACACACACAGGATAAATTTCTGAAATTTAGTATATCTGAGCCTTCAAACTTTGCTGATCAAAATATAATCATTGTCATTAACTTTTCACATAATTTACTCCTTAAAGTCTACTGGATCAATTTTAACCAAGCTTGGTACATAACATACTTGGGTTAATGGGACTGAAGTTTGTTCAAATGAATGGTCATATCTATTCAAAGGAGAGATAAATATGAAAAATTGAATGTTACATTTTAAAAATTTTCTCAAGAGCCGCTGGGCCAGTTTCAACCAACTCAGCACAAAGTATCGTTAGGCTGAAATATTTCATGTTTGTTCAGATGATGGATCACACCTTCTACATAGGGGAGATGATTATGATAAACTGGCAGAAGTTTCCTTGAATGAAAAGTATTCAAGTTTGTTTAATTGAAGGGCCACATCTCTTCCTAAAGGGGAGATAATTATAATCATTAAAAATTGGATGCAATGGAAATAGAGAGTCATTCCTCATTTCAAATGGAGATAATTAGGAAACAGTGAAAAGGAGATAGACTTCATTGAACCACTGGATCTAGAATTACAAAATTTATGCAGAAATATCATATAGTGTACAAGGGTGAATTAATTAGTATTTAGCCTATCACATTTCCGATTGACTGAGATGGTCATGATTTTCGTGCTTTGTTTCAATACATGTTTTATACTTGGGTACAAAATTGCACACATATTCTTTAGTAAGATATTGAATATCAAACATAGCTAGTGATGCAATGGCATGCTTTTCATTTCAAGTTGAGTATTGTGCTGCAATTCGGTACTTGTATTTAAAAGATAAAACAGGAAAGGAAATACCATATGATAAAGTTTATTTATTGCTTAAAACTTTATGAGAAAGTATTCAAAGGTGCTCCCCCATCTGTCTGACTCTTAGGATGGCAAATGCTGCATCTTTTCAAATTTGTATGAAGGCGTTTTTATATTACTGCTGTATAATAATCCTATTCATTTTATTTAATCTATTAATTTTAATGTAGAGTTTCAGTCAGTTCATTGCATGGTACCATTTGGGATTAATTTTATTCATCTGTGGAGTTAATTGGGTGAGCATTTTGGCCTCTTTGTAATCATAATGTCTTAACAATTACATTTTTAAAATTCAGTTATTTTACAGCGACCTTTGGATTTTGGTGCAGACATGGTTATGCATTCCCTTACAAAGTACATGAATGGTAAGTCGGGCCAATAATTCAATAAATTCCAGAATTTCAAGTGAAGTTTGGTTCGCCATTAAACATTTGGCTTACAATGTACAAATTATTTTCTTCAGTCCATAACAAATTTTTGAGACTGTAATATTACAGTTCTTAGTATGTATTACTTCCACATGTTTAAAGGAAAATCCATCTGTTGTGGTAAAAAATTATTATTACAATGAACAAGAAAATAGGAAAGTGAAAAATTCTTTTAAATTGTATATAATTATTGTTCATTAAAACAAAGCACACAATTATACATATATATTGTAAATTGTTTGATATCAAAGTGTTGAAAGTACATGTAATACATTCTGTTTACATTTTAGGGCATTCTGATGTTGTGATGGGAGCAACAATATTAAATGATGATGATTTATGTCAAAGACTCAGGTTCCTCCAGAATGGTAGGATCTGTATAGTCAATGCTTATTATGTTGAAAGTAATATTCAATTTTAGATCGCTGAGAATATAAAGTTTACTCTAAAATTAAAACTTTTAATGAGAGAGAGCACTATACACATTTGAGTTATCCCCCTTAAGAGAACTCTTGCACACAGTAAAGTATGTAATAATTATTTACACCCAGGGGGTGGGACAAATAGGAAAAGAGTACCAATTCATTTCCCATAGACCTCAATACTTACATTTGGTCCTCTCACTAATTAACAAAATTGATTTTAGATAAATGACCGTCAAGATTTCAAAGTTCATTCCATGTGCTAATAAAAAACAACAAAAATCATATAGGTCCTGTTGCTTTTATAGGTCATATTTTTACTTTTTTACAACACATAGCAATCTGCAGTAAATTACACCTTTCATTTCAAACACACCCCTACCATGGCAATTTCCTCAGTCATTTCTAGATTTTGTGCGATAATTTTTTATCCCAACAAGTAATTCAAACTTCCATATTATTTCTCTCAATTTCAAATAATTTCACTCTTGATATTAGCCAATCACGCTGCACCTAAACATTTATACCTCTGCTCAATCTTGGGTAAACTACATCCGGGTTATGCATCGGGGGGGGGGTTGGTACTCTCATTCCAAATGCCCATCACCGCATTAGTGACTGTACATGACAAGTTTCTCATACACAGTTATTTCATCTGAATATGATTGATTCACAAATCAAGGAAGTGATAGTATTCAGTGAATAAATAAATACATGAATTGCATATATCACATTACATTACGTTGATTGTACACATTACATCTAAAATGATACACGCAATTACGACATGTTGTATTGTTTTCATTTTAGTAAAACATTTCTTTTGACAGTATTTTGTATTTCGTACAGTTACATCTTTAAACAGAAGCCACTTTTTATACATCAGCTGATCAGTGCATCTTGTTATCACACTCTGAAGTTGGATCACTGTAACCTTTGATTAAAATGATATAGCCAAATATGACAAACCCTGTCCAACTCAAAACTGAAACAAGGTTGGTTATTACCACCTTCCAAGTACAACACTAAACTCCGGGCTTAGCTTCATCCATTTATTATTGGTGCAGATTTGCCATATATACACTTAAAATATATTTGCGTGTGTGTGTATGTGTTTGTCTATGTCTATTGGCCCAATGATAAAACATACACAAATATCATTTCATAACAACATGCATTATTATCTGACATAATCTGACCATAAGAGTTTTGTCCATTAATCTAGATAATCTAAATATATATACATTATGCTTACATCTCACAATATATCATTGTGAGTACTTTGCAACTAATATGTCATATATATGTAATAGGCAATATATTCAATTACCTCTCAAGTGCATGTACTAGCTATGATATATTACATATCCACTGAGTGTTCCACAAATAAATCTGTTGATAAAAATATATAATTTTAGGGCTAGATCTATTTTATCAGTATAAAACCACTCAGATACTCAACTTCTCTGACTTTAATATAAGTTACAAGATTTTACCTTTATTTGATAATTTAAACTTGCATCCATCTTTCAGAGTGATGATACAGACATGTCAATAGAGAAAGAATTTAATACTTACTGTCCAATCAGTAACGTCTAAATATCTAAAATATGTCTTTGTCAGCAACTAAAGTCTTTGTAAGCTTGTTCTCTCAAAATCTCTGATGTAGACAAAACTACTTGAAAACAACTCGGAAACAAGAACCAATGAAACTTAAATACAAGCCCATTAAACTTGACCACTAATTTTATGGGGTGGATTATAAGTTAAAACATGTATACATTCAGCGCTCATTATCAAAGATAATATTAATCTAATCATTGTACATGTATCATGTATTAACACAATATCAAGTGTGTTTTATTCTTCATAACTTTAACTTCAACAAAACTCAAAAAATACACTTTGAAAGATATGGATAATTATTTTATTAAAATCATCACCTATTCAGCTGAATGTTTATAAATAAAAACTAATATGCCTTCCCCCCCCTAAAAAAAGTTACATACATGTATTATTAATACTCAAAAGTTGCATCCTTTTACACCATAATATGACTAAACTAGATGTTTTTTTGTTGTTGTTTTTTTTTAAGTTTTCTGTCTGTAAGCATGGCCTTGTAGAGTCTGGTGGAACATTCTGAACCAGAAAAAGAGTGTTCTGCTCTAATATGAAGTTAACGAAGAAAACCTTTGCATGCATGACATCTGAAATAATTACAAGGATAAAAATTACCAAAATATATTTCTTCAATTGTAAATTTAGGCTACTTGCTTGTATCAAATTCAATTTGAATGACTACAGTAACAGATTTATGCAAATTACGTATCACAAAGTCTATTAAATACTAGGCCCCCTGTAGATTTAAAATACATCGTTATAAATTTAGATATATAACTGGGGAAAAAAATATTTGGCATACCGATTGAATTGCATATCTTGGAGCTGTCAGTCATCCCAAAAATCTGGAATGTCCATATACTGTCATCGTTGTCGTTCACGTTGGTGTAAAGAAAATGCCAATTTGAAATCCATCTTCCCGATTAATTACTATCAAAACATGCTTTTTATGAAAGATTTTTATGAAATCAGGATTTTTGCTTTCCCAATTGGGATAGCAGGAATCATGCTTAAAATCGGGGAAAATCCCACCTAAGTCAGGAAAGTTGGCATGTATGAGTTATTTGAACAATTCATGAGATGTATTGACAAGTCAATTTTTGCACCAAGGTTGGCATGATTTTATCTCGTGCACACCCATCTGTTTATCATTATAGATAAACATCTGATGGGTATATCATAAGATGTGGCTGTGCACGTCATTATGTTTTTTTATCATCTTCCTTACTGACTATAGGTGCACTCTATCCCACTTGGGCATATGAATAGCACTAAATGACCTCCAACATGAAAGAGCTCTTGTCTCAAAATTTGCATATTGTCACAAGCTCAGCAAACTCATCGCCCACTGAAGGCTGAAACCCACCTACTTTCCCCCAATTTTGTCAACATCTCGTAATTTGGGGTATTCACTGCTCATATAAAGTAATGTTACTCTCAACAAAATTCAGCATCACCATTCATTTTACCCTTATTGTTATCTGTAAGAAAGTGCCAAATGTCTTTTTAAACCAAAAGAAATTTAAAGAATATTTGGAAAGAAACACTGCATATAAAGCTTGAATTAATAATTTTTTTAATTAAAAAAAATTTTTTAATAGAATTTTAATCCAAGGAAATACACCTATATATTGGTAAACACAACAAGAAATATATATGTTTTACTGACATGAGTATTCACTTTTTGTACACCAGCATTTGGAGCAGTTCCCTCCCCTTTTGACAGCTTCCTTGTGAACAGAGGTCTGAAAACTCTACATGTCAGAATGAAGGAACACATGAAGAATGGACTGGCTGTTGCCAAGTTCTTAGAATCTCATCCTTGTGTAGAGAAAGTTATTCATCCAGGTTTGTACTCATGATTATACAAGTCTTTAGAACATAGTTGCAAACTTCAGCATGCGAAAATGTGGCCATGGTCATCTTTGAGAGGCATAACATGTAAGAACATTCTCTACATATTTACCATAATGATAATAATCAGTGATTTTTGGGTTGTTTAGTGAAAATTAGATAAAAAGCTTGACTAAAAGGGTCATAAAAATAATAGGATGTAACCCAATGGAATCAGATAAGTTGACAACTATGCTTTAGACATGAAATATTATATCATGTAAATGTTACAAAGTAGATGCAACCTTTGTGATTATTCTTGCATCTTTAATGTTCCTGCTACGAAAGGTTGTTTTGGTTTATAGCATAAATTGTACAGGATGAATTTTTTTTAGATGTCTGTATGCTTTAAATTTTTTTTAACAGTAATGCAATACTGAAAAAAACTAAGATTACATGAATGTGTGTTTTATACAGGTGCTTTAATAAGAAAGTCATTCATGAGAGTAATTGACAAGAAGTATATGAAGGTAGTTCTGTTTCATACTTATATAATCTTTTGTACAGAATAATGATTTAGAAAAAAGAATGAAATGCATGAACTAGCTAGACTCCTTCCAGGATCACCAAGATCAATTTGAAATAGTGACTTACTGAATCTGATGACTGACAAATTTCTAAACACTGACAAATCAACCATATTTAAATCAAGTGTGTTTGCTTTTATATTAAAATAGGTAAAGACAGGGAGACTAGTTCATTTCAACACTCCACTTACAGCAGTTGACCAAATGCATCATTAAATGAATAAATTACATGCTCGGCTAATGTGATGTATTTCATCGATTATTGTAACTTTCTTGTAGATTATTCTTGTGTACCTTGTCAGCTATTATGATGTAAGGTATAGTCATTTTTTGGTAGGACAAAATTTGGCAGATATGGGTCTATGAGGTAAACCGTCAGTTTTGGTGGATAAAATGTTGGTGATTTTTACAAAATATTTTGTATGTATATACTGATTTAGTGATTTTTATTTTGATGATTCTTTGGAAATCACCAAAATAGACCAAAATTATATACCCATTTATTTAATTATATATGGTTCAGAGGATATCAGTGACCCTAGATTCTCTATACATGAAAACCTAAAGTAAGAAAATCAAAGTGGTTTTAAAAGTTGTAATTTTTCGGACAGTGAATTTTTTTCTCCTTGAAGGTCTTCCCTCTCATCCACAACATGAATTGGCAAAGAGACAGATGAGGGGTTTTAGTGGTATGGTGACATTTTACATTAAGGGGGGCATCAATGAAGCTTCTGAATTCCTGAAAAATGTCAAGGTTTGTTTTTATATAATACTCAAGCATTAGTTAAAATTTTTATGAAAAATATTATTTTAGCAATTTTGTAGTTAAGTTACCAATTAATCTGTTCAGCTTGTAGATTCTTTTACTGTAATGATGGAATCTTGTCCTGATTTAGACAAATTAAAAGGTATGCTTTATATGTGCATGTTTTTTTCTTCATTTGTAAAATATGTGGGACATAGAGACAATATACTCTATATTGCTTACAGTTGTACTATTTTCACGCTAAAATGGGGTCAGGTTAACATTTTAGCTCATTGAAGCTGAAAGCTCAAGTGAGCTTTCCTGATCATCCATTGTCCGTCTGTCTGTCTGTAAACTTTTAACATTTTTTTTTACTTCTTCTCCAGAAACACTAGGCCATTTTCATCCAAATTTGGCAGAAAGCATCCTTGAGTGAAGGGGAAATGAAGTGCAATGTCCTTTTCCAAGGGGAGATAATAGTGAACTAGCAAAGATATACTGACAAATTTTAAAAATCATCTTCTCCAGAACCATTTGGCCCATTTCAGTCAAACTTAGTGCAAATCATCCTTGGGTGAAAGGGATTCAAGTTTGTTCAAATGAAGGGCCATGCCTTGTTCAAAGGGGAGAGAATCACAAAGATGCAAAAATAGGGTGGGGTCATTTAAAAAAACTACTTGGCCAGAAAAGTTGAAATTTATATGGAAGCTTCCTGATATACTGCAGATTAAGGTTTGATAAAATAATGACCCCCAGAAGTAGGGGGGACCACAATAGGGGGTCAATTTTTACATGTGAAAATATAGCAAAATATCTTCTGAAGAACCACTATCCCAGAAAAATTCAAGTTTACACACTATATCTTGCAGAATTTACTAATGTTTATTGCAAAAGAATGAAATATGTATATACATAGTGTTTATGCTGCAAATCAGGACAAATTTGTAACAGATTGTGATCCTGAACTACTGTAGATCACATTTTACTCATGAAATATATTTATGTGTAATTTTGGAAAACAAGCCATTCACAAAAATTTAGTTCTGATAAATAAACTCTTACACATTGAAGACATAAGCAATAAATAATGATTTGTGAAAGTTGTGCCTCATGATTAAATACACCATTGTATCCAGGTGAAAATAAGGTCCTGTGAAGTAAAAGTGATCTACAGTAGCCTTGACACAAAAACAAGAATTGTGACACCTAGTTTGCATAGTTTTGGGTTGCAAACCATCATCTCGGCAAATCTAATGAATATGACAAGAATCCATCCTTTAGTACTGTATTATGCATATGACAATATAAAGTAATTAATAGTCAGTTTGACTAACTCTTGGTAATGAAATTATTTGCAGAAATAAGAATATAAAGTGTTCAAATGAAAAAAAAAACTGTCCAAGTCATGGGAGTTAATGAAGCTTGTACAGAAACCAATTTAGAGACAATGTGTGTTGAGGATTCCATATATTAAGAGCTCACACAAACCTTATAGAATGTATTATTGTGTTCTTAGATTTTCACTCTGGCAGAAAGTTTGGGTGGATTTGAAAGTCTCTGTGAACTTCCGTAAGTACAAAACACATGTGATATATTACATATATATGTGAATGATAGTTTACTGCACTGCCAGGGAGCGAATCCAAGAATTAAAGTTGGGGGAGGGGAGCGCAATGTCAGGGGCAGAGGAAGGGGGTCTTGGGCCACCATAAGGGGTCCAGGGGGCAAAGCTTTTATAGATTTTATAAGTCTTGAAATGTCTCCTAAGTGGTAATTTTTGCTATTTTCAGTCATTTTTAATAAAGGTGAATTAATAAAATGACTCAAATTTTAAGGGTTTTTTTAAAAAAAAAAAAATATCAGTTTTCCGACTAAAAGTAACAATAAATCAGTAGATCTTGTCATTTATTTTTCTCTGAGTGGAAAAATGATTGATTCTTTTATTATTATTTTTTTTACTAAACAATAGACCATGGTTTACCATAAATTTGAAAATTGGGGGGGGGGGGGCAGTTGCACACCCCCCCCCCCCCCCCCCCCCCCCCCCCCCACGCACCCTTCCACTTAAATCCATCACTGTCTGCATGTCTCAGAGTTGTTCACTTGACTTTAACATTTATATATGTACTGAAATAAATCATTTCAAGTGAAAGTGCTGTAAGTCAGATAATTGTAAAGATTGTAAAAACATGTGTGACCTTATTCTGCACATCTACAATTCTATAGGGAATGATATCTTGAGGTGTTATTTTTTCAAATTCACTTCCGGTTGTAAGAAATGTTCAATTTTTGTGTGTGTAGGAGATCTCAGAAACAATGAAAGATTGTATTATAATATGTAATTTTTAAGAGATCACAAACAATGAAAATTAATCCACAAGAAATCATATTCACTACAAAAACAACAAAAAATTTCCCAACAAAATTAAATACATCTACAGAATACAATGTTTAGTTCTTTACAGAAAAACTGCACGATAAAGGGGAGAAATATACTTTCATTTTTTGTCACTTAATTGAAATTCTGTTATGTCATAACCATTCAATACTTTTATGTAATGACATGCTAAAACAATGATCAGATAAATGTTTTGACAAGTATTTATCCTCCACAGCAATAGTGGGAAGGGATATACTGGAATCAGATTGTCTAACCATATGCATGATTTTTTTTTTTTCATATAGAGACTTATGCTGTTATTAAAAAACCTTCACATATACATATATTTGTAAAGTCAACATGCAGCAATTTTATCTATTTGTATACTCAGGTCTGTGATGACACATGCCTCTGTGCCTGAGGATGAGCGTGATAAGCTCGGTATTTCGGACAATCTAATTCGACTCTCAGTTGGAATCGAGGATGAGGAGGATCTTATTGAGGACCTGGATCAGGCTCTGAAAGCAGCAGTAAGAATATCAGTCTAATTAATTGAACTTGCAGATATTAAAAAAGTTGTACCTTTTCCCCTATATATATTGCTTAATGATCACATATGGCTATAACTATAAAAGAATGCAACTAATTTTGGAAGAAAAAAAACATTTCTATTATGATTTAAGCTTGGCAAAATTAATCTTTTTGGTTCTCAAGCCAATATTTTAAAATTCAAAGTGGCAGGCAGGTTCTCTATTTACAGCTGTAGTTACACAAGTTACTTCTATCCATAATTTTATTTTTACCATCCATTGAAAGAGCATACATATATTTACTATTTTAACCAAGAAATAATCACTTTTGTTTTTCTGGAAAGTGTTACTTAGAATCAAAACTGAATTCAAACAAATTGAGCAATGTGAAAACCTTCGCATGCAGTGGGACCTGAGAACCAGAGCATCTTTTTCTTTAGCTTTATTGACAAAGTTTGGACTGCATTGCCAGAATAAATCAAATGACCAATATTTTTCAATATGATTATTCAGTGTATATACCGGTAAGATCCACATCAGTATTTATGTAAGTATAAGGAATCAGTGTGAAAAAATGTGTATTCTGTGTTTGTTTTAAACAGACTGGGACCCCAAATCATAAGAGGAGGAAAATTGCAGAGTAATCATGGCAGTATAACAGAGAACAGCTGGTTTGAAAGTGAGTTTTTAGCTTACTTGAGCTACTGTAAACTCATTTTGTTTCACCTTTCTCAGTTGAGACTAAAGATTATCAAACCCATAAGTAATCTTTGACGTATGTATATTGTTTACCAATGTCTTAATTGAAAATGTACTGTTTTGTGTCTTATGTATTATAAGCTAAAAGTACTAGAAAACAGTACCCAGTTTAATAAAAAAAAAAACATCATGCACCCCTTTTTGAACTCTTGTTCATGTAATCCAGATCTGCAATGTCATGTGTGCTGTGTCATGAAGTATTTAGGTCGTGTGAGTAAACTCAGGTGACCTATTGCAATTGATCTGTGTCTGTTGTTGTGCATTAACAATTGACCATTTTTAACTTCTTCTTGATAACTACCATTCCAATTCTTTTCAAACTGGTATGAAGCATCTTTGGGACTAGGGGGACATAAATTATAAATTTCTGGACTCCTGCACCCCCAGGGCCTTAGAGGCAAGGCAAAAACTGTCAAAAATTTACCAATATTCAAATATCTTCTCTTCAATCACATATCTCTAAGAAGAACTAAATGCATAGTGATATAGAGCAGGAAAGCCTCTATCAAAATTGTAAATTTCCTGATCCCTGGGGTAGGGGGTTTGATTCCTGGACGAGGCCAAACTTGATATACCATATAATGGGCATTTTCTGTGGATGGAAATTTTTGCGATCTGATCCCTAAAAAGAAGCAAATCATATTCTACATTTTCAATTTTTGCAGTTGCTTTATATGTACATATGCATATATATATATATATATATATCGATTTAATTTTTGCTATTGTAAATTTTGCAGATTTTTACTATCTGCAAAAAAAGAACAACCGCAGAAAATGCCTGTTATATGGTATATAGTGTATATGGTTAGAGCGTCGGGCTCAAAGATCTGATGATCCTTGAGTCGGGGGTTCGAATCCCACTGTGGGACGTGGGTGCCGGTCTTTCGGATTTTAAACCGTATAAACCGAGGTCCCGTGTCGCAGTAGGTGTGGCATGATAAAGATCCCTCCCTGCTCAAAGGCCCTGAGTGCCGAGCATAGGCCTAAATTTGCAGCCCTGTCACCAGTAATGGTGACAGCCGCCGGATAGCTGAAAAATTGCTCAGGCGGCTATAAACAAACAAACAAACAAACTATGAACTCTACATTTATCAGTTGTTTCTTAGAGACTAGAGACACAGTTGCTCTTGTCTATGACTGCAATCACCTCAACTTGTGTAGGAAATCAATAACCAATATTATTGGAAATTAATTCTTTCATTATATATCAGATAACAAAGTTATATTTGTGCAAATGCAGGATATTTTTTGCAAGAGGACTGAGCATTTAGTAAGAAAATAACTCAGCCCTATTAGTGTTGTGGACCAGTGATCATTTTCACATTACATACGTTTTCTTTTGAGTCACTTTCTAATGAATCGTAAAGATGCATCAGTTCATTTCCAGTTAATCTGTACTCTTGTATAATACTGTGCATGTAACATGTAACTTTTGATGCATCTCTTAGCCCAGAGAATAATCTTTTTGCCTCGCACGTTATGAATGGTAAAACATATCCAAAGTAATTAAGAATTTTAAACCTCCATATCAACACAGTTGAAAAGACTGAGCAGATCACAGGGCATTTATAAGGTCTCTTTGTTCTTGTTTACAAAATATTGTTTCCAGTCTCCTGGTTCTTTCTCCAAGTCCTTTTCAGAAAGACAAGGCATGTCACTACCCCAAAATTGTAGTTCCGAGGTCAGTTTGGAAAATTCATCATATGCAAATTGGTCACATTAACAAGCAACAGTAAGGAAAGAATCCAGAAATGGAATGGCCACAACAGATCATAATCTTTTGGATTATCTGTGGAGGCATTTGTCCTGTGTTGCTTCATGGAGCAAACTCTTGGGGTTTATTTGCTATATAAAGGTTATGTGTAGTTTGTTTTGCATCATCCAAGCATGACTGGAATTCGACATTAACCTTTCTACATATTTCTTTGATCCTTTCCACGTGTTCCTCTATAAACTGGCTTGCAGTGGAAATGTCATTATCTCTTTTCTGAGGTATGGCAGTCAGAGGCTTTATTGTATCAAGGACATATCTTGCAAACACATGTTATCAATGTTGAGAAGGATGTCATTGATGCCAAAAACTCTTGTGTGGTCACCTTAGTCTCAAGGTCAGTCTTCATCAGTATATGCAAGTGCACTCAGCCAATAGGTTTATAAACCTGATTCATTCATTTTTCTTAATGCCATAGTTGATGAACAAAGCTGATGCTTGCCCTTGCATACTCTCAATTGATATTGCAAGCAAGTGGAGGGTTTCCAGGACCTTATTTGAAAACCACTTCCTTAGTAGTTCTACCAAGACTTGTGAAGTCATTGAATTCCTCCTTAATAATGACATGGCATTTTCTATTTAGAAATTATCTAGAAATCTAAGACACAAGGTTGCAAAGTTGTCACTTATCAGATACAATATCTTATTGACTGTAAATCATCCACAATTTTACCTATGATGCAATTCCTTATTACTTGGATAACCTCATTCTGAATGGTATTTGGTTTTGCTGCCTGTGGATAAGAGCAGCACTGCTTATCATGCTTTGTCAACAGCTGCAGTATTGCCAGGAAATTACCTTAATTGTAGGAATCACTTTTGGTATCAACTCTTTGTTTATGGAGAAAAATGTTTTGTTTTCCACAGAGAATGACTACATCTGCTATTTTCTCAATTTTATTTTATATGCCTTATTTTGTTTATCAAGTTTATATGGATGAGGTATGGCATTTTAGATGTCATCTTGGCTGAGTACTAAACAGATTTGGTACTCTTGTGGTGTTCTGAATTACAGATATGATGCTTTAAAAAGGCAGTCATATTCTTGAAGACCTTCTGATAAGCAGTGAAAGGTTGCATTTTGATGTAGGGCATCTAACTGAAGAAATATCACACAAAACTTACTATGACTGCCATTTAAAACTTCACTGTAACTTAATCATAAATCAGGGTTAAATAATCATCTTTCTGTGATCACCCATTGTCTTCCTTTGAGCATGACCCACCAGTATGTGACTTGCTGATGTCATCTGGTAAGGGTTGATTCTGAATGTAATTTACCTTTTTAGCTGATCATATGATCAATTTCACTGCACAGGTTACAATTTTATCAAGATCATAATATCTGTATGATTGTCATAAAACTTTACATCTTCATCATGTTTATTTGTTGCTAAATTTGACCCAAATGAATACCCGTTTTTCCATTTTGTTAGTCCACTGGGTATCTGAATCCATACTATGTTTTAACTTTTTTATGGCCAGGCTTATACATTTCACTGGATTCTGTTGGTGAAATAGGAAAACAAACCATGAAGTAAATTTAGAGTCATATTGTTAGGGTAACTTTTTCAGTGTATGACCACATGATGTAGATAAACAATATTCCATATACCCAGCAGAGCATTCTTTGTTATGTTAACAAGGCTCTTGTCATGTGTTTGTTTACAATGGTTAAATATACTAATAAAAGTTTTGTTTAAGGAGATTTTTCAATTTACTAGTTAATTCTGAACACATTTAAATGGTATCTAGTGTTTGTCACATCTCATTTTGTTTTAAACATTATATTTTCTATTAGGCAATCTATATGTAACCAAAAACATGGCATGAGCCTTGTTTACATAGCAAAGAATTGAGTCTGTATTTTCACTTGTAACTCAACAACTGACATTAAAATTTTGGTTGACCATTAGAAATACCTAAGTTAAGCATGGTCAGCATTAAAAATGGAAAAATAAAATTTGAAAATTTTCAGTTCAAATCGTGTCCATGCCCATGATCAAGGGTGAAATTGTGGACAAAGTAAGAAACAGACACACCAAAAACAATATGTTCCCAGATCTTCAATCTGAGGAGCATAAAAACATTCCAATATGGCAGAATTTTCTATTTGCATTATGTTTAAGTTGAGTAATCTTACATTGCTTTAGTTTAATTGTTTTTCATTAGATTTGAAGATTCTGTATTTAGCAATGATAAAACGCCATTAACTTTTTAGTAAATAATGGAATTTTCATATTTTATGTATTTCATCTTAATTGCAGGCAATGGTGAGCAAGATGAAAAGATCTTAAAGTAGAATGAAAAACACAAGGATTGTAAGGTGTATTGTTCTAATGACTTGTTTAAATTGTCCATAGAGATACAATAGTAGCTTTAGCATCTCACCAAGATGTATTGTAAGACAGATTTACTACAGAATAAACTGAGTGCTTTTACATACACTTTGATTATGATAATAGTAAATAAAAAGCTTCAAAGAGGTTTTCAATATAGCATCCATTATGCTCTTGTCATCATGTCATTTCAGTATTTCTGCTGGAAAGTGTGATAGTCTTGAGTTTGTAATCTCGATGTTTTGTGAATTAGGAGACTGAAAATGTTAAATGTACAACTCTTTCCATTTGATAATGCAATATACATAGATGGATTTATTTCTAGTTATCCTTGTTTAGAGATTTTGAAAGGTATAATACTGTGAATTTTAGTATTTTTTTTCTTATATCATATTTATAAAGTACCTCATTTTGTGAATCTGGACTACTGTTCAGCTGATATCTTTGTTATCTGAATTATATAGGATAGCAAAACTTAAAAACAGGAATCTCAGATTAGGGAAAGAAACCTTGCATTTTATCATTATTTGTGATTACTGAAGCATTTGTAGTTTCTGTCTCAGTACAATAAAATGCATAATGATTAACTTTGTAACCTTGGTTCTTACACTTGGGACTTTATATATGTGCTAACATTATATTGTAGGTGAGATTTTGTCCTGAAAGAATTTTATTATATAGCTGGTTTATATTTCAGTTTTGATTCAAAGTCAATTTATCATAATCCCATGTCCTTTAGAAGGACAATGTGAAGTTTTTAATGTGAAGTTGTGGATATGTAATGAAATGCATATATTTGTATATCTGTATTTTTCAATGAAATAACTTTTCATGAATGGGAAATAAAATCAGTGAATGGATTTTTGAAGCATTTGTTGGATTTTCTCTGTACATGCATGATTTACTATGTAGAGAGTAGCAGCACAAATCAGATGAAGCAGTATTACCATGCAAGCTGGTAAGAAGTTAGAATATGAAGTGAGAGCTATTGTGGATGAGCTTTCTCAGTGAAATCTTGACTTTGCCATAGTTTTCTTACTGTTATACATAGGATTTTGATCTTTGCCTTGTACATTACTATTTCACAATTTTGCTTAAGGCATTTATACTCTTTCTAACCATGCATTCAGCTCTTCCTTCATACTTTGCAGGAGTAGAGAAGGAAATTTTGGGGACTGGCTAAGTTGGACAGATTTTGTTGCAATTCATCTTGTAATGGTGCATTGTAACTAATTGAAAGACAGTTGGTTATGCAGTTTTCAAAGCAAAATTCCTCTACAGTATAATATAAAATACAAAGATTAGTACTGAACTTTTCAATTAGTTGTCTATATACAAGCTATAGTTTATTTTCCATAATTATTTTTCATCAGATCAGTGGTGCCTCTTCCTGGGTACATTGTATATGGGTTCTCCCTTCCACCAATAAAAAACTGAACGCCACAAGATAAATGAAGCAGATGAACATGATTATAAATTGTTGAGTGTGGCAGAAAACAACAAACAATCAGTAAATCAATTTATGCATCATAACTTGTGGGTTTTTACAGCAAGAGGCCCATGGGCCACATTGCTCACCTGAGTCATGGCCCAGCTGTTGTGATTTTTAAAAGATTTTTTGCAATCTATATTCTCATGAAAATTTTGAACCATATTGTGGCTCAAAGGATCAAAACATAACCATGACGCAAGGTCACAATGTCAAAAATCATGATATGCAATATAAAGTTTTTGTCATAAGGAATCTGTTACACAAAATGTGAAAGCCCTAACGTAAACAATTTAGAAGATATTACCTAGGTTAACTTTGGTCACCTGAGTCACTCAGATGACATATTGCAATTGGCCTACATCTGTTGTGCATTAACAATTGGACATTAAAACTTCTTCTTGATAACCCACTCTTCTAACTCATTCCAAATTTGGTGTGAAGCATCATTGGGATAAGGGGGGCATAAATTGTACCCTTAGGGGCAGGGCAAAAATTGACCAATTCTGAGAAATATTCTTCTCTACATCTGCAAAAACTAAATACATGGTCAAGTAGAGCAGGAAGGCATCTATACCAAAATTTTGAATTTCATGATCCACAGGATAGAGGTTCTGACTTCAGACCAAGACCAAACTTGGTTGATTACTTGTTCAAGTCCCTACGAGAATTTATCACACATATGGAGATGTCACCAACTGTAGGTGAAGTAGCATACCTATGTTTAACACTTAGGGCTGTTGCAGTGAGGGTTCTGTAATGTTCCAATGCCAGTCGCGACATGGGACCTCTGTTTTTAAGGTCTTGTCCGAAAGACTCGTGATTCTGTCATAAAGTGTTTATGTGTAAAACATTTAAATGACATCTTGTTTGATGCCATTGATACTTAACTGAAATTAGATAATTATCTAGAAGGAGCAGGTAGTCCTTTACCAAAATTGTAAATTTCATGATCCCAGGGGTAAGGTTCCAGTGTGGGGCCAAAATTTTATAGTGATTACTGTCTTCAAAATTTGAAAAACTTCTTTAATTATGCTGATACAATATAAAAACTAAATGCATTTTAGGAAAAGAAGAACGTGATGTACCAAAATTGTAAATTTCACAACCCTGGGTTCTGACTCTAGAGTGAGTCCTAATAATCATATAGTGTTAATATAACCAATATTATGAAGTCTTTCATCAGTATGGAGACTTGGGGGCATTTTTGTTTTAAGAACACATCTTGTTTATACTGCTGTTGAATATAAGAATTTAGCTTAGATATGCAGAACAGGAAAATTATTAAAGATTACCTAGCCCTTGGGGCTAGTGACACTTTTAACCAATATTCGGGTGCCTGATAAGGCTTGTGGCCCTCTTGTCTTAAAAGTGGGTCAAAATCGAGCTTCAAGGTCTCTAGTATAAAAAAAAAAGTCTTGTTACAAAGAATGCATTCATGAAAGATGTATCACTCACCATTTAAAATTTATGAGCAAGGTTCAAGTTTTTGAAATTTGCATCAAGGTCGATGTCAAACATGACATCAAGTGAGATTTCTTGCAATGAGGAATCGGTATACAAAATATGAAATCTCTACCTTGAATAGTTCAGGAAATATTGCCTAGGTTAGGTTTTCTTAAAAGTAGGTCAAACTCCAAGGTCAAAAACATTTTTATCAAAAGAAGGTATTGTCACAAGGACTGCAGATATGAAATATTGGAATCTTACCACTCAAAACACGAATCCCAAATTGGCCCTACTAATCTTGGAAATAATTTGCTTAAATTAGTTACCTGTATATTCCCATATAAAATGTTGGTATTCAATTGTGGCCCCACCCTACCTCTGAATTGAGCAAACTTGAATTTGCACATCCTGCAGATGCTTGCAAATTATGACTAATCATGGCCCTGCTGTTTTTCAAAATAACATTTTTGAAGGTTTTCCCTATATATCCCCATTTTTATCTTTGACCCCCAATTGTGACCCACCATATGCATGGGGGCCATGATTTAAAAAACTTGAATCTGCAACATGTCGGGAAGTTTCCATGCAACTTCCAGTGGTTTTTTAGATGATTACAGGTAACCTCATTCTATATTTCTCTTTTCTTGATTATCTCCCTTTTGGAGGGAGCATGACCCTTTATTTAAACACATTCGACAGTCGCCGGATAGCTGAAAAATTGCTCAGGCGACTATAAATCAAACAAACAAACAAAACACATTCGAATCCCCTTTACTTAAGGATTATTTGTGCAAAGTTTGATTGAAATTTGTAATTAAATGATGATTTTAAAAGATGCCACGAAGGTTTTACTAATTTTTTATTGTCGCTACTTCAAAAGGGTGTGGCACAAACTTGAATCCTCTTTACCCAAGCACGCTTTATGACAATTTTGGCTGAAATTAGCCGAGTGATTCGAAAATGTTAAGAGTTTAGAAAGCTTTGACCATGGATATTTTTCATTTCTATTTTCTAAGAAAATACAAGTTGCAGTTCGTTTGAAAGCCGCCAAAAATATCTATGAATACAACTATTTGTATACTATTTATAAATGATCTTCTCTTTGATTGGGATATGACCCTTTATTTGAACAGTTCTGAATCCCCATCACCCAACGATGCTTTATGGTAAATCTCATTGAAATTGGTCTAAGTGGTTCTGGAGAAGTAAAAAATGTGTGAAGTCTGACATAAAACTTTGTTCCCCTATTGTGACCCCACCCTACCCACGCTGTTATCATTTCAGCAAACTTGAATCTACATTACTTGAGGATCCTTGCATGTTAATGTGACTAGTCAAGACCCTGCTGTTCTTGAAATGATTTTAAGAGATTTTTTCTGTTATATCCCCATTTAAAACTTTTAGTTAAATTTTATATGAGAAATTTTTTTTCCAGATACTGTTTGATGCCTTTTATTACAGACTTTTTGCAAAAATAGTGAAAACGAAAACTAGATTTATGTTTTTATAAGTACGAGCCGTAAAATGAATACAATTTACCGTATGAAATGTAATTTATATGAAATGCAATTAATTCCCACGATTTTTCAATTAAGTCCAAAAGAGTAAGGGAAATTTATAAAGGGAGGTATAAAACATTTTCAACTTTTGAACATCATCAAAAATTACTAGCCCCCTTTTTTCAAGGAATTTTATGTATGTGTTTATTACTTATTACGACCAAACTAAGCCAAAAAATATATCATATAAATCCATGCTTTTATTATTTATCTTATTTGTTTGCTTGTAACTAGTAATCTTAAAACCTTACTTGACCATTATGAGGGTGACGCATACACCAATGAATATAAAATTTGAATCTGCACTACCCGAAAATGCCTGTCTATAAACATAACTTACATGGCTTAGATGTTCATAAAAAGATTTTTAAAGACTTATACATACGTATTCAAATGCATGTTACTACTTGACGGACACCGTCATATGCAATGGCCATTTTGTTTTCACATTTAACATACACTGTAAAAAAAAAATAACAACTGTTCAGGTGAGTAATGTGAACCACAGCTTCCTGTGCTATTCCTACAAAATAGATAATCAATTATACAACATATGAATATTGTGCCTTTGAAGAAAAACTTACAACTACCTGTGGCAAATGCATGTTACTACTTGATGAACACTGTCTTAATGTAATGTTTGATTTGTTTTCACCTTGAAGTTATCGTGTTCAACAAAGCCATCAGTTGACCACTCTTGGTTTTTTTATTAATAGACATGCTAAGTGTCAAAAACAGTTACTACCAGTGATTAACATAAGATACAGACCTTTTTTCATCAGGAGCATTGATTTTCTACGTATTTCCCCACACTTTTTCCTTATTAAATGTAACACGGCTTGTCGTTTCTGATAAAACTGCAATAATATATCAGTTTCTCTGAAATTCAGACGACCAAACCCGTATGACCATGGGTTTAATTTTCTTTTAGAACATTTGAAGTCTGTTAATGTGTAAATAAGCTGATCGACTTTCTTGTCTCATCTGTTGTCAGTTTAATTTCGATATGGGTCTCTCATTGTTTTTCTGTTATTCAACATAAAAGAGATTCTGCTTCTATAAATTATAAAACTAATATACCACTTCAAATCATTGTTGACCGTCACGACAAGAAAAATACTTATTACTTTTTCTTTGTAGTTTTGTATGATAGTCATTTCATCATTATATAAAGTTCTTTAATATATATATATATATATATATATATATATATATATATATATACTGCAATAACAAAACCAAACGCAATCGTCATGTCATCATTCTTAAGATATGCATGACAGTCCATTTTGACTTTTTTATGTACTGGACTGGTCAATCTATATTTTTGTTACATAAATGATTGAACAAAACCAATACGATATGAGTATCACTTCTAAGATCGATAGTCCATTCCAGGCAGCGTTTGCTTCGTGTACAAGAGGATGGTATGGTTCTATACATTTTGCAAGATACATAGTAACATTCTTCAAAACGTACTCACTGTAATCAACCAGTTTACCCAGATCCAATGTTATACCAATTGTGAAGGCCATATTGCACTCTACGACCAGTCTCATACTTATTATAGACGGCTGGATAATATATAATAATGTTTCAAAAATTTTGGTCTCAAATTTGAAGGCACTAAAACTTTTTATTAGTAGGCCTAGTTTAGTACAATACAACAGATGATTTAATGTCCATTTTGGGGGCCTCCGCGGCCGAGTGGTTAGAGCATTGTGCTCAAAATCACAAGGCCTCTCACCTCTAGTCGGCGCAGGTTCGATTTTCGCTCGCGCCGACATATGTGTTTACTTTCGGAGGGTCGGTGGTCTCTTCCCGGGTATCTGGGTTCTCTCCTCCACCTACAAAAACTGGACGCCACCAGATAACTGAAAAATTGTTCAGTGTGGCGTAAAACAAGAAATAATCAATCAATCAATGTCCATTGTATGGTGGACGGAAATATCTGGTGTTATTAATTGCCAAATAAGAATAGAAATCTAGAACCCTTCAAATCGTTAGTTGTATATAATTTGTTAAAGATCTTACGTGTTTACATATTTTAATATAAGAAATAATGCCGATATAGATAAGATTTTTTTCTCTCGGGTTTTTAATAAGAAGAGTTCATGGAAAATATGTGACTCTATGATATTGTAACCTGTTTCCAACTATAAACATGTTTGGATCAATAATAATCTGTGACATTGTATTGGGAATTACTACATTCTGTCTGGGTGTTCCCGTATATTTTGACATGCTTCACGTATTCCGATAGTTAAGTTATTCATTTATATTTACATTTGCCAATGTTTTGCCTTATATGACACTACTAACGAAATTGACATTCAATTTTCCATAACATGAAGTCAGTCACGTGATCAGACTTTCCTTGCGTATGAATACAATCACCGCTTCAAAAGTATTTGAGTCAATTGTACTAGGTACCTTCATCTGTCTTGACATCACAACGGAAAGAAAATAAATAAAACGCATCAGAATATTTACTGAGAATTTATTTTGTAAACAGACAAGGATTTCATTAATGAATAAAACATATACATTCACCATACCGTTCAGTTGTTTTATCTTTTAAAAATACCGTCTGCAACTTAAACTGCAACTTCTGAAGTATGGCGAATTCATACGATGTCTTTGATATTTACATTATGGCAATCTAATATTAGATTCACTTTATGATGATGGTAACCTGTTGTTCCATGAGCGAGGCTGGTTTCGAGCTCGAAACATTGTTCAAGTCAGGGCACCGCTGCAAGTCTTTATTAAAATCCTACAACAGAAATTTCTCGATTGAACGAAAAGTCTCTTTCAGTTTGTGTTTATCTTCTCTTACACACCCTGGAAGTAAAAAAAAAATACAACGTACCTGTACTTCGTCTAAATCTGTCGGTATAATGCTACAATCACGAGTCCTAACGATGGACATATCGTTGTTCTCTTCTAAAAAAAAACCTAACGTAGAACTTAACATCAACTTGATCCAATTATCCTTCGTCATTTCTCTTAGATCCTCTGTTTTGTCGAAATCTATGTTCAGCAATTGCGTTTACAAATCTAATAAGGTAGGAGACCGCCACCGTTTCTCCATCACCGATTGACCGGATGTAGTTTACTCCGAGTTTCTTGTTTTCAACTGAGTTAACTTGGCGCTCTTAATTATCTTTATTTTACACTTGTTTCATCTTTTTAATCCTTCTATTCTAACATAAATATTTATATTTCTCCTAGATGTTGTTCCCTATTATTTATTCGATCAAACTTTAACGAACTATATCATTTGTTGTAAGATCGGATGCCTACACAAGTATGGAAGCTTGATGAGAACAGCACAAATCGAAACAGAAATATAAATATAAGATATAATTTTTTTTAGTGTTATTTGGATATGACATGAAGTTGGTACGTGATCAAATCTACTATAACGCCCTTCGGGTGTTGTAGGAATTGATCACGTGACCAACTTCATGTCATATCCCAATAACACTCAAAAAATGATATCTTATTAATTAAAAGAGTTTGGAGCTATGGAAAGTCATTATCATGTACTTACGTATATTCCCTTTAATGTTTCATGTTCTATTTGCCTGTTATAGTTTCATGAGGAGTTGTGGTAAAAATAATATTGGGGTATGTCAGGTGGATGTTTACATTTCAGGATTTTGGCTCCCATTACCTTTTTTACGAGGGAAGTGTATAGTCGTCATTTGCGGTTTGATGAAGGCATTTATGATTTTGTGAGACAGTATTTACTAATATAAATCATTTAGACATGTATGTTAATTCGCTTTAATAATTTGAAATTAAGACTTCATTGCTACTTATCACATACTACATGTATATGAAATCACCCTTACCTGGAGGAATTATATTTATTTACGGTATCGTTTTAAGTGACTGTATTCATTCTCACACAGGACATAGCATGTTTAGCCCACATGCACGAGATATTGTGATATCTATTTACTTGTCTATATTAACTAATCAATCAATCTAATCTTATTGCTTAAATGTAATTATTTGTACCTATTAATATTTCTTTCGTGCTTGTACAGTAGCCTGTACGGGGAAAAGTAGTTCTGTGTGAGAACTTGTGTGGAAACTAATGTAACCTTTCAAGTCGCTGATTGGTTAGAGGCTTGTACGGCATATTTTTATTGGTTGACTTTAGTCACTTGGTCTAGAACCGAAGGCTACATAAGTAGAGTCAATACGACATTACGGCAAATTAATACAAGTTTCACGGTGGACATATCTAAATTTCTACAAAGAAGAAATCAAGGTGAGATTACTCAAGATGTAATAATTATTGTAAGAACTTAGAAATTTCCTACCACACTGGACAACCAAAACTTGTATTTCTGAAGAATCAGCATATTTCATACTTGTATGAGCCTGCCATAGTACACAGGGTTCACCAGATGAAGGACTTTACATTGTGCCTTTTTCTGTTTATTCATCATAATAAATACAAAATATATTGACTAAAAAGTTCTAGTATTCTTCACCAGAGGGACTGAATGATATTGTTTATTGACTTTAAATGATCTTTGGAACTATCCTGGCATGAGTGGATATCTGCTGAGGATTCAGAAATATACAAGCAACCCCTACCCCTGGATAGCTTACAATATTAATAAAAGCAACACACTAAATGTAGTAAAATTAAAGAGATATACTTTAATAATTTCAAATGATATATTTCACTTTCGAAAATACATGGGGATGTGAACTGCGACGCTTCATGCCGGTGTAACATTAAATAGTGACCCCGTTGAAAACCGAAGGGTCATTTTTCAACGGCTGTTTGATCAATTTCCAATGTTGAAAATTTACTCAAACCGTTAGTGACCTACTCTCCCAAGCGTGAAATTTTAACCCTTGTTAAAGAAATTACCCGTAGAGATCATTTCTAATGGGGTCAAATTTCAACATTAAAAAATGACCCTAAATGTACAAAATGTTTTCTGTACAGTCCATATCTCGGACAGGTGGTGGGGCCATATTTCAACATTGAAAAATGACCCCAGATATACATAATGTTCCATTGCAATCCATATCTCAGTCAGGTAGTAAGGGTCATGTCTCAACATTGATTGATTGTATATTGTTTAAAGTACCTCTCGAGAATCTTTCACTCGTATGGAGACGTCACCATTACCGGTGAAGGGCTGCAAAATTTAAGCCTATGCTCGGCAAACAAGGGGTATTGAGAGTGGCGTAGCTGCCATTGACGCCAAAACGCCCGAGCGTACACATCAATTTTTCATTTTATTGTGCATGATTTCATAATTAGAAAAACCCATAAATGTAACCTAAAAAGCCTCAAAACCCATGAGCTTCTGAGGGCTTGGCCCCTGGGCCTCCAGGGCCTTGCCCTGGATCCACTGGGGGCCTTAAGATTCGTGCACCAAGAAGCCAGAACTGATTATAATGTACATAACAGTTCTGGTGTTCAATAGTACAGAAGCACTTGCTAAAGTTGCTCGGTCGTTCTCGTAATCATCTTTATCGCGATAGAACTCGTCTTCAGCATCAGTCGAGTCCTCTCGAACTTAACGCATGCTTCCCCAGTCTAAGTCGAGGCACAATCCTGGAACGTTTTCTCCAATGAAATGTAATTAACAAGTGTACCTTCCACTTCACCACAAATCCATTTAATCCGTGGTGACTTTGAAGACTTCGCGGTCATTTTTTTAGCAATGTAAATTACAGATAAATTGTCATGTTTGTAAACACCAAACAGAAAAAAGTATCTTAAAATTTAGATAATTATCCTTCAATTTTACTTGTTTCATTTTGTTATCTAGATATCTTGATGCCTCCAAGGTTGAGTGATGTTTTTGGTCTGCCGGCCTGTTTCGGTTTCCTATGATGCCCCTCTGTCCGCTTTACTTCAACCTTGCTCATGTTATGTGTCAGTATAACCCTTATCGTGTCCAGCAAAAGTCAATCAGAAAGAATTAAAAGATTTAACAATTTATTCACCATTATTTACAGAAAAATATATAAATGAAAAAATTACTAAATTACTGTAGGTCTAACCGAAATACACGGAAATTTGAAGAAATTAAAAGATTGATAAGGATCGGTTTCCATTCGTTAAAAGCTACAATGCAACGAATTAGTACTTCCAACACTAACAGAATGATTAGGCGATAATTGTTTATTGTGCTGATTAATAATAGAATTTGAATCTATGATGGAATATTCATGGATGATTTTCTCAACGTTACAATACCTTGTGTCGTTAACGTTCTTGTTTAGTGTGGGTTTTTTTTGTACACGTGATGACAAGCATACTGCAACAATATCGGTACACTCACACTCTGCTTAAGTTTCATTGGTTATCTACTCTTTTTAATTCCCTTCGACAGTAAAGGTAAGGTTTGCATCTATTTTTATTTCATATTCTTTCATATTGATTTGTGCATTAGAAAGGTAGATAAAATCCCACGGCTGTATTACAGGTAGGTTCTTATCTAAGATTCATTAAAATGTTAATTGATATTTTTTCAGAGAAATTAGATTATTGGAACTGTTGTTTAAGAGCCTTTAAACAATAACAATGAATGTGAGGGGAAAAGTTAGTTTCTGTACATCTTTCAAAGCTGCATGGTGTTATTTGAGTCGTTGTTTTTGGATTTTATATGATTTTATATGATGATGTATAAAAAATTATTTTAAAATACATTTTTATATATTTTTTGGGTTAAAATACACACACACACACACACACACACACACACACACACACATACACACACACACACACACACACACACACACACATATATATATATATATATATATATATATCAGTGTTGTGGCTAACATTTGGGACTTTAGGGGCCATGTGGGCCCCTAACTTTTAAAAGTTTACGGGTTCACATTGCAATCCAGGGCACACATCATACAAATTAAAAAATCAAGTAAGAAAATAAATGTTGAATCATTTTAATGCTCAAGTTCTGTTTCTATCTCCATTAATCTCTCAAACACAGTCTCCTCACTCTCACTTTCAACATTCTCACCAATCTCATTCTCACAGTCATATGCCACCTCTCTCTCTCTGTCTCTGTCTCTCTGATCTCGACAGCCTGTGTGTCCACTGACTCAGTTATTATCTCCACTAACTCTCGATCTCTCTGTACTGATTCCTCCTCCTGCATAGACTTTCCCTCTTTCTCTACTGTCTCCCGTTCACGATCAACTACTGCTGTCTTTCTTGGACCTGGTCTTCTCAGTGCTTTCACCTGAAAAAGTTTGACTGCATTTTCTGGATCAAATGTCTGAACTGAATCTAACAAATTTTTGATTAAAAGAACATCATTTAGCAGATTTTGTCCAAGTTTATTTCTCGGGTATGTTTTTCTCAACTTTAATTGAGAAAACCCTCTCTCTGCTAGTGCACTTGATGATGATATGGAGAGGATGAGGTCCACAATTTTCAAAATATTTGGAAACTGACTATCATGCTTCCTGTTCACAGATTCCCAATTTATGTCACTACTCTTCAAGCCACTACATAAAATATAATATATATATTGACTTTCAAATTTTACTTACTTAAACAAAAACATGTATGACATAAGGACAATGGTGGCAGCTAGGAGTTGGTGTGCAACCCAACGTGTTCCATCTTGTAGGAATTCGCAGGTTTTCCTCATCTGTTTTCAATCCAGCAAATGTCCGCCGAAGCATGGAATTGTTCAGTGCACTATTGTGATAGAAATAATATAAACCTTTCAGAAGAACTACTATTTTTTGATAGAGAGGGACCTTTTTCAGGGCATCTTTTAATACAAGTTCTAAACGGTGGGCCATACAGTGAAGTGTAATAATACTGCCTTGCTGGTTTTGAGTAGAGCTCCAACACCTGATTTTTTCCCCAGTGTTCACTGACGCGCAATCACAAGAAATAGCTACTACTTTTTTTATATCATCACATCATGGAAGATTGATGTTATTCTGGACTACGGTTTCCAAACTTTTGCTGATGTTTCCTGCATTTCCTCGCTCTGCAGCATATACACATGCATACTGCACCTTGAATACACCTCCTACATATGTCCGAATGAAATACATCTCTTGCTCCTTTATACTGCAGTCAGTGGTTCCATCACTTATGACACATACAAAATGTGACATGGCAACAGCTGAGGTAACTTTCTGAAATTCGGCATCAGTTATACAGTGAATGAATTCAACAGCTGGATCTCGGGTCCTGTACTTCCTAGGTCGATCCCTTACTTTTCACCCAAGTCAGATAACCATAAAAAGTTCGTTGTGGGTCTATCATTCATAACTAATGCATGGCAGGTTCTAAACATTTTGTGTAACTTATCACTGTTATTCTTATTCAAACTCACCAAAATGTTTGCCGCTTCTGAGGCTTCCTTTCTTCAATGCACCTCGATCGAAAGTGGCCTTTCCTTTCTTCGTGTTTGGTTACAGCGTCAAATTTGTAGGAAACACAGCCTGATATGAAGTTGGATTTGGATTCCTGGTCATGTTTTTTATAAAACAAACATATCTTTTAACCAAGGTCTTCCCTCACACCATCTCTGGGAAAATGACCGCGATCGTTTGGAGTCGTACTCCCCTAAATAACCCTTGCGGTCGGCTTTCCTTTTTTCTTGAGGACGCGAGACACCGTTTATGAAACGCCACATTGCGTTTCTATGATCAAGACACTAAAATTAATCTTGGTTAGTACTTTGTGTTTTCAAAAGGGAAATTTGACATGGCAAAAGCGAAAGTAGATTATAAAATGTAAACAAACATGACATTTACGGGGAAATGTGGGCGAATGGATTTTGAATCTCTATTCGCCAACAGCAAATTTTACTCGCGTGGGCGAGTGGTTATCCACAACACTGGAGAGAGAGAGAGAGAGAGAGAGAGAGAGAGAGAGAGAGAGATGATGCAATTGTACAACCGAACGGCATAAAGGGCTGTTAGTAAGTATGAAGTAAATAATTGATTGATTATATGTTGTTTAACGTCCCGCTTGAGAAGCTTTCACTCACATGGAGACGTCACCATTACCGGTGAAGGGCTGCAAAATTAGACCTATGCTCGGCATTTATGGCCTTTGAGCAGAGAGGGATCTTTAACGTGCCACACCTACTGTGACACGGGGCCTCGGATTTTGAGGTCTCAACCGTAGGACCGCCCCATTTAGTCGCCTCTTACGACAAGCTAGGGGTGCTGAGGATCTATTCTAATAACCCGGATCCCCACCGGGTGAGGTAAATGAGGTATCACTGAACAGACATGCATATACCTAATGTTTTTGAAACATAATTTGCACGAAAAAGTTCTACACCTATCATTACTTATGTGTATAATAGATTGGTTTCATATTTTATATACTTTTTAGGAAATATGGCGAGACGTTTCTTTAAAATCTCATGTATTATAATTTACTTCTAATGCAGGTACATGTTGTACAGAAATAATTAATATACCGATAGATAATTTATTCCGTCAAATTTATGAGCATTAAAATGTTAATTCTAGTAAGATATTTGTAAAAGTCTACCCACAAAACACAATACATACTTCCCCATTCTTTTCATTATATGCTATATAATTTTCATTATACACTGTCGTAAAGGCACACTTATTACATATTGTTTGATATAGTACTTCATATCTCATTGAATATGGATTGGATGAATAGAAAAAAAAAACTTTAATGGTGACAATTGGAGAGATAAGAAATTTAATACTAGAAAATTTTAACAAAATATCAAACTGACATTTTACAGGATTATATTCGTATATATAACAGTAGCCCAAACCTATCAAAATAGTCAGTTATACTTCAGGTTTAAATTAATAAAATAAAATCAGTCTATAAATACATTTTGGGGTTACTATTGTTATTTTAACACCTGTCTTAAAAACGCACATGTCAAAATCTTTGATTAAAATATACTTTAAAGTAATTTTACGAGGGCCTTCCTTACAAATCATGGGATTTTTTTTCTTTCTTTTTAATTATTAAGCATATTAAAGATTGATAACACATGCAAATTCTTGCTTGCTTTATTTCGATGGTTTGTAAAACATCGATTTTAAGTCGTTACAGATAGTAAATAGTAATACCATTAACACAGTCCTTTGAATATCTATTAAGATTAAAATCATGCAGAAACAATCGTCAAAAATGAGTATGAAGAAATGCACTGTATACACGCATCTGAGGATATGCGTGATTTGCAATAAAAATGTAACATTTAATTGTTTTTATACTCTTTAATATAAACATGCAACCTAAACATAAAAGACTATTTGTGATGACAATATTATATGAAAACGAGACTCAAAGCAAGCGTCTTGGGAACTGGTGTTAAGCCGGCCCAGTTGTTGCAGCATCAGAATGTTTAAACCATGTAAGACATGAGCAAGGAATTAACTTTATAACATTATGTTTATCCTGCAGATCACGAAAGAACATGAACCTCAGCAACAGCTCGATCCTCGACCAATCGTTCCCGCCACAATCTACATCGCCATCCCCTACACTAATACTATTCTTGACGCTACAGCAATGCGTATTTATACTGTCGTTTTCTGGAAATCTAATTGTCATTATAGTGGTTCTGAAGTATCTCAAACTGAACACGTTCAGCAACAGGATGGTCGTCAGTTTGGCAGTTACAGATTTATGCACTGGTTTCGCTAGCGGAAGTCAACTTCTCTATTTTCTATTTCCACAAATGGACCAAAACAAAGTATCTTGTTTTCTCCGGTATCGCATTGTTTCAATTATGACCACAGCTTCACAATCCTCTTTGATGTTTTCCACTCTTGACCGCTTCGTAGCGATCCACCGTCCGCATCAGTACCAGGTCATAATGAAGAAATCACTGGGTATATTCTTCATCATTTTAGCGTGGTCTTTCTCGATAGGTACCGGTATTTTGCCTTTTCTGATTCAGAGTGATTGGAAGGATCTGCCGTTCTGTTTCTACCACATTGTGTTTGAAAAATACGTCTATCTCATTGACTCAATCTCCTTCTATACTTTCATGATTTCATCTTTCGTCTTGAATATTATTATTTTGAGAACAGCATGGTCATTTTTAAACAGAGTCCAACCGACTTTCGAGACTTCAAATCGTCAAAAAACAGCAAGAATGAAAAGTGATGTAAATTCCGCAAAGGTTTGGGGTTTGGTTACGTTGTTTAATTCCATCTGTTGGGCTCCGTTCACCACGTTTCCTCTTGGAATAGGTCTCGGGGTTTCCTACTCTTTATCAGAGTTGTTAACCATGAATTGGTTAGTTTTTCTTGGCATGTTTAACAGCATCATGAACCCGTTCATATTCGCCTGGCACCGACAAGATTTCAATAAATCTTTGAAAAAGCTCTTCAGAGTACGGGAAAACAGAGTGGATCATTCTGTTCAAGTCAACGTGATTTCTCTTAGGCAAAGAAACAAAACAAATACATCGGAAAATGCTTGTGGGACCAGTTCCTCTCAGTCAAGAAAATGAAGACAAATATCCGATAACCAATTTGTAACAACAGATTTAACTGCCAACGGAGGATACATTTAGTGTCACAGACGTGTCCCTTCCAGGCCACATTTTACTAAAACAAGGTATTAATTTGAACCACTTTTGTTTAAAGTCATTCCGTTGCCATGCATAGATAAAGGGATTCATAATACTGTTTGAAATTCCCAGAAAAACCAACCAATTAGAGAGGTTGTATAGCTCATTATTAATTATTCCAAAACCATATCGAATTTGAAAGACAGTATATGGTGCCCAACAGATGCTAAAAACCACGGTGACGATAGCCATCACGCGGGCGCTACGGATGTCCCTTTCAATTTTCTTTTGTCTCTCGATATTTATAGCATTTCCCGGTCGAATTCGTGTCTGGTATTTCCAAGCCTTTTGTAGGATAAAACAGTACAGAACAACAGAAATGGCCATTAAGATAAACATAGAAAATCCTGTGATAAGGTACACTGATCGGTGAAACAGTATATGATACAAGCATAAGGCACCTGAACTCCAATGGTGAGCGCCTGTAAAAGGTATGAAGGACACAAAAATTCCGAAGACCCACGCAATGATGACGAACACACTTGAGGCCGTCCTGGTCATGATATTTTTATAGTGATGCGGGAAACATATCGCAACAAAGCGATCAAAAGTTGTAAACGTTACCAACACCTGTGACGTCACAGTCACCAGACTTAGAGTCTGGTATCGCAGAAAGCAGGACACCATGTTCGTGTTCATACTGACAAACAGGAAATACAATATCTGAATTCCTGAAGTTACACCAGTGAAAAGATCGGCTATGGACATATTCACAACAAACTTGTTCGTGGCAGTCTTCAGTTTTAAGAATTTCACGAAGATGATGATTACGAACGTGTTTCCTACGCATGCCAAAAGAAACACGGCTTGTTGCAAAGTTATGAAGACAATAAGTGTTGCTGTTAAGGTTGATTCGGCTGTTGTAGCATTGACGGAGGACATGACAAATACCTGAAAAATTAGATGCACTGTGCATTTGATTTTGTATTGTCTGTAAAACATTTCAATGTAAATAGGTATTGTGACTGAATTCAGCATGATCATATGGAAATAAATTTGATACTTGTCATTTCAAATGTTGTTCAAAGGTTTAGTAATTTGGTAAGAATCCGATGGGGAGGGGAAGGCAAAATAAAGAAATAGTGGAAAAAACTATATTCAAATTTTATTAAGAGAATCTGTAAGTAGATCTACATGTATCTGTGACTTCAAGTCAATAACCGTTTCAGAAACTCAACGGGACCACCACGTGATCAAATCCTGATAAGGAAGAATTTATTATTTATACATGTATATGCATTTGAGACGAACAGACCATTTTAAAATGCTAGTATGAATCTTACCACCCATCATATACACCTCGACGACTGACATGGTGACCCAGAATTACTCGATTATTCGTGATCACATTAGATACGCAGTTGAGTTACTAGGAAAATGCCATAACTGTCCCAGAACCTGATATATTTTACCATCTCACCCGGGAGACTATTTGAGTTAAGATATAATTCATCTATGATACAGTCCTCGTATTTGTTTTAAATGCTGTAGTGTCATATGGAACTAAATTTGTTGTACATTAGCATTTCTTTTTATAGGTTTATTAATTATGATACAGACAGTTTCAACTAAAGAATAGTCCCGAAATTCAGAACAATCAAAGATGCAAACTTAGTCTTCGGGACAAAATACCCTCAATAAAAATCTCCTCCAAACTATAATTTTCTTGATATTTCATTTACTTAAATTTCTCACAATTTTCAAATTGTTTTATCTACATTTCCAGTGTTTTTGTCTTTGATATCTTTACCAGTTATATTGATAGCCATTTCCTTATGAATGTGTTGAAGGTGTAAACAATGCGCGTACGGATCTTGATAAATAATATAGTACGTCTATTTCTATACATCCATCTCAAAATGTTATATTTTTACCATTTATATGTCCATACCTGGATATTTTGTGGAACATAGATGGCTAATGGAAACTAACAACTCAAATTTATGACAAACGGGATGACTTCAGCTCTCTACCTCGGCAACTTCTCGTATATTTATGTAGCAAAATACTATCATCACCTGTACTCTCAACTGATTCGATACACACGAACATGATTTGCGTATAAATTCTAATCGAAGTAGGCGATTGACAAATAAGTTGATGTTACAGGTGTTTCGTTTAAAGTCAGCATTTCCCAAATTCTATGGTCGTTATAACGATCTAATCTACATATACAACCTGTCATTAAGTCTTGTTGTATTCACGAATTAGTTTACGTACGCCTTTTTAATATTATGGTTTCTCCATGCTGGCGCGAGATGCTGCACTACCTTTGCAGCATTTCTTTCACATGATGTGACAATTATCCGATCGATAACACAATATAAGCATTCATAAATAAGTAATAGAGGGTGAAGTCGTCTACGGAGCGGATCAAAAAGGTCTGATTTTAATTAGATTCTCTCCCAATGTTTAAGACAGATTTTAAAGATCGTGCAATTTACATACATACCTGCCTTATCATACTCGCATAAGTAAGTATTTTTAGATGTTGAATAATATATATATATATATATATATATATATATATATATATATATATATATATATATCAGGAAATACCCATGCTCTAACAAAATTGTATGTACTTCAGTGAATATGTATTTGTGCACGCATCTGTATTCTGTGCAATATAATACACAACTAGTTAGATGTATTAATCGATTGTCTATTGTTTTATAACAACATGGAATTATTGCATGTACATTTTTTCATGCATTGGTACTTGCCGGTTCTTGCAACTAATTTCACTTTTCTCTCTAAATGATGATCTGAGTGATAATGTAAGTGTTTGATTATCCAGTTAATTTTCATGTAATTTGTTTATACTGTAGCTTTTCACCGCATTCTTCAGTAAACTTTGGAAATCATTCGAAGTTAGTTGTGTGGTTTGCTGCACCGCAGTGATCGGTCGAATAGTGTCTGACATTGTTTCATACCAATTGTTAGCCGTTCTTAACACACTGATTTTGACTACGGAATACCCCGTTTACCTAACCAAGATATACGGCTCACGGTGGGTGTGACCGGTCAACAGGAGATGCTTATTCCTCCTAGACACCTGATTCCACTTTTGATGTGTTCAGGGGTCCATGTTTGCCCTATTCTTAATTTGTATTCTTTAAACGCACTATGAGATTGATCACTGTTCGTTATCTTCACTTTTTCATGTATATGAACCTCTGATGACTTATTGTGTATATTGTAAATATTGTGTATGCACCTCGTGTATCATTCAATGTGGTTTGAACGAAATAAATTGAATATTTCAAGGGCTGGAAAATCCGACAGAAATCAAAGCAGAATCTAAATACAATGTATAAGAATTTTATTTTTGAAAATGCATAAGAGTATGGACGTGCTTCATTGAGTGTGCCGGCATGAAGCGTCGCAGATCATTTCCTTATATACTTTTAAAAATGATATTTATTTCTGAAATGTACCTTCAGTTTTCGAGAGCACACAAAGATACACAGTGTCTTGTTCTGTCTTTTAAATTGCCTTCATACAATATTTTTTAGTTGGATTTCAAAACAAATCATCTATTTCGTTTATCTCCGTAGGTCGTCTTAAAAGTACAGGCTTCATCAGCGAACGTGTCAATTATGAGATTAGATGAATAATTAATCGTCCCACACGCCGATTTCAAAGTTTACCAGTCTGCGACACCAATAGGCAACTACTTTAGTGTTTCCAACAGACATCACTGAACATCTTAAAAACTCAGCAGCTTCAATTTCCGTTAATGTTTATTAAACCATTTTTGTATTTATTGTACTATTGCTAGTGTTTAGATTCCGACAGAATTTCATCAACAAACATCCCCGCAGATATGCCGAATAAAGATCACGAAAACATAGTTGGAATTCCGGCCATATAAATAGTTTACGTTGTTAATGACTATATCATCGTGAACAATTTTATGCCGGAGTTTATGAGCACAGTTGTACGCTACCGTTCTCATTATCGACTATAAATTTATATAAAGAGGATTGTATACTACAGTACCCATGAATCGTCCCCCCCTAAGCTAAGCGTCATAGCCATGGTCAGCACGTGCAAATTAATAACCCAACATCTTCATCAACTTTAGCAACAAAGAATCTGTCATGCGTATCAATAATCTTTATAAGGTTTTATCTCGTGAATATTTCTACTGCCAGATTTTGGAGAATTCGATGTTTACCAAATGACGTCATACCGTATTTTCTTTCTCTGGAACCGGTCGCGATACCTAAGTTGTTAGAGCGTTCGCTTCATAACCGGGACGTCGAGAGTTAGAGTTCCGCTCAAACCATGGCCGCGTCAAGGCTACGACGTTGACATAGGTAGTGATTACTCCTTCGCCAAACGCTCGGCATCTAGAAGTGAGAATCACGGGTCTTTCGGATATGACCAGGTGTGATTTAAAGTTAGCATATTTTGATATATCCTGATTATGGCCAGCGCACATAAAACTATAAAGTCAAGTCAGCCGCTATGTATAGCAGAAATATGGTCATTACTAAGTTATTGTAGCAAAGAAGCCGATAAATGTCTTTGAATCAATCAGAAATCGAACCCGGAGCCCTTGAATTACTGGTTCGGTGATCTAAAAACCACTAGGCTAACCATATCGATGTATGGTGATATTACTAAATGTACAATATAAACTTTAAACCTATTTCGGAAAGCATAAGAGATATAAAAATTATCGAGGAAATGAAATAAAAGTTTTGGAAGAATGTCAAACGTCGCGTATGACCTTAAAGATTTATTCTTGTATAAAACTTCATCCCCTATTAAGGACTCATCCTACCCCCTCCCCTGTAGGCCGGTATTTAAATAGATTTAAATTTGAACTACCTGAAAAAGTTTGACGATGTTAGATCAGTAGATGATATGATGATTCATGAACCATACAGAAGTTTGACGATATTAGATCAGTAGATGATATGATGATTCATGAACCATACAGAAGTTTGACGATATTAGATCAATAGATGATATGATGATTCATGAACCATACAGAAGTTTGACGATATTAGATCAATAGATGATATGATGATTCATGAGCCAGATAGAAGTGGAAATTTTGTTATACTATATCACCAAACAATCTTATTTCATTTTGGATACAACAATCAGTAATTGGATCCAGATTTGTTTTATTATAGTAGAGCAGTTTGTTTCATTGAAAATATACATTTTGCCTTGAAAGGGGATGTAGGCAAGGTGATTCAATATTCCTTTACTTATTCCTACTTTGTGTATAGATCTTTGATCGGTTGGTTGGTTGTATATTGTTTAACGTTCATCTCTAGAATCTTTAAAGATGTATGGTCTAATGTTCAGCTATCATTTTTTTGTACAAAATTACTTTATAGGAGATGAAGTTGTTTTTAAAGTTATTAACTTTCCCTTAATTGTATGCTTGAAAACATTTGCATGTAAAAGAAAACAACGAGAAGATTATTTAAAAGGTAAATAAAGTTTGAAGCCATAAATACGTTCAGTCGAATGGGCGTCTATAATTAACCCCACGCGCATGGGGGAATCCCAAAATGATATAAATATAATTCGGATTGATTTATGTTTTATTGATTTTATATTGTTTAACGTCCCCCTTGAGAATTTTTCACTCATATGGAGACGTCACCATTGCCGGTGAATGGCTGCAAAATTTAGGTCTGTGCTCGGCGCTTATGGTCTGTGATAAGTGAAAGTGCAGACGGTTTTACAATTTTCAGTCACTTGGAGCTATTATGGACTTCTGTTTATAAATTGAAGTAAGAAATTCAACTTAAAAATGATACATAGCACATTCTATATAATTGCTTGTTGCAATGACAAACATTCTGTTTAGTCTTTCACTGCCAGGGGCCCAGCAAAAGCTCGACCAAAATATTATGCACTTTTCTCAATTCATTTCAGCATATCTTGGAAAATATGCAGAATTCCGGTATCAACTTTGATAGTAATGTAGATTGGTTATGTGTGATCAAATTAGAATACAGAGTAGAATCTTATTCCATTTGGTTTACTGATATTTCATCAGCAAACTTGGGTACCTTATATTAGAGTGCTTTAGCTTTACTTTCTAATAGTAAATAAACCCAAGCGATATACTTGTCTGTGGTTTTCACTGAATACACATGCTGCATATGTTGATTGATCGATTATATATATGGTTTAACGTCCCTCTCGAGAATCTTTCACTCGTATGGAGACGTCACCATTGCCGGTGAAGGGTTGCAAAATTTAAGTCTATGCTTGTCGCTTATGACCTTTGAGCAGGGAGTGATCTTTAACGTGTCACACCTGCTGTGACATGGGGCCTCGGTTTTTGCTGTCTCGTCCGAAGAACCGCCCCATTTAGTTGCCTCTTACGACAAACTAGGGGTGCTGAGGATCTATTCTAACAGCCCGGATCCCCACAGGGTTGTTGCATATGCAAATGAGAATTTTTTTCAATGCAGATTATTTATTCGCCGTGATACTGCTAAAACCTAAACACTTTTAAATTATAAATTATCAAAACCACAATCTGTCAGAGGTACCATCACTAAGAATAAAATAAGAAATCAGTACAAGTTTTATTGTTAATTCAAATTGTTATATTCAACCAAATACGGAAATGTAGAACTGGTTACCGTAAACAGACATTTCGTTCAAACCTTAATTATGTTATGATGTACCGAATATACGTCGCAAATGATCACAAAAATTATAGAACACCACCTCCACCTTTCTTGGGCTTCGCACCGACACTTAGGGCAGGTTTAGAGTCTTTATTTTTAAACTAACTTTGCCTTGAAGAAAAATATACTCTGCAAAAAAAGAAACGCATAATGGATTTTTAAAGATTTTAGTAGATGTATTTTGGATTATGATTTTACAATAAAAAATGTAGATATTCACTAGAATTGTTTCAATTGAAAAAAGTTACAGTCCAAATCTTAGATATTGGTGGAAAAAAAGTCAGATCATCACAGTTAAGAACACTTCCTGTCACGTTTAAGTTAGTACCGTGTATGACCACCTCGAGCTGCCAACACAGTTCTGCATCTCCTTGGCATAGAGTCAATCAATGTTCTTACGTTATTGCGTGGAATTGTTCGCCATTCCTGTTGTAACATTTGACGGAGCTGATCGAGGGTCTGAGGCGGAGGTTGGCGCAGGCGCACACGTTTATCCAGTTGGTCCCATAAGTGTTCAATCGGATTCAAATCCGGTGATTTGGAAGGCCATGGTAGCACATTAATGTTGTTCTGCTGAAGGTAGTCAATTGTTAAGCGGGCTGTGTGAGGCCTAGCATTGTCATGTTGGAATAACTCCCTCTGTCGGTCAATTACGCGCATAAGGTGAGGTTGGAGAATTTCGTCTCTGTACCTTTGAGCCGTTAAATTGCCCGGGACATGTACCAGTTCTGTTTTACGGTCATTAGAGATGGCCGTCCACATCATGACGCTACCTCCACCGAAGCTATCCACTTCTTGGACACACGAGGAAGAGAAACGTTCATTCCTGCGCCGGTATACACGGATTCTTCCATCACGTTTCTGTAGCAGAAAACGGGACTCATCGCTGAACCAGATTCTACGCCAGTTGCGGAATGTCCAGCCCCTCAATCTGTTGCACCATCGGACTCTTTCTCGTCTGTGTAACGGTGTCAAAACTGCTCCAAAATACGGTCTTCTGGGTCTAATGCCATATTGTCGAAGTCGGTTGCGGACTGTCTGCGAGCTGATTCTTCTCAATCCAGGTATTCCGACTGCAGTAGCTGTTGCAGCAACGGTTCGATTCCGTAGATGAAAGACCAGGATGTAGCGATCTTGCCCAGGAGTCGTAATGCGAGGTCGCCCACTCCTCGGTCGGTCATTAGTAGAGCGAGTCTGCTGGAATCTGTTCCACAGCCGAGAAATTGTGCTCTGATTTACGTTTTCAGTTCGTGCAATCTCACTTTGGGATACTCCGGCCTGGAGACGGCCAATGACGATATTACGAGTAGCAGGGTCCAACCTTGGCATGGCAGCATTTTAACGTTATGATGAATTCAAGCTTCAAACTTCGTCCTTTTATACGCTTTAATGTAGTGGTTGAATTAAGCACAAAGTTCTCGTGAAAAACGTAAGCCAAATTCCATGGCGATAGAGGTGATGTGCAATTTTAGAGAGTCGCCGAGCTAATTTGGCAGAGAGCCAAATCAAATGAATAGACCTTTAAAGTTTCATACTTACCTGTAAAAAATCAATTACTCAATTGACCATTTCAGTTTACCTGGTAAAATACATAATTTGCATTTTTAAAATTTCAAAAGGGCTATGCGTTTCTTTTTTTGCAGAGTATATTATAGATACATGCACTCTTATATATTGGAAATTATTTATGAAAAAAACATTGATTATAAAAATAATACTGGATAATAGAATTGAAAGATGTAACTTCAAAGAAGTGTGGTTTCCATGCTATTTTGATTTTTGATTTATTTGTTAAATAGTTTAGTACAAAATAATTTACTAGAATACAAATGGGATGCAATGTTTAGATTTAATGTTACTACTATATAAATGCTAGTATGTGTTATATACAATAAAATATGTTCAAAACAAAACCAAATGATCTACATGAAAAGGCCAGGACAAGTAACAGTATTCAATCTCGTAATTCCTATAGAAAATACAAATCAGAGAGATGGTCATACCAGAGGTGGGATCAGGTACCCAGGAGGAGTAAATATCCCCTGTCGACCGGTCACACCCGCCGTGAGCCCTATCTTCCGATCAAGTAAACGGAGCAATCCGTAGTCAGAATCAGTGTGCCAAGAACGGCCTAACAATTGGTATGAAACATATCAGACAGCATTTGACTTACTGGTAATTTGTATTGTCAAACTAGATCGTTATAACGACCATAAATTTGCGAAATGCTGATTTTAGACGAGACTGTACAAACCCCTGTAACATCAACTTTTTTGTCAGTGGCCCGCCTCGATTTAAAACCTGATCATATGCAGAACAAGCTCTTGTGTACCGAATCAGTTGGGAGATATAAACATCATATGCAAGTGATGATGGAATATAGCCACATAAATAAGGGAAGTTGACGATGGAGAAAATGAAATCATCCCGTTTGTCATAAAGTTGTTAGTTTGCCGCCGGCATCTATTTTCAGTAAAATATCTAAGTACGAAGCAGAAGTGGAAGACTCTGTGATGTCTTTTATTTCACGTTCACTGGGATATATCGAATCGACGTATGAATGGAAAATGACAATTCTTAATAGACAAAACGTCGTCGATATATCTAAATGTCAAATTAAAGGCCACAGCAAGAGATTTTTCTTCTCGTGTAGAAGCTTTTGAATGAATTCTGCTTCGTAAGAATATAAATATAGGTCAGCTAATAAAGGAGCACAATTCGTGCCCATGGGAATTTCAACAGACTGTTGAAAGACCTGATCACCAAAGACTACGAAAATACTGTCAATGAGGAACTCTAGCATCCTTTTAATATCAACTTCAGAATACTTGTGTGTGGAGTCGGAGTGGTGTTTAACAAAATAATTTTTGGGATGACCATTCACTAAATATGAATATTTCCTTTTACCATTTTTGTTTATGAAGCAACTGTCTATGATGTCAAAAAGTCTAGTTTTTAACTTATCCTGAGGTATGGTCGTGTAAAGTGTTGTAAAATCATACGTTTTAATGTTGTGAATTTTAGAAAAGTTTTGTGATTTCAAATTCAATGAAAGTTCTTTAGAATTTTTAAGAATCCACATTTGATTTACACCACTTCTGGCATATGTGGTGGCACAGTACGTCTGAAGTTTCTCCTTCACAGCAGTTAATATCTTCGTAAGGAGCAAAGATAGGGGCTTGGTAGAACATTTACTGGATCCAGCATTGAATCTTTGTAAGGGTTTTTGTGGAATTTGGGGATCGAGTATAGGTACGATAACTAATATTCATCCGCTTCATTGACTGGGATATTAAATGTCTTTAAAACTGAAGCATGATTTTGAAGAATTCATCTTTTGAAAGGGTAGTTGGAGTATACGTGCGATTAATAAATGTGGAAGTAAAGCCAAGTTTGTTTAGAATGCAGTTGTAATAATGAGCCTTACAAACAAATACAATGTTGTTGCCAGCTTTGTCAGCTGGAACCAAAACATATTCCTCATGTAACCTATCTAACTCTTTTATCACTTCTGATTTACTAAACACACAAGGATAGATGGTACGCATTTTTGTTTTGACATGTCTGATAAAGGATTTTAATATTCCGCTTATACTTTTTATCTATTCTGGCAAGATATCAAGTTCTTCTTTTTCCAGATTTTCCCCATCGTCTGGCATAATCTTCGACAGAATTCAAAAAAGAGATCAAGTTCTGTCGCCAATTAAAAGACCGAGTTTCTCTGAATTTAGGACCTTTTAAAGTCTGATTTTAGATTTTCATTTTTAACTATATCAACATTACCAGTAGTGACATGTCCACCTGGACTACAGTTAAAAGAAGACGAAGAACAAGAACACGTAGGTGGATTGAGTATAAGATGGTCTATATCTAGGCACTGCAAAGTTTGTAGTTAAAAAGTTTGGATGCAATAGTGAAAGTATATCTGTAGGAAATACAAGGTGTAGACTTGGACTTGAAATACAAGACTGAACTTTTTTATGACGAAGAATGTTGCTTATGTTGACGGCATCAATTTCTTTGTTAGTAAATTTGAGTTCAAGGTACTGGCGGCTAGATTCGGTAATATCATCCAAAACCCGTGGTGGTTTAAAGAGCCTGTGATGGGCAACATCCATATTCATAGAATTCAGCGCGTAGATTTGCAATAAATAAAGTGCTTTCCACTTTTCATGTAGTATGAAAAACGGAAACATTTAATTAATTATTTAGAAAATTAGAAATTTATTTCAGATGATAATTACACTTGTATATATAACTTTACAATATATTAGGGTAGATTTGGTGTAATGGTAAATACATTACATATAAATAAATATATCTCGAATACGCTCTGTTTCTTTTAAAGTACATGACGATGAAAGCGTGTTTATGTTCTAAAACAGCGGGCAATACATTTGAATAATGTGATATCATCTTTTGTATAGAGAGAACTATCTCAGGTAGGTCATTGCGTTTAAGCAGGTCTTCATAATAGAAAGGTTCTCATAAAAGTTAAGTTAATTGTTTTGTTTTAAATATCAGCACAATGGGCTACACTTAACGCCATACGAAAGCTTTTAATAATATACAAACACAGCCCAAATTATTTAACTGTAACTTCTTTTGCCCATATATTTCCAGATCTGTAAAAGAATGGGCGGGGCCAAATGCCAATGAGAATTTCCGCTAATGAGGACACCCCCTTTCCTTAATTTCAAAGTTATATGCCGTTTATGGCAAATTTTCATACAATGTAATATTTAAATCATAAAAGTAAAAATGTCGATGAGTTAAATTATGTAAATTTTAACTTAAAACAAGAAAATCTATTTTTTTTTTATTTATTGGAGGCCGTTAGCATATAGTTATTTCACTTCATCCTTTGTCGAATTATTTGCTTTATTACGCCTTTCTTTTGCGTTAGAACGCTTTTTAACTTTGCGTTACGACGTCTAGGCGTCTTGATTCATTTTAAGCTATTAAACATCAGTGCACCGAAGTGCGAATTTTATGAATGATTAAAATCCTCTGAAAAAATAAAATGCGTCATAGTCTAGAAATTGACGTCTCAGATGTACCTGAAAATCCATTCCACAAATAGAAAAAAATTGTTAAGACAGCCTTGTCAACGAAATCAAAACCTTTTTTGACAAGTAGGGCTTAGAAGACAAACAAACCGTGCTGGAGGTTGTTCGTTCATACAGTTTCACTTTATCGGTGATGTATCAGAAAATCGTACGTTATTTGCTTTGTAATATCAAATCATTGCATCAGTGATATGAAGTTGAACTATGAAGTTGTATATTAAGGAAGGCAATTACAATCACATTAATACTCTTCAGGCAAATGATAATACAAAATTAAAACGGCGTCCTTTTAAAAACAACAACGGCATTACAAATTGAGGAAATGTGGTTTCTTAATGGTTTTAGGCCTTTGTATAACATATGAAATTATTAGTTTGACGATATGAAAATAGTCATTAATTCCCTTATTTCTCTGCATAATATACACCCGGATACAGATACAATCAAGCTCTGTTTAGTTAATTATATATACTACTGTAACGTATTCAGAATGTTCGATATCACGTGATCATATCATTTTCGTTTGGGTGTAAATATAATATGCATGCAATGCATATTCTAACTTTATACAATTTGTCACCTTAATCTGGTCACTAAGTAATCACAGTAAGTATGTAATCCAATCTTGCATTGCCAGGGTGATTACAGTTTGTGTTGTGTAAATTCGTAGGCAACCCACAATCCCGTACTGTGTGATTACGATATAGTCGGCTTGGGGTGTGAATTCGTGAGTGTCCGGGTATTATAGTGGTTAACACACTCGCTTCTCACCGCTGCACCCGAGTTCGATCCTCCGGATCGACAATGGTTATTGAGGGTATTGCGGTGGCCCACTCGAACACCTGGGTTTCCTCCGGGTACTCCGGTTTCCTCCCACATCATTGACCCCTTCACGCCAAAATCTGAGCCGACTAGAAGCATTAATATAAACTGTAGAACTTATTTGTTAATTGTCGTAAAGTAAATAAAGTTTAAATTCGTGGGCAACCTCATCTTGCAACTTTCTGATCACTATTATATATATCTGACTTAAAGTGGGTGTTAATATGTTGTGTTATTCTGTTTTTTATTGTGTGTGTGTGTGTGTGTGTGTGTGTGTGTGTGTGTGTGTGTGTGTTTCTTTTTTTTGGGGGGGTGCGGGTTTTTTTTTTTGTTTTTTGTTTTTTGTTTGTTTTTTTTGGTTTGATTTTGTTTTGGGTTTTTTTTTGTTTTTGCTTGTTTTTTTTTTTTCTTGGTTGTGGGTGGGTTGTGTTTTGGTTTTTGTTTTATTTGGTTGCCTGACAGAGTGAAATTTCCCTTGAAAAACCTTATTATATATTGAGTGGCCATAGTATTTGCTTTAATTTTACATATCGGCAGGTACATGTGCATTACCCTTGCAGTGACTCGGTTGTGGGATTATCCCCCCCCCATTGTATTTTATACAATAAAATATTATGCATAAAGCATAAATGGAGTAGACAACAGACATAGTACAGGGTCACAATATCACCATAGTAAAGAAATTTAACAAATATTTTCAAATTAATAAAAAAATGTTTGCAATGCAATCCAAAGGGAAAAAGATAAACGATTTAATTCATGTTCCTTTGAAATGTGTAATTTAATTGCCTGATGGTCACCTGACAATTACTTCTAACACATAACTACTCTACAATGTTGGTGTAAAATACATACAATTTTTGTCATTTAAATGATACTTAGAGTTTCCTAACGTTTTATTCTGCGTTGTCTTTTTATATGTATTTGTATGTGTGTAAACGTGCCAAAACTTAGTCAGTTTTAATTTTTTCACTAAATATTTAACTGAAATCCAACCGTTTTTCAAAAAGGCCTTCGATGTCAATTTTGGAATGATTTTTTAATACAGATACAGAATTTCGTACACTTCTTAAATTTATTGAAATAACTTTTTCGAATCTCCGTTTCTGAAATGAGTTTATGTTGAATGTTTTGGCACTTAAATTGCTCTCTCTCTCTCTCTCTCTCTCTCTCTCTCTCTCTCTATATATATATATATATATATATATATATATATATATATATACATATAAGTTAGGATTGTATTGCTATTCTAAATATCAAATCTTTAGAGTATATGGCTAGAAAATATTTCAAAATTATAGCAAGAGAGTGAAAGGAATTTTGCAAAAGTCATTACTGGGTATAAATATCCTCAATTTCAGATCAGAAGAGCCGTTAAAAGAAAGATGTTTTTGAATCAAGTTAATTTACAAATAGTGCAATGTCTCGGATAGAGAATGCATTAATTTGCTTTCAACACCATTTGCAGATCATCCGGAATTCAAAGGGTTTCTTCATGCTTACTTGTTCTTTTGAATATATATTTGCATCACGTGACAGCAAAGGCATTTCTTTCAAAAAATGATTTAAATAATCCTTGGGAGATTTCAATACTAAATTTTTCATTTAGAGGATTACACCAGGTTTCTGATAGTTAGGTGATTATTATTCATTATTTCAACGGTTACCTTTTTACATCCTATCGTCTATACAGCGTTTTTGATTTGGCACTTACTCTTCACTAATCTCACGTGTGTTTCGCTTAACTCCTATTTCTTGTTTATCCAACGGTCATACTGATCTCTAAGGTAATTACCTATTTTCTCACAGAATTTGTCAAAATCCGGGGTCTTCCCACTGTCTCACTGGATGTCATGCTGAAATGTATACATTTTGCGCGCATGAGTCTGAAAACCGAAAGCCGGAGACAGTGAATATTTTTTGCATGGACCGCAAATGTTAGTGATAAAAATGAGAATTTTCAACTTTAAGAATGTATTTTTATCTTAAATTTCAAACTACTTTCAACTATGCAACAAAATTTCAGAAATGAATCCGTTTGAATGTTAGTCTGTATTGCTCTCTCTCTCTCTCTCTCTCTCTCTCTCTCTCTCTCTCTCTCACACACACACACACACACACACACGCGCGCGCGCGTGAACGTTGACTATCATATGCACACACCCATACACAAACTCCGAAGAATAACACACCTATATATGAAAAGTGGAGAATATGTGCAATAAAATTTTGAAATTGAAAACTTTCAAATCTGCTTTATTTTGTCAAAAATGCAGTTTTAGTGGAAAGTAATCTGAAAAGAGTTAAAACACCTGCTCGAACCCGCGATATACAGAAAAGCAATCGGGACGTAAACCGACTGAGATACCCAACTAGGTACTATACAAATATTGCTGATATCAATTTCATTCATATTTTAAATTATGACGATGCAGTATATCCACTTAATGTATTTATTACTATTCTCGTCTACAATATTTTATCTTTAAAAATTTATCGCATTACTACATTTCCTAAATCTGGATCTTCCACGTCAGCAAAGTTATCTGCATTAGGTGCTTTTCAATTTTTTTCCCGTGACTCTGACCAGACCCGTTTATTTTACATTCGTAGATATTCTATTGTACAGAGATCTACATATTCATATGTAGATGGGTGTTCCATTCAGATAATGTTCGTCGTTTGAGAAAACTGTTGGGTCTATACTTACCCATTTTGAAAAAAAAGAGTTCTGAATTCGGCACTAAGAGTGGGTAGGATGTCTTTAAAAGAAGCCAGGGTATTCCATTCATTTTTCTCTTATTTTTATAAAGGGTTTTTACTTTTAAAAAATGTGAACACGTATTTCTTGTCACATATCGCAAAGTAGAAAAAAAGCATTATCTACTAACACAAGGGACACACCCCAATCAATAAACTTGTAAGTAGCCTTAAATACTTGTCACACCTCTTTACTTCTCGTTATTACGCCCGTTAAATCCACATTGTAGTACGATACAATATGTTTCTTTTGCATTATTACGCCTTTGATTCGTGTTAAATACGAGAGATTGGTTGTTTTGTTTGTTTGTTTTCCGCCACACTCAACAATTTTTCAGTTATCTGGTGGCGTCCAGTTTTTGTAGGTGGAGGAGAAACCCCAGATACAATGTATCCGGGAAGAGACCACCGACCTTCCGAAAGTAAACTGACAAATTTTCTCACACATATCGGCGCGAGCGGGATTCGAACCCGCGCCAACTAGAGGTACGAGAGAAAATACTATAATAATTTGTTAGCGCTTAATGAAACGTTGTAATTTGTACCGTAGTGCATTTTCAAAAATGAAATTTATTTTTGAAATTTACATTCTACTTTCATTTCTATCGGAATTCCCAACTGTTAAAACAGACGTACTATATTTATCAAGACTCATACGCACTTTATTCACAACTACGTCGCATTCATAAGGAAATGGCTTTCGTTACAATTAGTAAGAAACATTGGAAATGTAATTATAATAAAATATTGTTTGAATGGAAAGAACATTATTCTGTTTAGTCATATTGTAAATTACTAATTTAAGTGGTAACATACAATGTAGCGCTCTATCCATGTCTTACCTTGCACGTCGATTTCCCGATGACTGACTTAACATTTAGGGGTGTTTATGGGACGGTAACAGTTGTGTAAATTTCGCTTACTATCCGTTTCGCAATAAGTACCATAAAACGGACCACTGATTGATTTAAGCGTGTCAGATTACCTGATGGAGAGAAAAGAAAACAACAGACAACACGTGTTACCGTGGTTGGACGGTGATTCTTAGGGGTTAGTCTGAAGCTATATCAACAACGAATTGCACTTTGACAAACACTAACGTAGCAAGAATGAAGTTGATATAAAACAAATTTAAAAGATGGGTATCGATTGAGGATGTTGCAATTTTATAAGCTTATGATAATAAACGATTTACACTTGTCATCTAATTTTCAGAAAGAATAAGGATTGAATTCATAATACAATATTAAGCATGGGTAAATTCATTTCGTTTCAATTTACTTCGTTGACAACACCTTGCAGGCATTTAGTCGCGGATAATGGAACAAGACGTCAAAGCGGTGCATAATCAACATTAGAACAAGAAAACTACTTGACGAAAGCGTCAGATGTCAAGTCGCAGAGGATGAAACAACTTTACCCAGAAGAATAACGATTTCCAATGGCTTAAATATATACATGTTTGGAGTTTTCACTTGTCTGGAATCCACAAAACACTGCATATTATTTGTATTCCACGAATGGATAAATAGATAAAAAGTAATAAATAAAATAAATTGAATCTGAAACAAACGCAGTACAAATTGACAATTCTAATATCTATTGCATTTTATTTATGTTACATGCAATATGCTTGAATTATTTCTAGAGACTAATAAACACATCTTGAAAGCTAATATTAACAATAACTTCAATTTCCAATTAAGTACGTATTACATTATTTAGAATGCATTCACATCAATCCCGCAGAAACACATGCGAAGTTTGAAAAACTGTATCACAACAGACCGCGATATTTGCGCGACCTGTAATAAAACGTGATTTTTATTTTTTTTTTCCAGACAATTACTATCCAGAGTTTGCATTTCTCTTCTAATATACCTTTAAAAAGTTAAATATATTTATGAAAGTGAAATTTAGAAGAAAATAAAACTTTTTCATTTTTCGTGGGGTTCGGATTAGGGATCATTCCCCTTTTGTGTTCACCACGAAATCATTTAAGTCACAAGTATGTAGAATTATGAAACAGTTCATACGGAAACATCTCACCTGCCAGACTTAAAGGTGTATATGTACTAATAATTAAAGATGTTGCTTTTTGTGTCCGAAAACTATTTTAGGAATGCAAATAATTATCATGGGAATAAAATTATGTACTTTTTAAATCAAGCTTTTTTCAATTATACGCTTAATGCAAATTATACAATTTAACTCGATTGGATTAATATTTCCAATTTCTTTCTTTTCATTTTTTTTCTCCGAGTCGAATATATTTCGAAATATTTACGATCATACTTGACGTCACAAGCTGAATTATGGCGAATGGTCCACCCACATGCTGTTGGCGGAACAAAGACAGGGTAGGATAATCACTTTCAGCGATAGACGTGTAAAAGATAATCAAATGTTTTGTGTAACTTAAAACCTACGATTATATATTGTAAAAGAAATCCTCTTCCTCCGTGATGTTTCTAATACATGTAATAATTTTACCTCTCTTGCATACATCAACCTAGAAGTCACATAAATATGCCTAAGAATATCAACGTTTTCCTCAACATTTATTAGAACAGCATTTCGTTAACACCATTTAATGATTTGTCGATCTTTTTATTGTACATAGTTTATCATTATGACAAAATTTTGGTCTCGTTTCCATCATAAAGGAAAATAAATACTGACCAAGGGAAAAGCCAAACCATGATCAGAACAGGACCAAACCATGATCAGGGCAGAATCAAATCATGACCAGGACAGGGCAAAACCATGATCAGAACAGGACCAAACCATGATCAGGGCAAGGTCAAATCATGACCAGGACAGGGCAAAACCATGATCAGAACAGGACCAAACCATGATCAGGGCAGGGTCAAATCATGACCAGGACAGGGCAAAACCATGATCAGAACAGGACCAAACCATGATCAGGGCAAGGTCAAATCATGACCAGGACAGGGCAAAACCCTGATCAGAACAGGACCAAACCATGACCATAACAGGGCCGTCAGAGATTGACATAACTAGAAGATATCTTCTGAGCAAGGCTACGGTTATAATACGAACTTCAATACATATGCAAATACGAATTTGCCTGCATTATTAATGTGAGACGACAATAAAAAGGTCCAAGCTTTGAGACACGGTTTATATTGTCAACTTATCATGAAAATTTCAACTCTTGCAAATGATATGATATTTCATCTCATGAATTCACACAAATTTTTAATCCTCTTTCCCCTCAGTTAATACCTACGGAAGCCCATTTAGGACCTGTCAAAAACAATTTTTGAACCACTTCTAATTTCCTGACTCATGTCTAACTTCAAATCTATACGTTTGATGAATGATTCAGGACATGTATACACTTATTTTATTCTAAATATATTTTATATTAGATATACAATGTATTTAGTGATTTGATATTTCAATAACACAATAATATTTCCCATTAAGTATAAATATGTTTGTTTATCTGGGCTATAGTGAGGGGTCAAATGCGTTTTTTCACATTTCACCATCTTTTTCTTCTAGAAACACAAGCATCTTTCTGTGAAATAAATTCAAATCTATTGAAATGACGAGAAGACCAACATTGATTTAAACAATGGTGAGGACCACAACAAATATCTAAAGTTTTATATAAAAACAAGAAGAAAGAAATGAGGCTACTTTTTATATGTATGTGATTGATGTCCAGTCCTTCCAAATGCAGTGTAGACTGACGATCTAGGGTGGGGCTGCAATAAGAGATTCTTACATCTTAAAAAAAAACCGCAGTGCTATAGTTTCATTAATTTTTTTTGCTCGAAATTAATGCATAGAATCCTTCTGCCTGTAAATAATTTAAAAATCGATATTAAATAAAAATTTGACAATGTACACCCGTCAGCTATAGTCGAAAACTCTCATCCTATATTTCAGAGATTTTTATTCTCAGAACTTTACTACATGCTCTTTATGGAATAAAGACCCCAAACTTCCGGGATGTGTAACACGAAGGTTGTTTACTCGAACAAAAATATATATGCCTATGTGTTGCGTGATTGGCCAAAATCAAAAATAAGAGTTTGAATTAATTGTCCGGATGAAAAAAATTATCGTACAAATCAAGATGATTGATTGTTTGTTTGTTTTACGTCTCGTCGAGAATTTTTCACTCATATTGAGACATCACCAGCTGTAGGTGAAGTACCACAAATTTAGACCTATGCTTAGCGCTCAGGGCCGTAGCAGTGAGGGTTTTTTATTGTGCCAACGCCTACCGTGACATGGGACCTCCGTTTTTAAGGTCATATTCGAAAGACCCGTGATTCTCACTTCTAAATGCCGAGCGTTTGGCGAAGGAGCAATCGCTACCTATTTTTCGTCTTAGGTTGACGCGGTCATGGCACGAGCGGGGCTCGAACTCACGACCTCCCGGTTACGAAGCGAACGCTCTACAAATCAAGAAATAACTGAGGAAGTTATCTTGGTTAGGTTATAGGTATACATATCACCTATAAAAGCAAAGTGACCTTATATGTTTTTGTGGGAAGTTTTTAATTAGCGCGTGGAATGAAGTTTCAAATGTCTAAAATCAATATATCATTAGTGAGAGGGCCAAGGGTTGTATTGAGGTCTATGGAAAATAAATTGACACTATTTTCCCTTATCCGTGGAGTACATCCTATTATGGCGCTTTGGTTTGTTAGTCTTGTTGTTTGAGAAAAAACTACAATCATCATATCTTTTTTTAATTGAAGTTGTCCTTTAATTCTTTTATCCAATGGAAATATCAACCATGACAATGGTAAATTTATCGAAATAAAATAATTGTTCTGGTACATTTTCCTCATTAATGATAAAATTAATGCCACATTACCATATAAACTCAAAATGAAGCAATCAATCAGTAAAATAGTCGCCATTAAGATCTTTTTATTTTGTCTTCTAACAGGACGTGTGCTCGTTAGAGGAACACATTTAACATTTTCTAACAGATACTGTTCCGTTCGTTTGTCATTCAGCTTGACTTCTTATTTTACACAATTTAAAACTCTTTAAGGTGGACTCTTTTGAGACTTAAAAACAGTTTTCAATTGACATAATTTGGGGGGAAAATATACTGCTAGAAAATTAACATTGTATTATTAGTTTACGTTATTTTCAAGAGTAATGGAAATTAATGCAAGTTTGATATATATATTCCGTAGTGACGCAGTGCAATATAAACAACAATTTATACCTTATTCACTTTCCACAATTCAGAATTACATACATAGCAATTGTTCTTTATAGTTTTACAGAATATTTTCGTTTTAGAGATGACCCGGTAGCTCAGTGGTAGAGCGTTCGGTTTGTAATCGGGAGGTCCGAGCTCTGCTTGTGCCATGTCCGCATCAAACATAGGTAGTGATTGCTCCTTCGCCAAACGCTTGGCATTTAGAAGTGAGAATCACGGGTCTTTCAAAAATGACCTTAAAAACGGAGGTCCCGTGTTGCGACATGCGTTGGCATGTTAAAGAACCCTCACTGCTACGACTTTGAGCGATAAGTATAGGTCTAAATTTGTGGTATTTCACCTACAACTGGTTACGTCTCGATATAAGTGAAAAAGTCTCAACTGGACATAAAACGAACAATCGTTTCAGAGATAGAAATAGAAAATTTTCGAACAATATGCCCTTTAGATCCCTTATGAAGTAATAAATCAAAGGTCATTTGGATGAATTAGTGGCTGGAGAACGTCAAAACAAATAACTTCGCTTCTTCACAAATTCTTCATAGATTTTAAGATACTTATAAATTACTTTTGATGCCTCCTAGGACATTATCTATGGGGCTGCTCCTAAAACGTTTTTATTGTTAAATAGGTCTTTTACATTACCTGCAACTTTTGTTCTACAACGATATTTTCAAATTTCGAGATAGTTAGGATATTCAATTTTAGGGATCCACCCCGTAATTCCTTTAAAGGATTCGCAAGAAAAAAAGTTGAAGATTGCATATTATTCAGAATAACATTCTGAGCAATTTTTTTTGTTGAATTCAAGAAAATATGACACCAACAATTCATTTGTTTGGAGGAAGAATGAATATTTTCTCGTCATCCTTTGGAAGGTTAAACAGGCGTCGTAAAATAATCGTCTGTAAGCCAGATTTTTCATCAACTTCATTTTCGGCGATTTAAAAAAAATGCTGATTGTTTAATATGTTTTGTTTTTAAAGAAGATACCCTTCAACCTTTCCATAGATGAATGTACTAACTCCGTATATCGAAATAACTACTTATAATAGCGAGATAACTCATTACAAAGAGATACCAACTCGTTACAACAATATATTTAACTCGTTATAGCGAGATACTAACTCTTTATAAGGAGTTTTTATTCATTTATTTATTTTCAAAAAACGAGACCACCCGGCTTTCGTAATAGAGCAATTGATTACAAATATGTGTGAAATTCTAAAGATGAAACATCCTATCATTTGCAAGAGTTGAAAATTTTATAAGATGAAACACTGATCTTATTTGCAAGACTTGCACAGTTCTAGAAATGAAACATTAATAACATGAGTTTCAGGAATTAACATATTTTATAATTTGAAAGATATGAACAAGCAATGTTAGATTGATTGATTATATATTGTTTAACGTCCCGCTCGAGAATCTTTCACTTTTTGCGGTCTCATCCGAAGGACCGCCCCATTTAGTCGCCTCTTACGACAAGCCAGGGGTGCTGAGGATCTATTCTAACAACCCGGATCCTCACGGGCCTCAATCAATGTTAGAGTTGAAACAATCTATGGTTTGCAGTTAATAGTTGAACAGTTCAAGAGATGATAATTCTTTGGTTTGCAAGAGTATGGTGCTTAAAAGAGATGAAACCAGAACATATTTAATTCTTGAAAATTTTGAGCAGTATTTGTTTTGTAGTTAATTTTTCCCAAATTATGATACGTGCAGGGAAATCATTTGGAATTTCAAAAAATCCTACCAAAGAACCTTTATGAGTATAGTCAAATTCAGCTGCAAAAGCAATCCAATTCCAAAATCTTCCAGCTGGGATTTAATTTCTTTTCCTGACGGAAACGGACATAGTCAGTGTGTAGCCAATTTACTTGTTTGTATTACTCATATAGAGGTCAACTAAAAATCACTAAAAGCGTGGACTCCAGAAGATACTTATTTTAACAGACATGTCATAGTTTCATGTAGTCATTCATATCTTCATCTCCATGCTTTGTCTAACAATTCCTACCCTTAATGGCAATTAATACATGTATCGACATCGTATATTTACATGTGTGATATGAATGATGGCTTTGAAGACAATGATCTTTTTCCTTCTCTAACTTCTGCCTCAAATGTCTGTTTTGCAAATCAGTCAAAAGAAATTGGTGTAATTTTCACACACAAAAACAGTTCAGTTGCTATATTTACCGTAGATTTGAAATTCTATGTACATATGGTTTTGAATTCTTTGTATACACGTGACAGTGAAGCTAAATGCTATTACAAATTAATACTGTTTTATTGGCAATCTGTAGATTTTCGTCTTAGATTTTAATTCTTCTTTCTGTTGTTTTTCCTTCTAAGAATTCTTTTCAAGAGGCACACAAATTAAACAGAATAGATATATAGTATATGGCATTATTATCTTTGTGACATCACTTCGTTCCAGTACTTTCAGTACTAACCAAGTCAAAATTACCTTCCTTTAAAAATTAGAAGAATGCATGCAATGGCATAAGAAACGCTTAAAAATCCTTTACAATATTAGTCCACTCTGTCTACAAGATTTGGTTGTCTTAAAAATAATGCATACAATTTCAGATATACACGTACAAACACAACTGATATGCCAAGAACATGAAAAGGCTAAGATAACTAACAGTATTCAATCTTGTAATTCCTATAGGAAATGCAAACCAGAGAGATAGGCAAACACGGACCCCTGGTCATACCAGAGGTGGGATAAGGTACCTAGGAGTAGTAAGCATCCCCTGTCGACCGGTCACACCCGCCGTAAGCCCTATATTCCGATCAGGTAAACGGAGCAATCCGTAGTCAGAATCAATGTGCCAAGAACGGCCTAACAATTGGTATGAAACACATCAAACAGCATATGACTTAATGGTAAGTTGTACTGGCAAACTAGATCGTTATAACGACCATAAAATTTGCGAAATGCTGACTTCAGACGAGACTATACAAATCCCTGTAACATCAACTTCTTTGTCAGTAGCCCGCCTCGATTTAAAAACTGATCATAAGCAAAACAAGCTCTTGCGTATCGAATCAGTTGGGAGATATAAATTCCATATGCAGGTGATGATGGAATATAGCCACATAAATAAGGGAAGTTGACGATGGAGAAAATGAAATCATCCCGTTTGTCATAAAGTTGAGTTGTTAGTTTGCCGCCGGCATCTATTTTCAGTAAAATATCTAAGTACGAAGCAGAAGTGGAAGACTCTGTGGTGTCTTTTATTTCACGTTCACTAGGATATATCGAATCGACATCTGAATGAAAATGACCATTCTTAATAGACAAAACGTCGTCGATATATCTAAATGTCAAATTGAAGGCCATAGCAAGAGATTTTTTCTTCTCGTGTAGAAGCTTTTGAATGAATTCTGCTTTGTAAGAATGTAAAAATAGGTCAGCTAATAAAGGAGCACAATTCGTGCCCATGGGAATTTCAACAGACTGTTGAAAGACCTGATCACCAAAGACTACGAAAATATTGTCAATGAGGAACTCTAGCATCTTTTTAATATCAGCTTCAGAGTACTTGAGTGTGGAGTCAGAGTGGTGTTTAACAAAATAATTTGTGGGATGACCAATCACTAACTATGAATATTTCCTTTTACCATTTTGTTCACGAAACAACTGTCTATGATGTCAAAAAGTCTAGTCTTTAATTTATCGTGAGGTATGGTTGTGTGAAGAGTTATAAAATCATACGTTTTAATGTTTTGAATTCGAAAAAAGTTTTGTGATTTCAAATTCAATAAAAGTTCTTTAGAATTTTTAAGAATCCACATTTGATTAACACCAGTTCTGGCATATGTAGTGGCACAGTACTTTTGAAGTTTCTCCTTCACAGAAGTTAATAATCTTTCAGGTATGAGGTGGCAAAGCTCTAGAACTCTTTGCCAAATTAAGTTTGAAAATTTTCTTCATACAGCCAATTCACCTTTTAGTCGCCTCTTACGACAAGCAAGGGTACTGAGGATCTATTCTAACAACCCGGATCCCCACGGGGGAGTTAAAGTAAGAAGATAGCTCAAACATGAAGATTTATACTTTTTATGATGCTAAACTACGCCACACATTGAAAAATTGAAACTTGTATTTTTTTTTTTACAGTTGCACGATCTCCATCGAATTCTGATAAAGCGCATTTGCTTTGTAGAACTACCTGTAATGAGTATATATGATATTTGACGCAGTGTTATGCGTAAATTTGAAATTGAATCCATAAGTGACTTGATATTCTAGATGCATGATGAGGTGAAGATGATAATTGATTTTCGGTTATTGATGTATGTGTATCTTAGACTTCTAGGCAAAATCTGTGTTCATGTATCCGTTTTGTAGGCATAAAAGCGATCAAATACATCTACATGTAATGGTTGTTTAGCTTTGAGATTTATCATCTGTAATTGTGTAAAGTCTGAGATCAATTCTATATTCGATTTTATTAAATTCACAGTTTATATTAATTATTACATTAGTTACACGTTCACTTATTACATATTTAAATCAATCTTTAATAGTTCATTTTATCAGTTAGATAACGAATAAATTGCAATGAAGCAACACTTGTTTCCTATCATTTACGAGCACAGGCACTCGGAGCATGGATAATAAATATTCCACCACCCCTACCCACCCTCCTTTGTCACCAATAATTACCGATTACGTGATTTTAAGTAAAACGCAGCAGAGATGAAAAATAACAGTTGTAGGCGATTATTAATGCATATTTACATCACATAACTGGAAAAAATAAGTTTGTTTATTCCAGATTTTAAAAAATACAAATATGCCCCAAGTGTCTGTGTTTACAAGCATTAATAAAATTGGGTTAGAGTTTTCGCATATACAGGTATTATATGGGATACAAAACAGCTTTTTTTGGGGGGGGGGGGGGGCATCGCTTATTCTAAAGTAACACAAGTCGTGTTGTGTTGCTCTTCGTGAGAACATGTATTAATGATTCACGATGTGACGCTGAGTCACCTTCATTGTAACCCAGCTCCCAATCGGAACCCCTCGTCCTTTACTTCGTAAAGAGGCTCCGTAAAAAGTACGAAATAAAGGGCGAGGAGTTCCGATTGACTCAGCCCCCTTGAATTCAGGCAACAACCATATTAATTTTCTAATGCCGCAATAACTTATTTTATAAACTAATTCTGCATGAATAAACCTTTTCACGGATTCTTGTTATGCGTACTTCTTGTCATTGCGCGATCTTCCTTACTTTGCATCAATTTTAGTGTCCAATGTTTACTGCAAAACTAATGATTTAAATTCATTTATTTATTATTATCATCATTAAATTAAGATTACAGCATTTAAATCCGAGTTTTGTTTTTCTAAGATGTCCGACATCTCAGATAAAGACATTGTGGGAGAACCGTCGCAATTGTACGTCAAAATTAACGTCAAAATGGCGACGTCATCAGTTTGACAAGCTGTTTTCCGTTGAATATATAACAGCCTCTATTAAAAATAAATAATAATAATGGCCATTTTTTAAAACTGCACATTGTCAAATACTATATTTGGCATTTCGGTGAATTTCTGTGATAGGACATATTTTGGTCAAAACTGTACCTTGTTCTTTACAATTTATGTCCCCTATGTCTCAAAGATGCTTCATTATTTTCTGAAGTATATGTCGTTTAAGTTTTTTTAAAGTACTACATAAATCCCTTTGAACATTTTTTTTTCATCGTCGCAAGCCACGGCTGAAATTTTTTTAACCTGTGGCTTTCTGCGTGAAATTTTTCTCCTTTCTCATAAATATGCATGATGCAATACGGCCAATCACTGACCTTCCGAGCACAGATTAGTCGGAAATTTAAATTGTGTATAGAATGCGAGCAAATTACTTTCAACCATTCGGAACTATTGTTCTTCCACTTCTTCGGTAAAATAACCAAAATAGAACCCGTATGTATACAGATATTGCGATTTTGACGTTGAACAGTTAACAAATGAACAAACAGAAGTGATTTCTTGTCAAAGAAAGTTTCGTCACATATAGCACAAAATTTCATGGCCGCAGCCATTATCGAGTTAAACGCGGCTGCGCTAAACCAGATCATTAGTCTAAGCGTGAATTCTATTGATCTACGAATTACATATTTTGCATATTTATGGGAAACGAGAAAATTTTCACGCAGAGAGCCACAGGGTGAAAAGGGAGAGGAAAGTACATTTCAGGCGTGGCTTGCTACGGAGTGTGCTTTTGTGGGGTGGAGGTGGGGTGGGGTTAAAATTTCCTGGAATTACTCAATTGTACAATTATTTTTCTCATTTATTGCAGATAGGATATACCAACATAAAATGTATTGTAGACTTGAAAATTTATAGGAATCAATTTTTGCTATAAAAACCTTAGTCAAGGAATTCTTCATGGCACATTGTGCAGTTTTGGCGATACCAAATAAAATAAAAGAAAAGGAACTTTTCAACTTTTTATATCTAAACTTTAAGGATTTTGTCCTCTTCACACTCATTGTAATTTTTCATAAAATGTATTGTACACGATTCACTTAGGGACTGCCTATGTGAATTTGTGCTACACCCGGTGACCAAGTGATGGACTGTGTCTATACCCGGGGACCAAGTGATGGACTGTGTCTAGATGTGTTTATCCACCGGGTTAGCCAGTGTTTTAGATTTATTTTTGTATTTATAACACTATTTATGATACTTTGTAACAACGTTTTTTTTTTGTTTTTTTTTTTGGTTTTTTTGGTTTTGTTTTTTTTATTGTTTTTTTTGGTTGTTTTTTTTTTTTTGATACTAGTATATATAAATATATTTTTGACAAATACATGTAATATGTAAGAAAACATTATCAACAATGTCCAATATTAATATATAACTTAAATTACGTATACGGTACAATATTAATATATAATTTTAAATTTTGTTATTGAAATTTATATACCTGTATGATCATTGATTAAATACTTTGTACTTTGTTTTTATAAATACGTAAAAGATGATAAAAAAAGAATTCCTGAAATTCTTTGTCCATACCCTCAACTCTTCGGACTGAATTAACATGACGATTTGAACCATCAAATAACCATGTCTTATTACCAGCCCGTCAGACTTTTCGCGCTTTGATGACTCTTACACGTCATTAGTAAGAAAATAAACAAATTTCGCGAGCAAGTTGGTTTTTGTTTTTGTTTTTTTTGGTTTTTTGGTTTGTTTTTTTTTTTTTTTTTTTTGTTTTGTCTTTTTTTTTTTTTTTTTTTTTTTTTTTTGGTTTTGTTTTTTTCCCCTGGCATATTAAAACTAATGATACTGTGTTTTTGAGCTCCATCAAGCATATCTAAAAATTCCAAAAATCAATTTTTCCTTTTCGAATTTCTTTCTTAATTGTTTTTTTATTGTTTTTTTTTTTTATTTTATTTATTTATTTATTTATTTTTTTTTGCAATTTTTAAAATAGCTGAGATGGAGTTCGGAAACGCATCATTTGTGTTAATTAGTGTTATTAACGTCTTGAAATTAAATTCAAAAAATGCAATTTGACCGTTGGATAATTCATTTTAAAATTATTGGAAAGGGGGTATATGTATGCTTACAAAGTCCATGCCATATGAACCTGTGCTAATTGTATAATAAAATAGAATATCTTCATAGTCTGAAAACAACTTTAAGGAAGTTAGCTCATCATCTTTTGCGCATGATGCTATAACTTAGTATTTACTGATTTAATACTGATCCCACTGGTGCAAATATATCACTGGCTATTACTTAACCCTATCCGGTTAAAAAAATTGTGTCAATTCAAATTTTGAAAGAGTTCGGAAGGGACTACTTATTGTGGTGGAAGGATTGTTCAATCACATATTTCAAAATCTGCATGATTTTACAGTTTCTGTTTATTCAATATATCGTCAGTTTTTATACCCCTGTACGTGTGTTTCAGTTTTATGATACAAGTACTAGTAGTTAAGATTTTGGAACTAATTTATATGTAGTAATCATTAATTTGGTTTCTATATTTTTCCATACAGAATACAGATTCTTAAAAAAGTATAAATTAATTTGCTCGAAATTTTGTGTATAAAAATTCAATATTTTGGTCAATAATTAAAAAAATAATCTATTACCCACTTTATGAAGTTCAGTTTTAGATTGCCCCTTGAGGATTCAGGTTAGAATAGGTCCTCAGTACCCCTTGCTTGTCGTAAAAGGTGACTAAATGGGGCGATCCCTCGGATGAGACCGCAAAAACCGAGGCCCCGTGTCACAGCAGGTGTTGCATGATAAAGATCCCTCCCTGTTCAAAGGCCATAAGCGCCGACCGTAGGCCTAAATTTTGCAGCCCTTCACCGGCAATGGTGACGTCTCCATATGAGTGAAAAATCCTCGATCGGGTTGTTAAACATATATAATCAATCAATCCATTTTAGATTTTAAGACAAAATTTCGTAATTTATGAGCAATTTTAGAAATTGACATTACTCCTAATGTTCTTTTAAACTCTGAAATTCGGTATCATGAAATTTTCCGTATATCAAGTGCAAAAGTCATTATTTATTTTCAATCTACTAGTATTAAACTTTTTTTTAAATATCTGTATTGTTGAAAAACATTATTATATATCTATTTTATGTAATGATTGATTTGTGTTGCTTATGTTGTGTTGACAAGAACAGACAGATCAAGTTTAAACGCATAAATCTTGAGTAAATTTTAAGTGCAAAAAGGTCAAATTTAAAACACTGTAGCTCAATAACAAACATTATGAACCCAGTTCTTCTTTTAGGTTTCCTGTAGAAATCAAAATACACTTCCAAAAAATGACAACACTACAAAACTCAGGTGCGAACCTCTTTAAAAGCATATGATTACCATATTTCGCAAATAAGGTTCTTGTGTTAATGTGCCAAGATTTTCCCACAAGTACAGTTCTAGTGATTGGTGCTTTGTATCTGTCAGATTTGACAAATTCAGTACCTGTGCTCCCTCACATAGTTTAAAAAGTCCGTATTTCTCTTGTTAGAATAACTAATTTCTCGACTTTAGAATTTTAATCAGTATTGTGCTTTGCAGTCGATTATAATTCGTATTCTGTTTACGTGTATTGTCCCAGTAGCACGACTTTACGCGCCTTTAATTTGAAGAGCTACACTGATGGAAATGACGAGTATTATGTGCCCTTTATCATACTTTGATCACAATTTTTATGGAGTACATGTATATAAATAACATAAATAATGAGTATCAATTTCATCAAAATATCATGAACAGTGCACTGGAAGTCTTCATCAAAACTCATATCACTATGGTCTGAATCTCCGAGCATGTAGAAAATGTGAAAATGTCTCGTCACTAGCCTGCGGGCTAATGAAAACAAGATCAATAGATTGCTTGGATTAATAAAAATCTTCGATAGAGTTTTTTCTGTATTTGATGTCTGATCTGTGTTTGTAAATCATTACAATGCTTTTAAAGCATCTCTGTGTGTTGTAAATTCATCCGGACGAATTATGCTTTCAATGTTTATGTTATATTTACGTGCTAGTCATTTTTTTTATTATGACAATGGAGTAGTAAATCTGCCAAATTAACTAACCAGGATGGCTTTTCGTGAAAACTGATGTAGATATAAATTTATTTATTTTTTCATGAATAAATTTCTTCTCGGTACAAGACTGACTAAATTAGTGAGTATGATCACAAACTATATGCATCCATCCCCGATTAACTCTTTATTCGATATCAAATTGAGATGCGTAAATCAATTATTTTCTCTATATCTCCTACTTTTTGTTATAAAAATATGAACGTCACCCAAGTCTCTTTATGAAAGACTAGACACAACACAGGGATCCAGCAACGTTATCAAACATATGGTGGTGCATTTTTGCCCCTTACCTTTAAGATAAATTGTGTCAACAAGCGAGAAAAGTATGTCCATATGCAAAAAAAAAATTATGCAAGATAATTATTTCTACATGATGAGCGTATAAAAAAGGTACCCGATCAATTGTTAAGAAGACTTTCCACTTCTAGCAGTTGACCAATACAATACACCTTTATTGTTCACAATTGTTTCCATAACTATTGTTAAAGATCGATTTCTTTTTCTCTCACCAGAGGGCGCGTTACACAATCTTCACTTAGACCTCTGTCAAAGTTCTGCTTCACGTGACAATTTTTCTAATCAATAGATAAATAATGGATAAAAACGTGCAATCCATGTAAATATGACAAGAACTTAGTAAAAACAAATAAATTGATTGTTGTATAACAATTAGTAAAGTAAATAAAAGGAAACTGAAACATGAAGGTTTTCAACCAAACCATACGAATAATGATGAAGATAATGTGCTTGTTTGGTCTCTCTTAATTGTTTATTGGAGACATCACGTATAGCACTGTGATGACTCAGTTTGTTTAACTCTTCCGTTATCCAACAAGTGCATTTTTCCTTACGGTGTCAATTACAATGTGAAATGTCCTTTGCACTTTCTGAGCACATGGGGGAAATAATAAGAGGAATCCACGTGGTCTAATTGAAAAAAACCCTACAGTTTCTATCAATTGAATAATTCATCTTTATACCGAAAAACAAAACCAGAATTTGTTAAAGGGCTGGTTCACTTTGGGGGGGGGGGGGGATTAATTTTTGAAGTAGTGATCAGTCATCCTAAAAATTATTTTCTTAAACTCCATTCTGACTCCACGCACAAGTACTCTGAAGTTGATATTAAAAATGTGTCAGAGTTCCTCATTGACAAGAACTTCGTGATCTGTAATGTTCGGGTCTTCCAACATTTAGTTGGGATTCCCATGGGCACGAATTGTGCTCCTTTGTTGGCTGACCTGTTTTTGTATGCATATGAAACAGAATTCATTCAAAAGTTTCAAAACTCTCTTGCTGTGACCGTCAATTCGACATTTAGATATATGGACAACGTTTTATCTATTAAAAATGATCATTTTCATTCATATATTGATTCGATATTTCCCTGTGAATTTGAAATCTTCCAGTCTTCCAGATCTGCTTCGTAGGTAGATATTTTATTGAAAACAGATCCTGACGGCAAATTAACAACTCAAATTTATGACGAACGGGGTGACTTTAATTTTTTCCATTGTCAACCTCCCTTATCTCTGTAGCAATATTCATTATCACCTGCATATGGTGTTCATATCATATCTCTCATCTGATTCGATACGCAAGAGCTTGCTCTGCATACAATCAGTTTTTAAATCGAGGCAGGCTACTGACAAACAAGTTGATGTTAGAGGGGTTTGTACAGTCTTGTTTAAAGTCAGCATTTCTCAAATTCTATGTCTATATAACGATCTAGTTTGCAAGTACAACCTTCCATTAGATCAAATGGTGTCTGACTGTAGACTACTCCGTTTACCCGATCAAGGTATAGGGCTCACGGGATGCTTACTCCTCCTAGACACCTGATGCCACCTTTGATATGTCCAGGGGTTCGTGTTTGCCCTTCTCTCTGATTTGTATTTTCTATAGGAATTGCAAGATTGAGTACTGTTTGTTACTTTAGCCTTTTCATACAATACATTTAATGTTGACAGCCAAAATTTTGACCTTCTGAATGCAAGGATAAAAGCAATATTTAGGCCAAGACTCTGTGTTTTGCAAACAAAGACTCAAGTCTTTTTATTTCTACAAACAAACCAGTGATATGTTAATTTTGAAATTTAAAGCATCTTAATTTTGCAATCACAAATTTAGCTTTTAGGTGACACATTTCACCTAATGAATACTTGAAATGTGATATGCATAATTTATATATATATATATATAATAAACTTAGATCGGGATACAATTATTTGAAAACTTCGTAAACAATAACATATCACAACCATTGTTTATAAAATAATAATAATAATAAACATACTTTCTATTGATTGATTGTTTATTTATTTTACGTCCCGTCTCGAGTTTTTCATTCATATTGAGACGTCACCAGCTAGAGGTGAAGTACCACTAATTTAGACCTATGCTTAGCGCTCAGGGCCGTAGCAGTGAGGGTTCATTAACGTGCCAACGCCTACCATGACACGGGTCCTCCCTTTTTAGGTCATTTTGACCATTAAATGTGAATCAGTCCCTTTAAAGTAATTATCAAAAGTTGTAGGAAAATCTTGTACAAGGGTGTAGACAGAAGTGTAAATGAGCTTGCGAGTTGCTCTCATTTATGAGAGAGTGCTGAAATGCATGAGTGTTATTCTAACACTGTAACTTAATACACATATCAACTGCATCCTTTCATAGGTAATTGCGAAGGAAAACTACTAATAAAGCTATGATCATCAAACATGGTTTACTTGTTTGCCAAGGTGAAGGTGTCAAGTATATTTGAAAAAAAAATGTTTTCCTCTCAAGTTACACTTTATTACTGTGAAATCTTTCTATAGTTTTATGTTTATTTGACCATTGAATGGCCGTCTTTGATTACTATTGCACAATGGAATATATTCGACATAACGTTTTGCAGCGAGAGATGCACCAACAGGTCAATATTTAATGATGTAGCACATAATATAAAGTATAATTTTACACCTGACCAGTATGAAAGTATAAACAATAGAGATCACATACTAAGTATATTCGATCATTGCAAAATTTATGGGAAATGGGCATGGTTCTATGTATTGGAAATGTCAGCATCAGTAAAAAGGAAAGGTGAAGAATAGTGATCAATCTCATGAATCCCATAAGGAATGGAGTCAAACACGGCCTCCTGGACATACCAGAGGTGGGATCAGGTGCCCTGGAAGGTGTAAGCATCCCCTATCGACCAGTCACACTCGCCGTGAACCCTTTAATCTTGATCAGGTAAACGGAGTAATCCGTAGTCAAAAGCAGTGAGTAAAGAATAGCCTAACAATTGATATCAAACACTTCAGAAAGCAGTTGACTAAATGACACGTTGTACCGGCAAACTAGATCATGACAACACCATAGAATTTGAGAAATGCTGACTTTAAAGGAGACTGGTGAAACCCCTGGAATATCAACTTGTTTGTCAGTAGTCTGCATCGATTTAAAAGCTGATTTTATGCAGTACAAGCTCTTACGTATCGAATCAGTCAAGACACTTAAAACATATAAAAACAAAACTTCAAACAATTTAAAGGAGAAGGGTCATTACCCTATCCTCAGTGATTAATATCCTTCAACATTCAAATCATGTTAAGTTTCGGGCATTGTAGGACGACACCAATATGCCTCCATAGTAAACAGTAGTTATGGTACTAGGAACTTCACAAATCATCCAATCAATATGCTGTGACCTGGCGTTTACTATGAATGTATAAATGACAGGCCTTTTTTCATGAGCAAAAATATAATACTTGTATAAAGGAATGGTTGGTGGGGAAAACAGCGATCATCATAATCCTCATGATGCAATTTGTCTACAACCAAGCATAGATGTCTAAAGAATGACTACTACGTCACTTATGCTTCCGTTCGGATATAAACCAATGAGATTATTACGCTATTTTCAGTTATTGATATCCTCCAGCATTCAAATCATGTTAAGGACTCCACAGATCACCAATTATCCTCTTATACTCAAAATATTAATATACCTACAATTAACGTATATTAATATTTTTAGATGCAGACAAAGGGATTTCCCCTTCAAGTGTATATATGACGGTTGTTCCCTAATTTTACAGTCATAGTGTTGAAGCCACAATTTAAGTTTCAGGACGGAACTTTCATGAATGACATACAATCTGGATTAAACTCCATCGTTTCATCAATCATAATCTTATAAAGACTACAATACACCCAGCACAAATCACACCCAATACAAATAATTATAAATCACTCTGTCACTCGCACTACACGACAAACGTGCACAAAAAACGTGACGTCAAATAGAGAAAGCGGAATAACTCCACCAAGGCTCTAGTATAAACAATACAATCTCAAGGGAACATGTATTGAATTAAAACAATCCTCCCATTACTAAGTAAACCGTCTCGTGGGGACCCGGGTTAAAATAGATTCTCAGTACCCCTTGCTTGTCGTAAGAGGCGACTAAATGGGGCGGTCTTTCACATAAGACCGCAAAACCGAGGTCCCGTGTCACAGCGGATTTGGCACGATAAAGATCCTTCCCTGCTTGAAGTCCGTGAGTGTACAGCGTAGACTTAAAGTTTATGCATCACTTCTGAGGCAGCTACGGGCAAGGGCCGAGGAAAATTCAGTAAAAATGTGTTGTTCCACCAGCACAATGCTCCTGTTCACAAGTCTGTCATTGCCATGGCTGCCATTAGCTATTATAGCTTTAAATTTATTGAGCATCAGTCTTACTCGCCTGATATCACTCCATCAGACTTTCATCTATTTTAAAAATTGAAAATAATCATTTCCGGTACCCACTTTTAGTCAGACGATGACGTCATACATGCATTGAAGGACTTTCTGAACGGTCAAGAGAAGGACTTCTTTAAAGGTGTCATTAAGGCCCTTCAACATCGCTCGCAAAAGTGCATAGATACTGAAAAAGTAATTCAATATGTCACCAAAATTCAAACCATTGCGCCCCATGGGAATCCGGGTTAAAATAGATCCTCGGTACCCCTTGCTTGTATTAAGAGGCGACTAAATGGGGCGGTCCTTCGGATGAGACCGCAAAAACCGAGGCCCCGTGTCAAAGTAGGTGTGGCACGATAAAGATCCCTCACTGCTCAAAGGCCATAAGAGCCGAGCATAGGCCTAAATTTTGCAGCCGTTCACCGGCAATGGTGACGTCTCTATATGAGTGAAAGATTTTCGAGAGGGACGTTAAACAATATACAATCAATCAATCAATCAAACCATTACATATGTGGCTCACAATATATCAATCAACCTCGTATTTGCCATTGATTGTTTGTCCCTTTTGGAGCTAATCTACCATCAGAATACCATCAGTATCCCAGAAAACCGAGGCCATAACCTTTCCAGCTGATGAAACAGTCTTTGCCTTCTTTGGCGGGGGTGAACCAGGGTGCTTCCATTGTTCAGACTGTTGTTTGGCCTCTGAGGGTGAAATGACGGACCCACGTTTCATCCATAGTAACAAATATCTGAAGAAAGTTAGCAGGATCTGTATCTTAAAGGTTGAGATCAGCTCCCAACAAAGTGGGCCCGGTGTGCTTCTGATCAAATGTTAGAATTCTTGTACCCACGGGCTGAAAGCTTTCTCATTGCAAGATCCTCTGTCAGAATGGAATGTACTCTTTCCTGTGAAATTCCAACTGTACTGGGATCATCATCAACGATCTGCCTGCCGCGTTTAAATTCCGCCACCCACCTTTTTACTGGAATATATGAGGGGGCATAGTTCTCTAGCGTTGCTACCATATCCGTATGGATATCCTTTAGTGCTAAATCTTTCTTATGCAAATACTGGATCACTGCTTGTTCACCGATTTTGTCCATTTTGCAAAAGTCACTTGCCTTGTTTACTTTAGAGTGCGACCTCGTCGATATAAACTGATCAAATGACACCACCTTCGGGTACATGGCCTTAAATAGTCAAGGAATAGTAGTGCTGAAAAAGGACTTCAATGCTAATATCCTACAATACAAGGCTCACAACATATCAATCAACCCTCGTATCATATATATCAACTAGTAAAGGCAGTCAGAAAGCGAAAGATCAATGTTAACGCAACGTATCTTTTCCAAGTAATCTAGGCCTAATCAGGAACTACACTTGCAGTTTTCCGCCTTGAGCACACTCAGATATTGAAAACAATCCATTTTCCGCCGTTAAGGTAATAGAGTCCCATTTAGCGCCTTACTTAGAGGTCGTAAAATCATTATTAAGGTATCAAAATATAGGCTACCTAGGCTTGAAAGGAGCCACCAATATTCAATCACCACCGATTGCTCCTTCGCCAAACGCTCAACATTTAGAAGTGAGTCTTTCGGATGTTGCGGTAGGCGTTGGCATGTTAAAATCCCTCACTGCTACGGCCTTGAGCGCTATGCATAGGTCCAAATTAGTGGTACTTCATATATAGCTGGTGACGTCTCAATATCAGTGAACAATTCTCGACGGGACGTAAAACAAACAAATGATCGATCACCTAGAGTTTATGATTACCTTTCGTAAATACGGAAAATGACTTAAAGGCCGTTAAGAAGAAGAAAACGTGTCCTTCCACGCGCTCTTGGTGTAAAATGGTGAGATAGGGTGGATCCTCTTGTCATAGGAGTTTGTAAGGGGTGGAGATTTTAGGGGTGAATTTCAACAAATAACAAATTAACTATATATATATATATATATATATATATATATCTATCATCATCATCATCATCATCATCATCATCAGAGGGGTATTTTTCAAGATAACACAGTGATGGAATTCAGCAGAAACAGAATCTGGGGTGTGGCATGTGAGCTAATGCATTTGACAAATTTATACGAGTAATCATTTATAATTATACACAAACTTGAGTACAGGTTTTAAAGCAAAATGTAAAAAGACGGGAAAAGTATTTATTTCAAATATTAATGGAATTTCGGTAGACCGCGCTTCACTCGGAACTCTCTTATTGATCCGGAACGTTCGATATCGTTTCATATATAATTCAACTTCCGTGATTGAAAGAGGGAATTTTGACAATCAGATGGAAAAGTTGTTGGAAAAAATACAAATGTTGCGAATTTTGGTAGTAAATGGATATGGATGATTGTATTGGATTTTTTGAAATTGGATACGTCTCACTTTTTGACAGAAAAACGGCGAATTAGTGAGTTCTGAGGTCGAATTCTTCTCGTGGGGTATGGAAGGGGACAGGGTAGCCGCAAGCCTTGTTTCATTTAGTATACAGTGAGTTATGTCCATTTTTAAACGCTTATGAAATTAAGTTTTTTGTTCATATTGGTGTATAATATGCATAATAGATTAAAAAAAAACAACTAAAAGTCCACATCTGCAGTGGGAAAAAAAGTCACGATCAGAGTTCGAATTTCCCCGATAAGTAATATAGTGTTTATTAACATTATCCACGATCCGAGCGCCTATGTATATAGTCACTAACAATGCCTGCGGTGTGCGATCGTGCGTTGTCCCGCTGACGAATGACGTAACGCCGGTTGTTGTGAATGAATGGAATGAGGTGCTGACGTACACTATCACCAAAGAGGTTCTTTCACGTGCTTCGTCCTTCTCCGACACGACGGTAAGCCCGAAAACGGACCGTAACGCTCACTTCGTCGAATCGCCGAATAACGCAGGCGTCAATGTAAAGTTCTCCGGCTCGACGGTAAGCCCGAAAACGGCCATCTTTGCTGTCGAGATCAAGTTTCGACTCGTCCGTAAACAGAACTTCCGCAAAATCTGTTATTGAAATGACGATGCCTCCTACACCACGCAAACCTCGTAAGACGGTGACGCCAGATCAGAACAGGACGGATAGCGGGACATCGAGGACAAATGTTGCCTCTCGCAGTCTGCTCCTTACGTTATGAGGACTTATCCGTCAATGCTCAGGGATGCTTTTAGTGGTCAAAAAAGTCGATTGGAATCGATTACGCAAATATGACGTCTATATATACGTATCTTGGCGATGTGACGTTACACGCGGGCGTCCTGATCGTGGGCGGTTCCGAAAGGCGCCAGTCTGCTGATGTCTTCTTAAAGCATTTACAGTGTTGATATTAACTACAGACTACCTTGCAACATTGCTTTCAGATATCCCAGCTTCCAACATCCCAACATCCCAACAGACGCAAACGATCATTTTCAATCATGCAAACATTTCTTAATCAAAATTTCATTCCAAAAAGCAATGCTTTTCTGTTTCAATGCATTAAATACTGTTAATGAATGCAAGAAACTAACCACATGTCGCTTAGGCTCGAAACTCCAGAAAAGTGTGCTGTGGCCATCAAGGTGAATCGAACGCGATATTTATCAAATTGAGTACTGAAGCAAGCGTTTAGTATATTAAACTATGTCTTTAAGAATAAAAAGGGTAAAAAAATACTCTTATGACTTTATTCAACTTTTAATTATGCTCAGTTTCTTTTTTTCCGCTAGTATATATTGTCTATGGACGGTAATATATATATATATATATATATATATATGTGTGTGTGTGTGTGTGTGTGTGTGTGTGTGTGTGTGTGTGTATAAAACCAGACAAAGTTTTTGAATCGTTATTGGGATATAAAAGTTGTTAAATCACAACGTTTTCCTTAGACATTCTATATCAATGTAAGTAATTTTACCCGATAGCAAATGTAACGGTCAGATTTCTAGATGTACCCGATATTACATGTGAACATATTTTCGATAGCATGAATTAACAGCTGGAACTTCCATAGATGTTCCACACCAAAATTAACAGACGTGTGTAATCAAGGTGTCACGCAAGCACCATATGCTATCCCATGATATCTGTGAAGTTTGACAAAGTAAAGGGGACAACAGAGATTAGATGAGACACTGTAGATACCGGAGACCTTACTGGCCGGGGTTACGCGAACAGGCCAGGACAAAAGAATTTAACGTCGTAGCTGAGATCCCTTTATTCATTTATTTGTGCATTGGAATTGTGTATTAAATCTCCCAGTCATAGTTAAGATCGATGACGATAATTAATGTATACAATTTATCACTGGTGATCTTCTATTGTCCTTCCAGAGTCTTTTCGGTTGAAAGATTACTGCTCTTTTGAATAAATTTTAAATAACTTCTCCAAGTGCTGGTGAGGTATATATGCGTTTTGGATCTAAAGGCTACGAATGGCAACAATTAAATGATACGTTAATTTTCCGTATCTTGGCGCTTTGCAATGTTCTGCTTATCTGATCTTTAAAGTCGGTTTATATACATAAACTTTTTTTTAAAAGAAACTATTTCGGTTAAAACATGCGTGATTTTCCTCGATCTTGGATTTAAGCACGAGAGGTTCTAAAAATATTTTCTTCGACGAGCTTTGTGAAAATATTTAGAGCCGTATTCGTTTCTGAACAAATATTTGAAATGTGGATTACGAATTATTGTGTCCATTTACCCAAACACATGTAAAGTGAAACTGGTCGTCTGATAAACTAATTCAGAATGTATGAAGGTAAGACATCCACAGAATTTGATTACGGAAGCGGATATATAAATGTTTTTATTCCTCGTGCTGATGGAACTATAGTGGACCCGAGGAAATTTCATCCACCGTCTCCGATTTTTACTATAGAGCAAATTTACAAATTCAGTGAGGATGTAAAGAAAGACAGACATTTGTTCTCGCACAGAAAACCTTATTTTCATAGTTTTTACGGAGGGAGCCCGGAGCAGATGAAAGAAGATGTATCTAGAAATAGTGAGCCCACCTCCTTTAATTCAGAAAAGGATAACAATGCCTCCGTTAACGTTGTCAAGCTTTCTGTTGATGCTTCTACCCAAGCGATTCCTCGGATACGTGATAAACGCTTTAACGAACGGCTAAGTGCCTACGTTCGAAAAAAAGCAGAAAAGACGGAAAGTACAGATCACAGTGTCAAAGAGTCCAAAACACTGGCTGAAAAAACCAACAACATTTTGCTGAAGTCGCCAACACACGACTTAACGCCGAGAAGGCCCAAGATTCGGCGGGGACTTACGTTTCACACTGCGCCACCTACAAGAATGGATTCGATTCACTTACCAAGACTAAACTCATCAACCCCGACTTTTTCAAAACAAAGCACTATGTTAACTCTAAATACAGAAAGGACCATGTGGTTTCCAGATTATGTGATTGACAAAACGTACCAAAAATTCGGTCTGGGTAGACATCCAATTCGTCCATCTTCTAAACCGAACAAAATATGGCGACAATCGACGGTACTTTTAGAGAGGGATAAGATGTCGGTTATGAATAGAGCCAAGTCGGTTGAAGTATACGGCACCAACAGACAGGCAAGGAGTGTGAACAATGTCTACCGAGAACAAACAATGGCTTGAACATTCATAGCACTACTGTGAATAGCTTATTCATACATATTGATTGCAAGAAATATTTTGTGAAGTCTTAATGTCATTAATTTTCATGAATTATTTTAATTTTTTTTTTACTATTCACATTTGTTAAATATTCAGTTAAAGGTCATAAAACCTGCGAAGTTTACATGATGTTCGTGTTTGTATGTTTATCTTTTGGTGAAAATACAGAAAGTCATTCTGTTAAATGTTGTATCCATTTGTCTGGAAATGCTCGATAATTCATTTGACTTTCAAACTATCTGAAATTTATTGACTACGTTAACTGAAGAGTTTCTTCACGTAAAGTATCCTATTTCTACTGAGACCTTATTTACTCCAAAGTTTCCATATGTATATCCTGAAATGACACCGACAATTAAGGACTTTGTTAATGCCTATGTAAAACCCTTTAAAGGTTTAAAGTAGATGCAATTATGTTAGTTAATATGGTGATTTCAAGTGTATCAAATATTTCCTTAAAACTGCATTTGTGATTCTAAATGAAGGATACCGAGTCCCCCGATTCACATACAGCTCTGCTCGACAAATGAATGATCTCAAGGGCTTTAGGTTATCACTTCAAACGATTTATTAAACGTTTCAACGGTTTATCGTTGGGAGATCCATAAATGCACCACGACGAATTGAAAAGGATATTTCATTTTTTAAGTGAAAGCTTTGTGAAAACATAGGCGTACTTATCAATGATATATATATTAGCATTGAAATGAAAAGTGATATAAAACTTGGCATGATAATACCCATTGTTTAGCGATCATTGTATTTTGTAGTCAAGTACCTACATACAATATCTCAGCTGGAAACTCTACTGTTCAGAGGGACAATAGACGGCTCTTGGTCCAAGTGACACTCAACGGAAAAGTTATCAATAGAATTTTACTTCTTCAGAAATTTACTTTTCATGATTCCACATTAATCTCATTTCGTCCAAATAAATTAACAAATCAATAAGATTATTTATGAATTCAAAATTAATGTCCACACTCATGGTCGTCAACCAATGTAAATGAAATTGCAAAAAAAAAAAATACATATAATATAAAATGCATTACTACTTGATCATACTATATTGATTAGAATCTATAATTTGCTGACATTCCGTTACATATCACCACCGTAATCAATGGTAACTATTCGGCTATTTCCGTAACCGCAAATGAACGTTCGTTTAAATTTAAAGTTAAAATTTGTTTCCGATTGCATCCCTCTATATGTAGATCTACTACACGAAACACATTGATACAAGCTTCAAAGAACGGCGGCAGGTGGCAGGTAATTCATTTCATTTCACCGACATTACAAAATGTTGGTGCGAATGATGCAGCTTATAAGCATGGAATTTGCATTTAGTATTATTATTATTATTATTATTTTGCTATATGTAGGGCCTACTGGGGAAAAATATAAGCTTATTCTAAAAGTTTTTGTCTCCAATGTTTCTTTATATTCTCCTAATTCTAAAGATGGTTGAAAGTGGTAAGAATAAGCAAAATCGTAAGAAGGTCAAGACCAATCAAAATACCGTAGATCTTCTGAATTAATCAGGTGACTTAATTCTTGAAGAACACAAAAAAATCATTAAAATTTTTATTGATTACAACGGTAAAAAAAAATTACAGACCTGAACCTATCTTTAAAGAGGTCCAATGACCACTTCGCTTATCTCAGTTCATATAGATCTACAGTAATCAACAACAAACTATTACTCTATAAAGTTTTAGAATTTTAAGAATATTAAAGAAGAGGCCCACAAGCCTCACCGGTCATCTGAGTATTAGTTAGTAATATCACTAGTCCCAAGGGCTATGGAATTTTGAAATAAAATCCTGTTCTGCATATCTAAGCTATATTCTAATATTCAGCAACAATATAAAACAAGATGAGTTCTTAAAACTTAAATGCCCAATTAAGTACCTATACTAATGAAAGACCCGTCTTAGAGTCAAAACCCTGGGGTTGCGAAATTCACAATTTTGCTACACCCTTTTCTGCTTTTCCTAAATATGCATTTAGTTTAGTTTTTATACCGTATCAGCGACTTTGTTTAATATGTTTGTATTAATACCTGTGACCTAAGTTTTCTAGACGTTCGAAGTTTGACACTAAAGATGAGTTAACTTAGTTTACTTTGTTCACTCATGTTGAGACGTCACCAGCTGTAGATGCAGTACCTCAAAGTTAGACCTATGCGTAGCGCTCAGGGCCTGACGCGACCCGCAACTTCGGTTTTTAAGGTCATATCCGAAAGACCCATGATTGTGACTATGATTCTTAATTCCGAGCATTTGGCGAAGGAGCAATCACTACCTACATCCAACGATGCTTCAAACCGTGCTTTCATTTGTGCCGTTATACATGTACTTCAAAAATGTAATGATGATCTCATGTGGACCATATCAGATATTGAAAACCCTTTATTTTCTACATATTTTGCAAAAACATGAATAGCCTGTATATATTTTGTGTCAATAAAGTTCATACTCAATAGCAGTGATCAGGAAATGCTATATTGACATTTGCTAAACAGTTATACACTGAGTTATACACTGAGCATAACCGATAATTTTCTAACTTTTTAAAAGCTTTTGATTTTCAAGGGTGAGGAATGATAACAACCGAACAAACTTTTTTTTAGAATTGTTTTCTCGTGATTTTTATTGATTAGCAAGTACAAGATTAGAGTCGATCCAATTAAATTTTATATATATATATATATATATATATGGGGTATGCATTATTTCAAACATTGATGAAGACAAAGTTGGAAGTCATCCAATTTTTGAAAAAAATGTTTTAAATCTATGCATCAGTTATTTCTATCTTGATATAGTTTTTTTTTTTGTTTCTTAATATGTCATTCACTTTCTCATAAGATTTTTTAAGTCTTGTCCGCTCATTATCTAAAGAATCATTTGCTTGACAGTATCCAACTTGATGTAGTGGTTGCTCCTTGATTTCCAGATCACAAGATCAAAGTAGAAATAGTTAGATATTATTGTTCTCTGAATATCTTTAAAATGTTTTACTTAACAGACATTAAACATTGTACAATTGGCTCTACCTAAGAAGTGGATGACCAACATAGATTTACTCAATAATTTACTTGACAGTTACCAACAGTGGTTGCTCTTAGAGAATAGATGACTTCTATTGTTTTTCAGATCACAAAGTCAAGGGGGGGGGGGGGGGGGGGGGGGAGGCATTTATGTTTGTTAAACAATTCTTGTTGTCTTCGATTTAGTTGGACTTAAAAATGTGTGATCAAAACCACATTTTGTTCAATTTTTGTAAGCTGTAATCTGCCATTTTCCCGAAGTCATGAAAAATTAACTAATTGTTCTAGTTTAATTTGCGAGCTGAAATGTCATCAAGGAGTAAAAGAAATTCTAGGAACTACTGGCTCGAGGGGAGAGGGTCAAGACCAAAGAAGTCGAAGTTTAATAGGGCGGTGGCTACTGGACAGGAAGTGGGTCAACCTTATGAAGGAATTTTCATGACCATAGCGTCTTGGGCGGCTACTACGTGTAATTCCATATAGGATAATCCATCCTCCATGTCTGTACCATGATTGGCGGTACAATCAGGTACCAATCATCCAAAATCACAAGTTCAACATATATAGACGTCGCCTTTTGCTTTACAATACCTCTCTAACTGAATCTACGGAGAATATTTTTTTTTCAGTGAAAGTGAGTGTTGGTTTCCTCAGACCTTGCTAAATCCAAGCTTAAGATCCAATCTATCAATAGATGGACGGATACGTTTTATGCCTGTGCTGGGTCTTCTGAAATACTTGTACGACATAAGAATAGGTATGGCATGTAAAACGTTACAATATTATACAAATCTTGATTTATATTCGATAATCTTGATATCTATATCCTAAAATTTTTATTTATATTCGATAACCTTGACATTTGTATGCGAAATTTTATTTATCTCCGATAAACTATATATTGATAAGCGGAAATTTTTATTTACATGCGATATCGTGGTTATATTCAATAAATCTTGATTGATTAATATTAGATAATCTTGTTGTTCATGTTCATATTCGATAAATCTTGATTTATATTCATAAATAACAAAATTATCGTATATAAAAAAAAATTGCACATAAATATCAAGATTACCAAATACAAAGGAAGATTTATCGAATATAAATCAAAATTTCTCATATGAATAAAAAATTTATCGAATTTAAATCAATATTTATATAATATTGCAACGTTTTACGCGCCATAACTAGGGGCATCGAGATGTATTGAGGACGTTTTGGGGTAGAAGAAATATGATGAACAATTCAGACTCCACCACTGCGTCGATCCCACCACAGCATGGTCAAAGGTTGGTTATGATTTGTGATTGTTGTGCATGAACTCGGCTACACAACCTCAATTAGCAATTCATGTACAACAAACGTGCAGTAAAGAAAAGAAATTTATTTAACCACCAGAACTTACACACAATGACTATACATGCATACTCAAATATATCATAATTCTTAAAACGAGACAAAATTTATAAAGAAATAACTTATTTAACATCAACAGAATGGGTTTGGCATTCTAGGGGCTGCTCATACTTATTGATTTCACTATTCTCTAAGTATCTGTGGCAGGCAAAGTAAATGAGTGAAGCCCGATGAGCATTGTGACCTAGTGATGCCCGGCAGGCAATGTACATGTTACTTAGTGAAGCCCGGGGGAGGGAGCCCGGCGGAGGAAGCCCGGCGGGCAGTATAACCTAGAGACGTCTGGAGAGGGGGGGGGGGGGCAGGCAATGTACATGTAAACCATAGACGCCTGGGGGAGCCCACCAGACTACATAAATGATATGTAAGCTAATGAAGCCCTGGGGGATCCCAGTAGACTATGTAATTAAATCTTTGTAACTATGCTTAATATTAATATCCCCCATGAATTAGGGGTTAAACTGAAATTGAAAAAATTCTGATGTCTGTTATGAAAATTTTGTGAGTTGTTATGAAAAATTGTGGTGTCATTTAATGAATACATTTGCAGTCGCCGGATAGCTGAAAAATTACTCTGGCGACTATAAATAAAAACAAACAAACAAACATTTGCAGTGTAGTATAGAAACTTACATATGAACAGCCCCATTTAGTTCAAAACATTACAGATTGGATTTTCCAAAGGTTTTCATATAAATTATGCACGACCTAGGATTCATGTTGTTGTTGTTTTCTTCTATAAACTTGACGTCTGCAATATAACATGAATTGTTGGATAATTTTAATAGAAGGACTGGTTAATTGGGTCGTTTAACTGGTCATTTTCATCAGTCGCCTATTGGCGACCTACACATTTCGCCAGTGAGTGTGGTTCCAAAATCCGATGAAGAGTAGGTACGTGTTTATCATCCCTATTTCAGATAGGATCAGTGATTTTATAGATCCAGAATTATGTACAGTACGATATGCCTCATTTGATAGTGTAGTTGATATGATTACATGATTGGGACAAGGTGCCCTCTTGGGCAAAATGGATATTAAAAGTGGTTTTCGTTTGGTACCTATGTACCCTGGAATTTTGATTTGCTAGGATTTTTCGTTGATGGTTTATAGACAAATGCCTTCTTCAGTTAACTACGTTTGAATTTGTTTTACTCGGGTTACACAGAGTCAGGTTTAAATACTTTAGATCATTATTGAGATGATTTCATATTTGGTGGTAGGTGTGGTAGTCCTGAATGTGTAATACTCATGTCCAAGTTTTAAAGTATAAAAGTAAGGAATCAGTTTACTTGAAAAACAGGCATGCTTTATTTTTAATTATTTCTCACCTTCGGTGGATTTTCATTATTTATTCCATGTATTAAGTTGAGATTTATAAAATAAAAAAAAAAGTCTACTGACTTTTTCTTTATTGGTGTGTCTAATAAATATCTTTCACAAATACTTTAAGGTTGTCTTAGTCTATTTTATCAGACAAAATTACTCTCAAGCAACAGTTCCGTCTAATATGAATTTCATTAATCGATTTTAAAGTTTATTATATGTTCTCTAAAGGTTTCTACTGTCATAACTGTTTCCATTTATGATTTAATGATGGTTATGGTCAGGAAAAAAGATACTGCTCTGATTGGCAGTATCACAAATAACAGTCCCATACTTCCTCCTTCAAAGATCTGTGAGAGGCAAAATACTCTTTAATCACTATGTTTGTACGGGTTTCGTATATAAGATTACAGCTCCCTAACCACGGTGATCTTATATATCTCTCAGTATATGTAGTTATAACTTACGTCACATTAGCATTCCTATAAGAACCAGCTATGATAAATAATATACTGAAAGATCCATTGAAATGAAAGCTTCGACAAGTCAGAAACAAGTCTAAGATATAATTTGTAATTCTATAAGTCCTGAAAAATAATGATTATTTTTTTTCAAAATGCATAATCATTTCTAACTATTCTTGTACGACCGATCGCGGTAGCTTAGTGTTTGAGCATTCGCTTCTTGACCGGGAAGTCGTGAGTTCAAGCCGCGCTTGTGCCATAGCTGTGTCAAACCTAAGACGTAAACATTGATGGTGATTGATCCTTCGCCTAACGAGTTAGAATCACGAGTCTTTCGGATATGACGTCCCATGTTGCGGCAGGCGTTGGCACGTTATTAAGGAGCCCTCACTGCTACGGCTCTTAGCATAAGTCTAAATTTGTGGTACTTCACCTTCAGCTGGTGACGTCTCAGTATGAGTGAAAAGTCTTTAAAAAGATGTAAAACAAACAAACAAACAAGTTTCTTTTACAAATGGAAAAAAATTAAAATGAAAAAAAAAAATAAAAACAAAAACACAAAAAACACCCACACCATTATATATAATTTTTTAAAGACTCAACAGAAACTATAATACAACCACTCACACTAAGAGTTATAGCAAGCACAGAATTATATACGTAATTTACCTTCGATAAGAGTGATAGGCATATAAATGCTTACATTGTAACGAGACGGATAAAGTCATAGACTATTATTCTAACACTTGCCATTAAGACATGTACACTTCCTGCTAATAAAATGTAATCTCTTTTTACACGAGTTGATTCAATAATAAAACTCCATTTATCAAATAATATTTAAAGAAGATAAATGTAATCATTAAGAGAGAGAGAGAGAGAGAGAGAGAGAGAGAGAGAGAGAGAGAGAGATCTATACACACTACGTTTCACGGGCAGTATTAGCAGAAAGGCTATACCTTTCAAAGGGAAAACTATGTCAAACCTGTATATTTACATTCCAAATGTTTTAATTTTCCCACTACATATAATAAGATAAAAATTTCTCAGTTCATGTAAAATGACAAGGTCAGTGTGTGGGGACTTTGGAGATTAACATGGAAAGCTGTGTGTATCACTTCATGCTATATTTTCATTTTTATTTCCAAAGTAAATGTAAGGAATCACAGTCTACTTGAAAACAGGCTTGCTTTTTTAAAAAATTCTTTTTATTCCTTATCATCGGGGGATTTTCTTTAATTATTTCATGATTCATTTAAGTCTCATGTTGAGATTTATATAAAAAAAAATCTACTGAATATTTCTGTTTTGCTGTGAATAGGAGTCCATCTTTCGCAAATACTTTAAGGTGTTCTTAGTCTATTTTATCAGGCAAAATTACTTTCAACCAGCATTCCGTCTAGTATGAATTTCATTAATCGATTTTAAAGTTCAAAATGTATATCTAAAAGTTTCTAAGTAAACATAATGCAATAACTGTTTCCATTTATGATTTAATGATGGTTATGGTCAGAAAAACGATGCTGTTCTGATTGGCAGTATCACAAATAATAGTCCATTACTTCTCAGAGTCTAGGAGAGGCAAAATACTCAATAATTACTTGTCTACACGGGTTTCGTATTTAAGATTACAGGGCAATTGATTTGTATTGAAGGAGGTAAGCATCGATGCCTTTTTCAGCCCTAGTATTCTCAGACCATTTAAGGCCGTGTACCAGAAGTCTGGTGTCATTTGGTCAGTTTATATCGACGAGGTAGCACTCTAAAGTAAACAAGGCAAGCGAGTTTTGCAAAATGGACACAATCGGTGAGAGAGCAGTGATCCGATATTTGCATAAGAAAGGTTTAGCACCTAAGGTTATCCATACTGATAAGGTAGCAACACTAGGGAAAGATGCCCCTACATGTGCTACAGTAAAATGGTGGGTGGCGGAATTTAAACGCGGTAAGCAGAACCTTGAAGATGGTTCCCGTCCTGGAAGGCCTGTCACTGTTGCAACCCCAGAAATAGTCAATAAAGTTCATGATAGTTTTATGACTGACAGGCGAGTTACAGAAAGGTATGTAGCCAGTACAGTTGATATTTCACAGGAAAGAGTACACTCCATTCTGAGAGAGGATCACGCAATTAGAAAGCTATCAGCCCGTTGGTACCAAGACTTCTGATAATTCATCAGAAGCACACCAGGCGCACTTTGTTGCGTGCTACTCTAAAACTTTTCGAGGTAGATCCTGCTAACATTCTTCAGAGATTTGTTACTATGGATGAAACGTGGGTCCATCATTTCACCCCAGAGGCCAAACAACAGTCTAAACAATGGAAGCACCCTGGTTAACCCTCGCCAAAGAAGATAAAGACTGTTCCATCAGCTTGAAAGGTTATGGCCTCGGTTTTCTGGGATACTGGTGGTATTCTGATGGTAGATTGATTGATTGGTTGATTGTTTGTTTTACGTTCCGTCGAGAATTTTTCATTCATATTGAGACGTCACCAACTGTAGGTGAAGTACCACAAATTTAGACCTATGCTTAGCGCTCAGGGTCGTAGCAGTGAGGGTTCTTTAACGGCCAACGCCTACCGTGACACGGGACCTTCGTTTTTAAGGTCATATCCGATTGATTGTTTGTTTGTTTTACGTCCCGTCGAGAATGTTTCACTCATATTGAGACGTCACCAGCTGTAGGTCAAGTACCACCGACCTATGCTTAGCGTTCAGGGCCGTAGCAGTGAGTGTTCTTTAACGTGCCAACGCCTACAGTGACACGGGACCTCCGTTTTTAAGGTCATACCCGAAAGACCCGTGATTCTCACTTCTAAATGCCGAGCGTTGGCGGTGCAGCAATCACTACCTATGTTTACCTCTAACCACTGAGATACCGCGACCGGTGGGTCATATCCGAAAGACACAAGATTCTCTCTTCTAAATGCCGAGCGTTGGCGAAGGAGCAATCACTACCTATGTTTACCTCTTAGGTTTGACGCGGCCATGGCACGAGCGGGGTTCGAACTCATGACCTCTCGGTTACGAAGCAAATAATCTAACCACTGATTTACCGCGACCGGTTTCTGATGGTAGATTAGCTCCGAAAGAGACGTTATCTCCAAAAGGGACAAACAATCAATGGCACATACTATGCATCACTTTGAGGTAGTTAAGGGGAAAATATGAAATTCAAGCGCCGCGGAAAACTCAGAAAGGATGGGACCACTTTTCAGACCTCTCTAATGATGAATGTGGGGTGTTCGAATGAAACAAAACTGATAAGGGGATAAAAAAAAACAACGTGAACGAACATTTAGAACCCTACAGAGGGGTGACATAAGTATTTAAGACCATATATCACACAGATCCATAATAAATGTTAGAAAGAACTTAATCTTTGAAGAAGATGGAGATAATGTAGGATACCCCTAAGGATATTATTTTCCGCCCTCAGTTTGGGTTTGTCTTTAATTACTCACTATGGGGTGATCAAAGGAAATTTTCACCTAGACGATCCGAAAGATTTTGATGCTCTCAAATTCTTACAATCACTCGATGATCATGGACTTAGACAGCATGTAATCGGTCCGACGCACCAACGTGGGCATACACTGGATGTTCTGATCACGAGAGAGAATGACTCGATTTTGCATGGAAAACCTATTACGCATGATCCAAATCTGTTCGACCAAAGAGGAAATTCAACATGTGACCACTTAGCAATTTCAGCGAAACTTCGGCTGCAAAAGAGTCAGAAAAAGAGACAAACTATCAAATTTCGCAAAATTAGAGAAATATCACAAGCTGATTTCATCCAGGATCTGAACAATTCACCCTTGTTTCAAAATCCTAAAGGTACCGTCGATGAACTCGTCACTCAATATGTTTCTGACCTTTCAAACATTATCAACAAACACGCTCCTTTGCAAACAAAAGCAGTAACAATCCGACCAAACACAGAATGGTACACTGAGGAACTCCGAGCAGCGAAACGAGAACGCCGTAGAGCAGAGCGTACAATGCGAAAAACGCATTTGACAATCCATGAAGAGATTTATAAAGAGCAATGCAGAATTTATAATCAATTACTGCTCCAAAGTAAAAAAGACCATTTCTCAAGCAAGATAGCAGAAGTTGGTAGTGATCAAAGAGAACTCTATAAACTCACCAACGTTCTAATGGGCAACAACAGTGAAGTGATATTACCATCAAATGATAGCGACGAACAACTAGCTAATACTTTTAGTGAGTATTTCATGGGGAAAATTGACACTATTCGAAATGATCTTTGCATAATCAGGGACAAAGAAAATATTGATGTGTTGAGGGCTGATGTCAAGTTTGAAGGTGGTCAACTTACTAGTTTTTCCCCAGCTTCTGTTGATGAAATTCGTAAGATCATCCAGAAGGCTAAATCAAAATCTTGCGAACTGGATCCAATTCCGACTTACCTCCTGAAAAGCTGTTTAGATAGTGTTGTTAATGTCATCACTGAAATTGTCAACAAATCATTCAGCGAAGAATGCGTTCCATCGTCATTCAAAGAGGCCATTGTAAGACCGCTTCTTAAAAAATCTGGATTGGATAAAGATGTGCTAAAAAATTACCATCCAGTGTCAAACTTATCTTTCATATCAAAGATTCTTGAAAAGGTGGTAGCGACACGCCTTGAATGTCATCTGCAATCCAATTCACTTCTAGACAATTTGCAATCAGCATATCGCACTGGACATTCCACCGAAACAGCGCTTATTCGAGTTCATCATGACATTACATCAGCATTAGACAAAAACTCGTGTGCCGTTTTAGTCATGTTGGATCTTTCAGCAGCGTTCGACGTTATAGATCACAATATCCTCTTCCACCGTTTAGAATATTCCTATGGCATATGTGGGTCTGCTTTAGCGTGGATAAAATCATATTTGTCAAAGCGTTCTCAACGGGTCGCAATAGGATCGATCTATTCAAATGGGATGCATCTCAAATACGGAGTGCCCCAAGGATCTGTGCTGGGCCCAAGACTTTATTGTCTTTTTTCGAAACCGATTGGTCAAATTTGTCGGCAACATGGCATGGAATATCACTGCTATGCAGATGATACACAAGTATATCTTGTGTTTGAACCACTAGATGATTGGATAGACATAGCAAGTCGTCTAGAAGCATGTTTGGAAGATATCAGTGACTGGATGCGATCAAATCTTCTAAAGCTGAATCAGGATAAGACCGAACTGATTGTTTTTGCCCCTAAACACCGGGTGAACGACTTTTCAACTTGTCATCTTTCTTTCGATGGCACAGTGGTCAGTAATGTTTCATGTGTCAGAAACCTTGGTGTCATTTTCGATAGGACACTCACTATGGAGAAGCAAATTAGTACCACTGCTAAAGCGTGCTTCTTCCACATTCGAAATATTGGACGTATACGTCCATATTTAACGAACGATGCCTGTAGAACGCTAATGAACTCACTGGTCACTTCCAGATTAGATTACGGAAATGCGATGTTATATGGACTGCCGACAAACATAACGAACAAATTACAACGTGTTCAGAACACTGCAGCTCGTGTTGTATCGAGAACTAAAAAACACGAGCATATCACCCCCACTCTTGTTAATCTCCATTGGTTACCTGTGCCCTTCCGGTGCCAGTATAAAATTCTTGTGTACGTCTTCAAATGTCTTCACGGCAGTGCACCAACGTATTTGCAAGACATCGTTCGTGCTTACCAACCAACACGTTCGCTGCGATCAGAGGACTGTACACTACTAGTGCAACCTCGAATCCGCACCAAAATATATGGCGAGAGACGCTTGGACAAATCTGCGGCCACTCTCTGGAACAACTTGCCCAGATATTTGAGAGATAAACAATCCATATGGGCTTTTAAGAAATCTCTCAAAACACACCTTTTTAGACTTGCATACGGAAATATTTAACTCACTTTTACCATGCATGAATTACTTTTAAAACTCATTTCTATTATTGTTCTTTTAAGTTATGTGTATTTCTTTTTACATGTTCGGTCATATTAAAAAAAAACAAACCAAAAAAACAAAAAAACCCAAAACAAAACAAAAAAAACAACCCAAAAAACCGTATGTATGTATGTGTACGTATGCAAGTGTATGTATATATGCGATGTGTGTGTGTGTGTGTGGTGTTTTAGTGTGCTATATTAGTCTTTTTTGTAGTTAGCATAACTAAATATAATTTGTGTTTTAAAATACACCATTTAGTCCTTTTCTTAATTTCTCTATGTTGTATGTATGTTTGGTGATATATTAATTGTGTATGTTGTAAAGCGCTTAGAGTAATATTTATAATGTTAGATAATGCGCTATATAAATGCCTTGTAATAATAAAAAAAAAAAAAAAGGAAAGACAACTGATAAGGAGATAGAGAACAATGTAAACGAACCCACAAAACATTCACGACGGTTCTAGAGGACAAGTAAGTTCACTTGAAGGTTCCTAATTTTATATCAAATGGGACTGTACTGGAGATTAATAACATCTTAATCTTTGAAGAGTCTATGAAAAGAGTATTGAGGCAATGTAGGAGACCCTTAGGACAACCATTTCCCTTCCTCAGTATGGGTCTGTACGGGGACCATCTGGGGCCTCCTTAAGGTCGGGTCACTTTCAGACCTCTTTAACTATTAGATATGAAGTGATCAAATGAAACTACACTGTTCATGTGGTTTATTACAATATAAACTACACCATAAAATCACAAAAAAGGTCTAATTGTCCTATGAGGGCATTTGAACTCTCCTGAAACTTTTAAATTGCACTTTACATAGTGTTAATGAAGATCAATAATAATTTAGCTCAACTGCAAATTCTTTCCTACAGACCTATAGGCTTGTCTGCCTGTCTACCTACTTACATTTACCGTGGGGATCCGGGTTAGAATTACGACCTCAGTATCCCTTGCTTGTCGTAAGAAGCGACTAAAAGGGAGTCGTCCTTCGAGTAAGACCGCAAAACCGAGGCCGAGTGTCACAGTAGGTGTGGCACGATATAGATCCCTTCGTGCTCAAAGGCCGTAAGCGCCGAGCATAGGCCTAAATTTTGCAGCCTTTCACCAACAATGGTGACGTCTCCATATGAGTGAAAAATTCTCGAGCGGGACGTTAGATAATATACAATCATCCAATCTACTTACCTACATGGATGGATGGATATTTTTTAGTTTCCTGCTTTTCGGTCATGTTCATAACTCGTAGTTTTTTAATATAATCGATAACCACGCTTGTACTGAAAACACCAGCAATATTTCTGAACGAAGAGAAAATTCGATATGTCTGCACATTGATACTAATTTGTTCTTTTGGAAAGAAAAAACCCTCTAAAATATTGTTTTCCCAACTCATGACGAAGTAGACACCTTTTGACAATGAATAATTATCAGACATACTCAATAACGTTTATTAACTAACTAATGAATATGAAATTATGTTGTTTGGCGTGCTTTTCATGGCGATGTAATAGGTCTAAAATACATAAGAAGTAAAAAATATTGAACAGATGAGAAATATATGACAGTATAAAATTAAGCAATAGGAGCGGCCTCTTGATCCATGGAGCCTGGAAACAAGATCGGCTACATGTTTATACCAACGTCACCGTAGACATCTTAGATAAAAGCACAGAAAGTATATCCACTATATATTCTACATTTCATAAAAAAGCTAAATACTGTATGCCAAAGAAACATTTTAATAGCATATATTGCAAAACTTGGCAGAGTTGAACATGCTTAAAATCACAGTAAAAAGTTGTCAGCTTTCACCATAATAAGTCATATAAATATTTTTAATATGTAAATACACACTGTACAAAGTTTGAATGATAATCATGGAGACATTTTGAGCTACAGAATACATAAAATATGCAACGTCAATATCATATATTGCAAAAAGAAGGCTAAGTCGAACATGGTACAAAGTTCAATTAAACTTTGTCAAATTTGCTCATATTAATAGGTGCACATCTTCAATAGGTATACAAAGACTGTGCAAAGTTTGAATAATATTGGTTAGATACTTTTTGAGTTACAGATTACACAATGGATGGGTGGATGTATATTGTTTAACGTCCCGCTCGAAAATTTTTCACTCATATGGAGACGTCACCATTGCCGGTGAAGGGCTGCAAAATTTAGACCTATGGTCGGCGCTTATGGCCTTTGAGCAGGTAGGGATCTTTAACCTGCCACACCTACTGTGACACGGGGCCTCGGTTTTTGCGGTCTCATTCGAAGGACCGCCCCATTTAGTCGCCTCTCACGACAAGTAAGGGGTACTGAGAACCTATTCTAACCCGGATCCCCACGGGGTGATTACACAATGGATGCAACTATAAGCGTGACGAACGGACAAACGAATGAAACGGACAGACGAACGGAGTCACCGTTGATGACACAGGTAGAAGTACAACGTCCTAGGAAACAGCAATTTATGCAAAATTATGCCAAATGGGTCAATGGACATGGGCCTCTGACCAATGTCCTATGACCCATCAACTTTAATCTAACACTGAAGTGGCACTTTTGTAGTCCAGTGTAAGTATGATATAAGTAAGGTGGAGATTCAAATTCAAAACATATTAAAGCATAAATGTTGCTTCAAACACATGGACAACGCAGCTGGTACTTCGAATAGATGGAAGGTACAGGTACAGCTTCAAATACAAAAGACGTCGCTATTGCCGGTTGCAAAATTTAGTCTAATCTTCGATCCAACAAACTCATGACGATGCTCTTATTTTGTGTTAAATTCGCAAAATGTGGCTTGTTACAAAACCGAAGATCTATAAAACATAGAACAAGTCAAACGTTGAAATATAAAAAGGTGAAGATAACGAACAGTGATCAACTTCTTAACTCCTGGAGCAATACAAATGCAGACATGGGCAAACACGGACCCCTGGACGTACCAGAGGTGGGATTAGGTGCCTAGGAGGAGTAAGTGTGCCTAGGAGGAGTAAGTATCCCCTGTCGACCGGTCACACCTGCCGTGAGAGCTATATCTTGATCATGATCATCGGAGTAATCCGTAGTCAAGTAAGTGTGTAATGAAAAACGTCCTAACAAGTCGTATGAAACAAGTAGGACAAAATTTGACCCTATGACAGGTTGTATTGGCAAATCAGATCGTTATAACGACCATAGAATTTCCGAAATGCTGACTCAAAAAGAGACTCTTGAAACCACTGCAACATTAGCTTGTTTGTCAGTAGCCTGCCTCGAATTAAAAATTGATCATAAGCAGAACAAGCTCTTGTTCTTACTCAGCCAGTTGAGTGCTATAAACAGCATATGCAGTGAATGGAATATTGCTACATAAATATGGAAAATTGACGATGGAGAGCTGAAGTCATCCCGTCTGTCATAAAGTCGAGTTGTTAATTTGCCGTTAACATCTATGTCCAATGAAATATATAAGTACGAAGCAGATGTGGAAGACTCTGTAGTATCTTTTATAACGAGTTCACTGAGATATATAGAATCGACATATGAATGAAAATAATTATTGTCAATAAAAAAAACGATAAATAAATATCGAGTTGAATGCCTCACCAAGAAATATTTTTCATGTAGAAGCTTTTGAATAAATTCTGCCTCATAAGAATATAAACACATGGCAACTAACAAAGAAGCACAATACGTGCCCATGGGAATTTCAACAAACTATTTGAAGACCTAATCACCAGACTACGAAGATATTATCAATGAGGGACTACATCATCTTTTTAATATTTTATCCTTTCTATTAACATTATATAATTTCTCATCTACATTGTATAATTTATACTTGTATAATTTTTTATTTTTATTCTATATTTTTATTTGTACTGTGTAATTGTATAAACAGTATATTTTCCATATGTATTGTAATTTCTTTTATATAATTTTATTTGCATTGAATAATCATTTGTATTGTATCCGTGGGATTGTTTGTTTTGATTTGTTAAGAAGGATTTCATTGGTTAAGTTTTAACACGTATCGTGATGAAAACGAGAGAGATGTCCAGGGTGTTCAACCACAAGATAAACTGATCCCCAATTTCTATGCAGTACTACTAGCTATACTTTAACATAAAGCAAAAGAAAGTTTGTAGGTAATGATAATGGAACACTTTGCTACTGGCAAATCCATACAGACCTTCGAGAAAGGGCTTACATTTTACCATAAATAATGATTGATTGATTGATTGATTATTTATTGCTTTCCGCCACACTCAACAATTTTTCAGTTATCTGGTGGCGTCCAGTTTTTGTTGGTGGAGGAGAGAACCCAGATACAATGTACCTGGGAAGAGACCACCGACCTTCCGCAAGTAAACTGGCAAACTTGCTCACATAACGCCGCGGTCGAGATTCGAACACGCGCCGACAGAGGTGAGAAGCTTTTTGATTTTGAGCCCGATGCTCTAACCACTCGGCCACGGAGGCCCCACCATAAATAATGTGCATTTGTCGCCGTTTTTATCCTGTTTTAACCTTCGCCCATCATTGCAAAGCACAGTCACTGTGCACTACTGTGCCAATGCTCCAGAGTGAGGTAAGTCCTGCACTGTATCAGATAGAAAATGAACCATGATTTAAACCAATGAGATCCTTTGTAACAAACCAAATAAAACAACCCTTCGGATACAATACAAATGAAAACAAATACCATACAAATAGAATTTATAAATACAAACGAAAATTACAAAATAAAAAGTTTTACAAAAAAATATACAGTAGAATGGAAAATATATAATACAAATAAAAATTATACAACATAAATGGAAAATATAGAATGCAAGTGGAAAATATGCAATAGAAATATTTTTTGTACAATACAAATGAAAAATTATCCAATACAAATGGCAAAACATCAAACTGCACATTTATTATGCCGTACAAAACAGTAACATATTCACTATTTGGGACGTTAAGCAATATACAACCATTCTTCTCTTGACGAAAGGTCTGAAAGAAAGCAAATAGCTTACTTTGTACACGGATGTCTACTTGCCAGAAGAACAGCAATAAAATATGAATCATAGGATAACATGATTTTCAAATTATTTATTAAGTATACAGAGTGGCTTTTTCATATTTTAGAAACGTCGATTACATTGCTTTTCATGTATTTGAGAGCAAAGATGAACAACTCCAATTACACAACAGAATATTTAAAAATCATGTCAAATATATCGATTGTTGACGTCATCTTGAATCTTTAAATTCAGCTTTACATGCAAGATTTTGCTCGTCGAAAAAGTACAGGGTATGAAAACTACACAGCACAAGCCACAATTTCCCCCGTTTTCAGTTCTTGTCAATGACAAATACAGCTTTAAACTCCGACTTCCAACATATAGTTAACAGTACATGATGTTTTAAAATAATACATATTGCCGAATTTTTTTTTATTCTAATATTTTTCATAAAAATCTTATAATGCAAATATCAATTTGTAAACCTTCATAATATAATTACTATTTCAATAAATATGGATTGTTCAAATAAAAGGATTATGTTTAAAATAAATCAACCGAATTTTTCATAGCAATGATAAAGTTAGCATACATGTACAATTTTATTATTCGTATGTGTACAAAAATGAAAAGATAAAGGGATTAAATATATGTGAAAGATTCATCCTACAGATGTGTTAAGTCTGAATGCCATTCTGGGCGGATCTAAAAATTTTCCTAAAGAATGTCTTAGTTGATATACTAAGAGATGTATACAGATTATACTGCATTAGATTATATTAGATTATATAAATATCATATGTCTGTATTATATACAGATTATACTAGATTATATCATTATACTAGATTATACTTCATATCATTGGGGAAAGTTCAGAAAACTATTTACGTTCAAATGTAGTGTACCACAGTCGTATGATAGTCAGACCATATTTCCGGATAAAGAATGTTTAACCGGATAGGTTTTTGTTTTGAGAAAGGAGAAGTGTTTCCGGATTAAAAATAGAAAGAAAACGTGTTTGAGTGATTATATTATTTGGACATGTAGTCAATTCAATCCTTTTCATCAGACATTCCCCACAAATCCGAACACAAATTTTGTTTTCAATTGATATGGTTATCAAAATATACTCAGTAATACAAATCAACATAAATGTAATAATTTTTCAATTTTTAAGTTTAAATATATTTTTGCTGTCTTATATACATATAAAACTTTAATTTCCTTATGTATGCGATAGACTTGTATAATAATGATGCATTGATAATATTAATTGATTTTATTGTACACATGAATTAATATATCTCAATATAAATCGGTATTTTAATCTTTATATTATCGTGTGGTTCTCTACTCATGGTAACTTTGCAAATTGGCTATGAAATTTTAAAATGCGTTCTGCAACAGTGACATAGCTTCCAATACTGCCTAATGAGTTACGAGGGCGAGTCAATAAGTAACCAACCTAACTTATTTCCGGTTGAGATCCACCTCTTCTTTTTCGATGTAATTGCCCTCTTAGACCAACGGTGTTCAAGTGTCATCAGCCCAGAAGTGAAAAAGTCAGGGTCCTTTCCATTGGCCCACTTCTGAACTGCCGTCACGACTTCTTCGTTAAACCGGAAATGACATCCACGGATATCCTTTCTCAAGTTTAGGAATACGAAGAAGTCGCTAGGGGCTAGGTCAGACGTATAGGCAGGATATGATATTAATACATACCCACTTCGCTCGACAACATCCATTGCAACTTTGCAAGTCTGGTCCCTCGCGATGTCCTGTCGCAGCAAAACACCTTTAGAGAGTTTATCTCGGCGTTTTTCACTGATGGCGGTTCTCAGCTGGTCTAGCAAGTTTGCATAGTACACTCCAGTTATTGTACTTCTCTTAGGTAAAATGTCCAACATAATAACGCTTTTTGCATCCCAAAATACTGTGGCCGTCACCTTGCCAGCAGATGATTGTGTCTTGAACTTCTTTGGTCTCGGAACCCGGCTCTAACCACTGACGACTCTGAGCTTTATTCTCTGGCTCATAATAATGAACCCAAGTCTCATCTACAGTCACCAGGCGCAAAGGAAAATCATCTTTTGACCTAATACGCTTCAACAAGGCGCTGCATACTGATGCTCTGGTTGTCATTTGTTCATCGCTAACGGATTTGGGAACCCAACGGGCTGTTAGCTTCTGCATACTTAAACGATCATATAAGATTGTTGAAACGCTACCATGTGAAATGCCTCATGCCTAATATTTCTTCCACTTGAATTCGCCTATCAGAGTATACCAGATCCCGAATTTGTTACACATTTCTTCGTTGGTGGCATCCAATGGGCGTCTAGACCTGGCTTCATCTTCGAAAGACGTTCTACCGCGTTTGAAGTTCACTACCCAGAAATTAACCTAAGCATAAGATGGTGCATAAACATCAGCTAACTCGCCGTGTATTTCCTTTCCTGTTTTATCTTTTAAATACAAGTACCGAATTACAGCACGGATGAAAACTAACTTTAGATGAAAACCATGCCTTTGCATTACCACCCATGTTTGACATTCAATATCTTATTAAAGAACCGCTCGATACACGTGCAATTTTGTACCCAGGTATAAAACATGTATTGAAATAAGGCATGGAAATCGTGACTGTCTCGGTCAATCGGAAATGGTAAAGGCTGGTTTCTTATTGACTTGCCCTCGTACAATACTCAAACCCAACTGCCGTGTAGTATTAGGATTAGATCAACATTCAGAGTTCGTATAATACACATATATTAGTCCTTTTCGTCAACCTCATTAAATGAAAACCTCGTTTGACCGTTTCAAAACATCCCGTTTAGTATTATGGGGATACAGATTTATTTCATATATTTAATGGTATAAATATAAATTTCAATTTAATATCTGTTTATTATGAAGATATTATTGGTTTAAAAAACCACTGCCTAGTGCCAGAAAGGTGCTTAACGTCTATATGCATCGTTTGTTTTTACATTTTTAGTACCTAACTAAATAGACCCTAAATGATTAAAGAAATCCAGTGAAAATGTTAAAACAAATCATATATGTTTGTCGGTACATATTGTCGCCGTGTTCATATTATCACCGACAACAATACAAATAAATTTGGAAAAAGGTGAATTCTGCAAATATTGTTGTCGACAACAAAATTTTGATTTTACCACTCGGGGGTTAATCCATTTATCAAAGTAATATGGAGTCTGTTTTTCAATACTGGGGTATTTCCGACATCCTAGGGACAATACTCAGGTTTGAGTCATCAACTTCCGGATATTACACAAATACAAAAACTGCGCCGTCAAATGCAAAGTTCAGTCGTCTGCCAAAAATTTAACTCTCCCTACCACACCCCATCTTAATAATTTAAAAAATCAAATTAAAAAATATGTGTTGGCATTCGTATGAATCTGGGAAAGGGTCCAATGATACTCAAGGGGATGCTAGAGCATATGATGCTATAGTTTGGGATTGCTAATTTAAATGTTTCAGTACAATTCATACGGATGATCAATAATGTATTTTACATCTTGCAACACGACTTTAGGCATTTGATCCGCCTATTCATTTTACGCGGGAAATATAACTCAGTCGACATAAACATTACGTCAACAAAACAAATAAAGAACCCTCACTGCTACGGCCCTGAGCGTTAAGCATAGGTCTGTTGTGGTACTTCACCTACAGCTGGTGACGTCTCAATATGAGTGAAATACTCTAATTTGGACGTAAAACAAACAAACAAACAAATATCACTTCATTCTAAACCTGTCCGGTAGATCAGTGATAGAGCGTTCGCTTCGTAACGGGTAGGTCGTAAGTTCAAGCCACGCTTGCACTTGACCGCGTCAAACCCAAGACGTAAAAAGTAGGTAGTGACTGCTCCTTCACCAAAGGCATTTAGAAGTGAGAATCACGGGTCTTTCAGATATGACCCTTAAAAACGGGGAACCCCATGTCGCGGTAGGCGTAGGCACGTTATAATTCTCACCGCTACGGCCCTGAGCGCTAAGCATAGGTCTATTGTGGTACTTCACCTACAGCTGGTGACGTCTAAGAAATAAGTGAAAAATTCTCGACGGGACGTAAAACAAAAGAAACAAAAAAATCACTTCCTTTTCCTTTTATCGCTACATTTTATTTATCGCTAAAATTTGACTCTAATCTACACATTTGCGTTTTATCGCCACATTCTACTCTAATGGATAAAATTTTACTATTATCCCTACCTAATTCTATTCTTATCCCTACATTCTATACTTATCACGACATTCTCCTCTACTCACTTCATTTTATTCTTCTCACTATATTCTATTCTCATCCTTAAATTCTTCTATTATAGTTACATTCTACACTTATCATTACATTCTATTTTTATCGCTGTATTCTTTTCCTATTGCTTTATTCTACTCCTATCTTGCTACACTTTATGCTTATCGCCATATTCAACTCTTATCGCTAAATTATATACTTATTGCTACATTTTTATCACTACATTCTACTCTTATGGCTACAATTCTGCTCTTATTGTTACATTCTACTCTTATCGTTACATTCTATTCCTATTTCTATATTCTACTCCTATCGCTACATCCTCTTCCTATTTCTATATTCTTCTCGTATCGCTACATTCTATTCCTATTTCTATATTCTACTCCTATCGCTACATTCTATTCCTATTTCTATATTCTTCTCGTATCGCTACATTCTATTCCTATTTCTATATTCTACTCCTATCGCTACATTCTATTCCTATTTCTATATTCTACTCTTATCGCGACAATTCTACCCTTATTGCTGCAATTCTTTTCTTACCACTTCATTCTTCTCGCACTCCCGTAGGGCTGTCCTTCGGATGAGCCCGCAAAAACCGAGGCCCCGTGTCACAGCAGGTGTGGCACGATAAAGATGCTCAAAGGCCATACGCGCCGCGCATTTGCCTAAATTTTACAGCCTTTCACATCTCCATATGAGTGAAAAATTCTCAAGCGGGATTTTTAGCAATATACAACCATTCTTCTCTAAACAAAATATCTGAAATAATAATAATAATAATAATGATAATGATAATAATAATAATGATGATAATAATAATGCACTTATATAGCACCTTATCTAAATATACTCTAAAGTGCTTTACACTATACTAAAATGGCAATCAAAATTATACAGAATACATAAAATACTTAATATCGCACAATGAACAATTGAAACTATGAAAGAAATAAGCTAGAGAAATTAGAAAATAATTCATATTATAAAAATCATAAAATATGTGCGAGAAAAAAACATTTGATACCGTTCTTCGGCATGTTACATAAAATACTGATTATAAAATACATCAAATCAAAAAGATCACACATTAAAGGCCTGACGAGAGAGATGGGTTTTTTAAATCTTTTTTTAAAACAGTCAGGTTCTGAATCTTCCTGATTTTAGATGGAAGACTGTTCCAAACAAACAAACAGCTTACTTTGTACACGTATGTCTACTTGCCAGAAGAACAGCAATAAAATATGCAACTTGCATATAAACAACTTATATATATATCCATCTTAGGTTCGATTACAGATCTGAGTGGATTTAAAAATTTAACAAACAACGTATTGCCCAGAAAATAAAGATGTTATAGGGATTAAATACGGTTTACAAATGTCATTAAAGAATTGAAAATAGCGGCAATGGTGGTTTACGACCGGGAGGTTGAGGGTTATGGGTTCAAGCCCAGCTCATACCTTGGCCACATTAAACCAGTGACGTAAAGATTGGTAGTGACTGGGTCTTCGCCAAACTCTCGGCATTTGGAAATTAAGAGTCACGGGTTTTTTTTTAGATAAAACCTTAAAAACCGAAGTCCTGTGTAGGGGCAGTTGTGTGTCATGCATATGTCCAAACTTACAGTTAGTGGCGTCTCAATATGAGTGAAAAATCAAGGGACGTCAAAGATCTGAAAATCGACCCTTTATCCTCCAGGGGGGTGCGTTTTCCTAAGATGATTATCCACTTTAACACGTTTATGTATTCATAATATTTATCAAACAATCCCTATAGATATAAATAAAAAAGTACACTTGTAGTGATATTATAAAGAGGTACCCAAAATATTCCTTATTTGTTTGAGAGATTTAATAAGTCGGTACTCTAAATTTAAATAACAAGTATTCAAGGTCTTTACTTCGGTTACAATTGCACATTTCACGAGGCGGAGATCATCTGGTTTTAAATCGATTTATAATGCACTTTGGTTTATATACAATGCACAAAGCCAACTGCCTCCTAGGTTTAAATTCTTAACTAGTGTCGGACATTGTCCATGAATCGGCACTGGGCCGTAAGAAGCACCATAAAAATGTAATTCACGAGGAAATGAAAACAAAACAATTACTTAACAGATAAGGTACTCATAGTTAAATTGATTAATTCTGCTTAAACACCATTAACTTTTTGAAAACGATAAACAATTTGTTTTTAATTTTTGTGTTTGTGGTTTTTGCTTTCTGTTTTTCTCTCTCTCTTTATTTATTCATTATTCACGTTTTCAATCATTTCTCAAGATACTGGTATTAGTATTACTTACCAAAATTTGTCACTCTGTGTTAACTTTCACTTGCAAACTCCTCGACTAACTTGGCTACGTCAACAAACGAAACCATATGGAGCTGTGAATTTTCGGGATGTATGGGGCTTTAATGAATATTTGAAGGCAAGTTTATACACAAGTAAAATGCAATCACAAGTAAGGAATTTTTAGGTGTTGAATATATGAGACGGCACTGCAGTTATACCTCAACCGTGCGCAAGTTTTCGTTCGCCGTAAATCGAAGGTTTTTCTAAGGGGTGAATCTGTAGCTCTCTGATCTGTCCCAATATTTTATCAGAGAGCTACAGTTCTGCAGCTAACGTATTTCACATTTCAATGTATTTTTCCAATTAAACTAAATATTGCAACTTTTTATTTTAATTAAATATAACATTTAGAGTATTGTTGTCTCCTCTCCCAATTATATAACCGGCCAAATAAGTCAGCTGTTGTTCTTCCGTCAAATTCACCCACGTGTACGATTGATTGATTGATTTATTATATATTGTCTAACGTCTCGCTTGAGAATCTTTCACACATATGGAGACGTCACCATTGACGGTGAAGGGGTGCAAATTTAGGTCTATGCTCGGCGCTTAGGGCCTTTGAGCAGGGAGGGATCTTTTACGTGCCACACCTGCTGTGACACGGGACCTCGGTTTTTGTGGTCTCATCCGAAGGACCGCCCTATTTAGTCGCCTCTTACGACAAGCAAAGGGTACTGAGGATCTATTCTAACAACCCGGGTCACGAAGAAAGCTATTTGTTTTGTTTCAGATCTTTTGTTGAGAGTAGAATAAAGTGGTAAGGAAAGAATTACAGCAATAAAAGAAGAATGAAGCGGAAAGGGTTACAATGTAGCAATAAGAGTAGAACATTGTGATAGAAGTAGAATGTAGCATAAGCATACAACGTTTGATTCTTTGTACATTGTTTTCGAGAATTTTTCACTATGTAGAGATGTCATCACCATTAGGTGAAGTGTCGGAGATTTTGACCAATGCATGGTGCTCAGAGCCATCGCAGAGGTTTGTTTTTTTTATCGTGCCAATGCCAACCGTGACACGGGACCTCTATTATCAAGGTCATATCCGAAAGTCCTGTTTCTTTCACTTCTAATGTCGGGAGCTTGGCGAATCATCAGTAACTACCTACATTAAACATCTAAGGTGTTTACGCAGTGCCAGGATCGAGAATCGAGCATGGGCCTTCTCGTTGCAAAGCAAGCACCCTAGCCACAAGACTCACAAATAGTTATCAAAATAGTGATAAGAGTAGAATGCAACGATAAGGTAGGTTGTATATTGTCTGACATCTCCGCCCGAAAATTATTTGCTCATGAAGATGCCACTATTGCCGGTGAAGGGCTGCAAAATTTAGGCCTATGCTCGGCGCCCTTTGAGCAAGAAGGGATCTTTATCATGCCGCACCTGTTGTAACAGGGCCACGGTTTTTGCGGTCTCATCCGAAGGACCGCCTCATTTAGTCGCCTCTCACGACAAACATGGGGTTCTGAGGACGTATTCTAACGGACGGTTTTCCACTGGTATTGTATCAATAAGAGTAATATGAGGTCATGAATGTAGAATGTAGAGATAAGAGTAGAGTGTAGCTATACGATTGATTGATTGATTGTTGTTTTCCACCACACTCAAGAATTTTCAATTATCCGATGGCGTCCAGTTTTTGTAGGTGGAGGAGGGAACCCCGATACAATGTACCCGGGAAGAGACCACCAACCTTCCGAAAGTAAACTGGCAAACTTTCTCACAGAAATCGGCGCGAGCGAGAATCGAACCCGCGCCGACTAGAGGTGAGAGGCCTTGTGATTTTGAGCGCAATGTAGCTATACGAGAAGACTAGAATAAGAATAGAATGCAGTGATGAAAATATGATAGTAGGAATATGAATATAATGTATATTTTAGAGTAAAATAGGCGGATAACAGTAGAATGTAGTGATAATAGTAGAATGTAGAGATAACAGTAGAATGGGTGGATAACAGCATAATATAGAGATAACATTAGAATGTGTGGATAACAGTAGAATGTAGTGATAACAGTAGAATGGGTGGATAACAGCATAATATAGAGATGACATTAGAATGGGTGGATAACAGTAGAATGTAGTGATAACAGTAGAATGGGTGGATAACAGCATAATATAGAGATAACATTAGAATGGGTGGACAACAATAGCATGTAGTGATAACAGTAGAATGGGTGGATGACAGCATAATATAGAGATGACATTAGAATGGGTGGATAACAGTAGCATGTAGTGATAATAGTAGAATGTAGAGATAACAGTAGAATGTAGAGATAACATTAGAATGGGTGGATAACAGTAGAATGTAGTGATAACAGTTGAATGTAGAGATAACAGTAGAATGTAGAGATAACAGTAGAATGTAGAGATAACAGTAGAATGTAGAGATAACAGTAGAATGTAGAGATAACAGTAGAATGTAGAGATAACAGTAGAATGTAGTGATAACAGTTGAATGTAAAGATAACAGTAGAATGTAGTGATAACAGTAGAATGTAGTGATAACAGTAGAATGTAGAGATAACAGTAGAATGTAGAGATAACAGTAGAATGTAGAGATAACAGTAGAATGTAGAGATAACAGTAGAATGTAGTGATAACAGTAGAATGTAGAGATAACAGTAGAATGTAGAGATAACAGTAGAATGTAGAGATAACAGTAGAATGTAGAGATAACAGTAGAATGTAGTGATAACAGTAGAATGTAGAGATAACAGTAGAATGTAGAGATAACAGTAGAATGTAGAGATAACAGTAGAATGTAGAGATAACAGTTGAATGTAGAGATAACAGTTGGATGTAGAGATAACAGTAGAATGTAGAGATAACAGTAGAATGTAGTAATAAGAAATTAATGTAACAATAACAGCAGACTGTAGTAATAAGTCTTAAAGTAGAATTCAGGGATAATGGTAGAATATAGAGTAGAATATAGCGATAAGAATAAAAGGTAGCAATACATGCAATAAAAGTAGACTAGAATGTAGCGATAAGAGTAAAATATAGCAATGAGAGTAGAGCGTGCCGATAAGGGTAGAGTGTCGTGATAAGTGTAGATTGATCTATTGTTTTCCGCCACACTCAACAATTTTTCGGTTATCTGGTGGCGTCCAGTTTTTATTGGTGGAGGAGAGAACCCGATACAATGTACCTAGGAAGAGACCACCGACCTTCCAAAAGTAAACTGGCAAACTTTCTCACATATATCGGCGCGAGCGAGAATCGAACCCGCGCCGACTAGAGGCGAGAGGCCTTGTGGTTTTGAGCGTAATGCTCTAACCTCTCGGCCACTGAGGCCCCCTGATAAGTGTAGAATGTAATGATAAGAGTAGGATGTAGTGATAAGAGTAGAATGTAGCGAAAAGAGTAGAATGTAGTGATAAGAGTGGAATGTAGCGAACAGAGGGGAATGTAGCGATAAGAGTGGGATGTAGTGGTAAGAGTGGAATGTAATGATAAGAGTGGAATGTAGCGAAAAGAGTGGAATGTAGCGATAAGAGTGGAATGTAATGATAAGAGTGGAATGTAGCGAAAAGAGTAGAATGTAGCGATAAGAGTAGAATGTAGCGATAAGAGTAGAATGTTTCGATAGGAGTGGAATACCGTGATAAATATAGAGGAGAGTGAAATATAGATAGAAGAACAGAATAAATAAAGTGCTAGAAAATGCATGCTGAAAATTAAAGACTTGATAAACACAATGCTTTCTAAACAAATTTTTGTCTAAGGAAGCCGGACGATGATGCAATTCAGTATAGAAGGCAAAACAAATAAACATTTCTGCATTGCTTTTAGAGCAAGATCTGGTGGAGATTACTATGCTGACACAACAACTATTTACTTTGCGTGTATTTGCATTGCCGTTTTAATCATCTTCACTAAACATTAAAACATAAACAGTAACATGGCAACACAATTTTCTTTTAGCTATTGAAGATTCACAAACCAATTATTTTCACTATCCTCCTTAGATTTGCATGATATGTCAGCAATGTTTCGAGCTGTTTTTCCTCTTTACATATTTTATATGCTTTGTTTTGTGGTAAGTCAATTTGTAAACTGTTCGATAAGAATTCTCAAAGTTATGTCCTTCATATCCATAGCATGTTTGATCTTAATGAAATACTCGTGTTAATGGGTTTATTCACAACCCCCTAAAAATCACAAAATCCGTTACATCAATTTTTCATTTGGTTCTAGAGATGCACATTTCGATAAACACATATTTTCTTCTTCATTTTAAGTTTTATCTGTTTATTCTTAACAGGAAATAAAGATATGAAAGCAGGAATATTTTGGAATGATCATATGTAACTAAACGTTGAATGTAGACAGATTCAGAAGGAAAGAAATGTGAAATTGCATATATAGGCATGTAATGATCTACAAAATATCGTCTAGAAAGAAAATGATCATGACCTTGACAAATGAAGTTTAAATTCATGCCTTGTTCACAAATGTGCAGTAAATTTTATTTCGGATTAATTTGATTCGAAATTAAACTTAATCACTTTCAAAAGGTACGAGCAATGCATATTAAACTGTTGCGAATTAAATTGATTTGTTAGTTTTATTTGTTTAAGAATGACGTCATTGGGTGAATACCATGACTACAAAGTAAATACCTTGGATCTTCAAAATAAAAGTGTTTGCAATTTTAAACAAATACTAGCTAAAGCATGATTTTCACAGCTTTGTAACCGTAAATTGTTCAGAAATTTTGACAAATGAAATTTTCTAATTGTTCCGATTTCACATCACAATAGCATTACAATAAGACCCTACATATGTTAGGTGTAAAAAAGAAATCTTCCTATGTCTAGATTTGTTAAGCGTTCACAGTACAGTTTAATACGAATTAATTTGTTACATTTTAATTGAATTCGTGTTATATGTTCTCTGTGTGAAAGCGAAGCAAATTTGTTGTGAATTAAAGTATTGAGTTTTATCATAATTAAAGTAATATGTTTTATCATTTCATCCCTAACCTTCTTTAAAAAAAACCTATATCTACCCAGTTTGGTTAAGTTTGCCATACTTGCACTGATCAAAAATGAATTAACCCATTTCTGGAGACCAGCTATTTGCGACGCGATCAATGCAATACAAGGACAGCGATTGGCTTTTTACAGTTCCATCGTAATCAATGACGAAAGACAGACCCGCAGTGGTCAATTCTCGTTGTAAGCAGAGTTTGTCTTCACCTGTCAGGTTCATAGACTAAAACGTTCCCTTCGTTGTCACATCAAACCTAAAATGTGGGAAAAAATGAAGTTACTACCCCTTCGCCAACCGCTCGGCATATAGAATCGCGGGTATTTCTGACGAGACCCTAAAAAGCAAGGCCTTGTGTCATGGTATGCGTTAGCACAAAAGAGAACCCACATTGTCACGGCTGTAAGCTCCACACACAGGTCATAATTTGTGGCACTTCACCTACAATTGTTTGCCTCTCGATATGAGTGAAACATTCTCGAAAGGACGTGAAACAAACGAACGAACAAAGCAAAAACAAACCTTACTGGTCTTGACGTTTGACTTCTGACCTTGAAAAGCAATTTATTTTCTTTCAGATATCTGTCTCATATAAAGTTACAGTCGATATCTTTTCGCAAGAAATTGTACAGAAACCAAAATATGGCAGGGAGACAAACAAACCCAAACATTGTACCGCTCTAGCTAAGGCAGGCAATGAAGGATAATCGGATAGCACACTCGCTTTGGACTCATTTTCGATCCTCCTTTTCAGCAGTGGCTATGGTAATCGCTCACTCATATGTGTGAGTTTTCTCCGAAAACTCGGACTTCCTACCACAACACACTAATGATCCCCCCATATTAACATCTGTTCAAAACCACACTAATGACCCCCTTACATCCACATCTGTTCAAAACCACAATCATGATCCTCTTCAAGCATCTACATTTGTTCAAAACTACAAGAATGTCCTGATGATTCCCTCCCACACAAAAAATAATTCAAAACCACACAGACGACTCTCTCTCATCAACATCTGTTCAAACCCACAGTATTAACCCTCTTAACATTAACATCCGTTCAAAACCACAGTAATGAGCCCTTCATATTAACATTTGTTCAAAACCGCAGAAATGACCCTTCACATTAATATCTGTTCAAAACCAGTCAGGAGCCCTTTGGAAATATAGGTTCCCTATCAACATTCGTTAGTAACCTTTTTTCTCTTCAAACTCGAGTTTCTTACTATTTTAAATTCTCAATAAAAACGATGATTGCCGAGTGTCTCTTGAAAATTTTTACAAATGAGAAACATCGAGTTCGACAGGGGCAGGGTTACTAACGAGCATATGTTGGACTTACTCCCACAATTATACTCCTACAGGGTTTGAGAAGTTGTGTGTGTTTGTGTGAACGTCTTCCCTTAGCTGATGTCAGTTGTATTGAAATAAATATTTCCATGTAATAGACACAAGTACAACAGACGATATTTCGAAATTAAAATCTGCAAGGCCTTGTTCGAAGATTGAAAAATTAGAAATAACCAATCAGAATCGCCTGAGGTGTTTCATAACGTGACAATAAAACCAAAACGAACAACTGCGCCGTAGTGCTAAAACAAAGTTAAGGGGGGGGGGGGGGGGGGGGGCTCTTATGGGTTATCCTAGTATTTATATTTCTTACTGAAAATTAAATTGTGCAAGAGCTCAAATGTGTTTTGCTACAACAATGTTTATTTGTATTATTAAAAAGTTGCCAGACGCTTCACAAACAATACAATCTCATATATCACATCGGTCTATTACGCCTGTTATCGCAGTATTTACAGATTAATCGATTATTCTCGATTCCTACCGATTACGACTACACATGCTATAAGCATATTTACAAAAGATTAAGTGATAGGCACGGTGTTTCTAAATAATTGTTTCAGAAAATCCTGATTAAATCTACTAGTAAATCCTCAAATAGCGGAACAGCTGATAAATTTTCTCCAAATTTTCAAGGTTTAGCTTGTTATATTTGTCCTAACGGATCAAAGACCTGTGGAGAAAAACATTTTAACAATCTGTACAGTTTTTGTGGTTGTTAGAAACGACCGATTGTGGATTAATATATCAGAGACAGATCTTATGTACAGGTGCCAAAACTCCTTACACGGTAAAACAAAAAAAAATCCGACAGATTAGCGCCGCGCAATTATTCCTTCTGCATAATTGCGTTGAATAAGATGTTAATAAAATCTTAAGCAATGGCTGTTGAGGCAAAGGCATTATGATGTTCAGAGCCTTTCTGACAATGGTTTTAAAAGGATTTATGATTTTTATTGGATGAAAACAAAAGACGGAGAACTTTATCAAATTAAGGCAATCGGACAAAACATACGTAACTACTAAAGGCGTGACAGCGCTTCTCTGACCATTGATTTGAATTACATTTGGACTTTTACAGTTATGAATGGTTCCGGGCTGGAGTGGTGACAAATTAGATTGAATTACAGAGGCATGGCATCAGTAATGCCTACCAAACCCGAACAGCAGAAACCTGTTCCGATACAGGAATTAGAGATCTCTCCCGACACATTGTCTTTCACCCAAGGTAAGGATGCGAAAAATATAAAAATCAAACAATTTCTATGCGTCCGCAATGTCATACCGAAAACAAACTTATATCAAGCAATCCTGCTGGAGAACAGGAGTCAGGATCGACATTTACAAAGGACATTATCGAGTTTGTCAACAAGACAGCTCAAACATGCCAATTCTTTTGATCTCACCGCGAGAACTTTTATGGCCATGCAAGAAAGAAAGCAGAAAAAGTGGAAAAGGGAAGATGAGCTGAGACTATCTAGTATGAATCTTCCAAGCCTGCAAGGATCAGAGAATTTAACTCCAAGTCTGGATGTGATGTATCACATGCCTGAATACTCAACGACAACGAAACAGAAACGTGGAAAATCTCGAGAAAAGGAGAAAACAAAATTTCCGAAAATGCCATACAATATCCGACGTGAACAAACTGAAATTGTCACTTACCACGATAAAACGTATATGACGAAATTACCAGAAATGGTTGAAGTTGATCAAGATGCGCTTCAACACTATGACATGTATCGTGGGAAGAAATATCTGAGTGCTGGTGCTTCTAAAACTGATGACAGATTCAAACACCTCACACAAACATTGAAACCTGCTCTTTTGAAGGATTTGGATAAGTATCCTCTTGAAAATGCAACAAGTAAGAGTCGTCTTTCAAAGTACAGTAGTTCCTCTCGAGTTTCCTCCAGAGGATCAGACGATGATAACGTGTTTTCCCGCCAAACGACATCCAAACCCAGGCCTAGTTGGATGCTCACTCGTCCTGAGACATGTTCCGATGCAATAGAAGGAACATTCACCCAAGGAACCAAACCTAGGAGGGAGATATCTGTGTCCTTTGAAGACCAACCAAAGAAAGTCAAACGAAGCGAAGAAATCCTAGAGTCATTTAGAACTATGGATGTGAAAAAATTAGCGAAATCTATTTTGAAAGATAAGAAAGAAAATACAAACACTGATGCGCAAGAAGCAGAGCCCACAGAGGAAACTATAGCGGGCGATAACAAAAAAGTGTTTGTCCCGGGAGTTAATGTGTACTATTCAACAAGCAAAGGACAATGAAAAGGACTTATGCAACAGTTAACATACTGCAACATCTCTCTCTCTTTCTCTCTCTCTCTCTCTCTCTCTCTCTCTCTTATTCTCTCCTTTTTCAATTTCTAGGCTAAGAAACGGTTCTTTCTTATTTGTTATATTAATAGCTTTATGTTCTTTAAATCCCAATAAACTGTTTCGATACCTTTATATGACTAAGCATTTTCTGGCACACGCAAGCCTTTTCTGTAATCCAGTTCAACACAAGGACATTGAACAATGTACCATGTAACTTAAAACTCAGTTGCTTACTTTGGTTTATATATTTTACATCAAAAAGCATGTTCTGAGGTAACGATTATGTTGTTGTTTCTGAGTTTAATGTCAAATATTTCAATAGTATGATACTATAGAGATCATGAACTAGCTTTGAAAGCATTGTCATGGGCATATAATGCCAAAACCCGTGTGTTTGTTTCAGAAGTACATATGTATTTCAATCCGTTTGCACAGAAATGTAAAAATTATTTTTATGTATGACGACCCTGAAAATGTTTATTTACGGATTTTAAAGGAATAAATCTAAATTATATTTTGGTTCTTATTCAACACTGGAAGAGGACATATCATGCTGAGCCCACCCCCGTTACTAGAGACCATTATACAGCCTACCATGATAACGTAACCTCGCGTCCTGTGTAACGGCACTGCAATGTATATGTATATGCGTCTAGCCTTTGTTGAAAACATGAATCATGGGTATTTTGATTATCTTAATGTATTAACTCTGGTTTTCCCCCCAAAATATTATTTTATTCACCGTAAGATCTTGCATCGGCGACTAAATATTGGTCTCGGGCCATTATATTGAGTAACAACGGTGTGAACGTTTTTGCTGTTCTAATGCACCGTGTCTACGAAAAGTTGACAATCTGAGTGTACATGTCGTTGATATATATATATATATATATATATATATATATATATATATATATAAAAAGCACTAAGGATGACTAAACGACACGAACAATCAAAATTGTCAAATTTTCGGGACACCCAGTCCCTTCTTCAGGACAAACTACAGATATATTACATTAAGAAAACATAAAAGAAAAAATAGCACTAAATCTAAAACTACAAATAAAACGAAACTAAACTTTCAAAAAACTACATTTTGGAGTTGATTAGAGAACAGTTTAATGATAAGGTTTATATGTCCGGTCAGTCGGGTGTACTGAGTATGACTGTCCGATTCACACCTAATACGGCTAATTAGGCTAATTTAAAATCCATGTTCGAACTAATAACTAGAGAATTAGAACAAAGGGTGTTAACTCGTACGGGATTGGGGTTGATTAAGCTGATTATGGTAAAGAACATGAATTTTAAAATATGGAATTTAAAATTTAAAAAGGGGGAGGGGAAAAATAGAAGGCTTAAAAGGGAATCAAAGAAAGAAACAAACACTAAAAAAAGGCTGACAGTGTTACAACTTTTATGGAGAAACAGGTGATGGCTTATGAGGCGTTCATCTTAAGGAAGTCATTTTGTTTGTTCAAGCCATTTGGTCTGAATGATTTGAGTCTGTGCATCCAGAACTTTTCCTTGCTCTTCCTCTCTGAGTCCGTCCAATGGGGGTTATGGTCAATAACAACGACTGTCATGTCCTCCCATTTGTGACCAGCTAGATTAAAATGTTCCCCGACGGGTTCTTTTAGTTTTTTGGTCTTTATGGTGGAACGGTGGTTGTTGATTCTTCTTCTGAGGTCACCTGTTTCACCTACATATTGCTTAGAACAAACTTTGCAACTGATGAGATAAATGCAGTTGTCTGTGCAGCAAGACGTATTCCCAAAGATTTTATAGGTGCGTCCTGTAATGGGGCTTATGAAGCTGTCTGTGTCAGAGCTGTGCTTGCACATGAGGCATCTGGCATCTGAACAAGTTTTGAAGCCACCATTGGGTAATGGGTTGTCTAGTCTTGCTCTGACCACCATATCCTTCAAGTTCCTTGGGCGTTTAAATGCAGCCATTGGTGGATTCTTGAAAAGCTCCGCCATCCTTTCATTAGCATAAAGAATCGGCAGGTTTTCCTTGAGAATGGTGTTAAGGTTCTTGAGGACAGGATGGTATGTCGTGACAAGTGGAACCCTATTACTGTCTTTCTTTTCGTTGTATTGCAATAAGGTTGTCCTGTCTTTTTTTGAGACCTCATGAAATGCAGTTTGAACTGTGTGGGCTTTATAGCCACGATTACACAAGTGCGTTTTCAATATCTTGCTCTGTTCTTCAAAAAGTTCATCCGAGGAACATATCCGTCTTATTCTCGTGGATAATCCCTTAGGAACCCCTCTAAATGTATGGGGAGGGTGACAGCTAGATGGCTTAAGATACAAGTGAGAATCCGTGGGTTTAGTGTGGAGACTGAACTTGATGTTGCCCTCTTCCAAAGTTGACGTAGTGTCCAAAAAGATGTTTTTGGAACTTGAAATGTCCACCGTAAACTTGATGGAATTGTGGAATGAATTGGCAAAGTGAATGAAGTCATTCAGACAGTCTCGATTTTCGACCCATTTCATCTCAATGTCGTCTATGAACCGCAACCAACTTAGAGGCTTGTAAGGAGCGCTTGATAAAAGATTGCGTTCTAGTTTCCCCATAAAAATGTTGGCATAAGAGGGTGCCATTTTTGTGCCCATTGCAGTGCCACTTATCTGTAGATAGTGATTGCCATTAAACATGAAGTTATTTAACCTGAGAACATGTTCAAGGAGTTTGACAAGAGATTCCGTGGAAGGCATCTGTATTGTTCTACTGTCCCAGACTTCCCTGCAAGCTTCGATACCTTCATTGTGGGGGATGTTAGTGTATAATGATGTTACATCCATGGTGACAAGAAGAGTATCGTCTGGTAAGCCAGAGGAAGGCGTTTTGTTCAGGTAGTCAGTAGTGTCCTTGAGGTATGATGGTAAGTCTTCTACATGTGGACGGAGATGCAAGTCTAAAAATTCTGATATTTTCTCCGTGGGATGACCGATGGCACTGATGATAGGTCGTCCAGGCATTCCTTCTTTGTGGATCTTAGGGAGCAGATAAAATTGTCCAGGCTTACAATTTGTTGGTTTGAGTGTCTCATAAACGTTAACACCGATTTCTTCATCTTCATACATTTTATCTAGGGTTTCGGTGATGAGTGCTGAGAAATCCGAAGTGGGATCAGAATCTAGTTTCTTATAGAAACGTTCATCTGTCAACTGTCGCTCGGCCTCAGCTAAATACGTTTGTTTGTCCAAAACAACAACTGTAGAGCCTTTGTCTGCTTTCTTTATAACGATGTCGTCCCTATTCTTAAGGTTTTGTAGGGCGGATCGCTCTTCCTTGGAGATATTATCCGGGATTTTGTGTCGATTGGCAAGCAACTTTTCAATGTCGGACTCAACAGCATCGATGTACGACTCAAGTGCTCCACATTTACCAGGTGCTGGTTCCCAAGTACTTTTGGGTCGATAGAATCTATGTTTTTCTAAATCGTGGAGTGGCGGTGGAGAGTCATCTCTGTTGTCTGTACTGGAGTCTTTGCGGGAAAAGTGCTCCTTCAGTCTTAGTCTTCGAAAAAATGCCCTGGTGTCCTCTCTTGTCTTTTTGTCATCAACCTCGTGAGGCGTTGGACAAAAGTTAAGACCTTTGGATAGAAGGGATGTCTCAACTTCGGAGAGAGGAACATTAGATGCATTCAGAACTGGATGATGGGCGGTACTGGAGTTAGAGTCGACTGAACATGTAGGCGTTTTGCGTTTAAATCGTCTAAGACGCCTCGTCTTGGCAATCGGTCGAGGCTTTGGTACCGGGGCAACAGTCTTAGTTCTAAATGCATTTGGGACAGAGTCACGAAGGAACTTCCTTTGTTGGGTCGTGTTCAGATCTTCCTGTAGGGTGTTGTTGAACACTGCAATGATTTTATGAGCTTCTTGAACGTCTGCTTGGGAACAAGTGTTATTAAGATTGGACTCCAGCGAACAGACGTCTTCTTCTAACTGCCTTAACTTGTGACTATCCCAAGATAGACAAAGAGACATCAATTCTTTGGAGCACTTTCTCAAGATGGAGTCCCAGCGCTTTTGGAAGCTTTTAGACACCGACCCTATGTTCGGAGTGGCAGCTAGTTTGAAACCTTTTGGTATGATGTTACATTGGAGGTAGGTTTCTAAATTTGAAACTCTGTGTTTTGTTTTGATGAATTTTTTGTTTTGCTTCTTTAAGAGTTTGAAAGTTTTATTTTGTTTCAAAGCCATGGTAAATGATTGAATGAAACTGATATAGGAGAGAATTGATAAGACCGAAAGTGGTTAGAGGTACGACTTACTAAATGATTGAAACAGATGCGATGAAAGTACGAACTAATAAGGCTGAAAATGGTAAAAGTACGACTTACTGCTGGTTCGAGGAAATGGACAAAATTAAGTCGTACACGGTAAAACTTACTCAAACACAAAAACGTATAAATATATAGATACAAACTAGTGCAAAATGGAAGAAAGGGGATGAAAAAAGAGAAAATAAAAAGAAAAAAAGGTTGTATATGTACAATGCAACAGTTCCAAATCAAAATGAACGGGTTTGTTCACGAAAAGGAATGTTGCTCTTAGGACACTAGTGGATCATAAGATGCAGTTAGTTTATTGATAATATAAAAGCACTAGGAAACCAACAACACTAGAAATCCTAAAGTGTCGGATCTAACGAGTAGATACTTAGTCACGAAATCGAATATAAAAAGCACTAAGGATGACTAAACGACACGAACAATCAAAATTGTCAAATTTTCGGGACACCCAGTCCCTTCTTCAGGACAAACTACAGATATATTACATTAAGAAAACATAAAAGAAAAAATAGCACTAAATCTAAAACTACAAATAAAACGAAACTAAACTTTCAAAAAACTACATTTTGGAGTTGATTAGAGAACAGTTTAATGATAAGGTTTATATGTCCGGTCAGTCGGGTGTACTGAGTATGACTGTCCGATTCACACCTAATACGGCTAATTAGGCTAATTTAAAATCCATGTTCGAACTAATAACTAGAGAATTAGAACAAAGGGTGTTAACTCGTACGGGATTGGGGTTGATTAAGCTGATTATGGTAAAGAACATGAATTTTAAAATATGGAATTTAAAATTTAAAAAGGGGGAGGGGAAAAATAGAAGGCTTAAAAGGGAATCAAAGAAAGAAACAAACACTAAAAAAAGGCTGACAGTGTTACAACTTTTATGGAGAAACAGGTGATGGCTTATGAGGCGTTCATCTTAAGGAAGTCATTTTGTTTGTTCAAGCCATTTGGTCTGAATGATTTGAGTCTGTGCATCCAGAACTTTTCCTTGCTCTTCCTCTCTGAGTCCGTCCAATGGGGGTTATGGTCAATAACAACGACTGTCATGTCCTCCCATTTGTGACCAGCTAGATTAAAATGTTCCCCGACGGGTTCTTTTAGTTTTTTGGTCTTTATGGTGGAACGGTGGTTGTTGATTCTTCTTCTGAGGTCACCTGTTTCACCTACATATTGCTTAGAACAAACTTTGCAACTGATGAGATAAATGCAGTTGTCTGTGCAGCAAGACGTATTCCCAAAGATTTTATAGGTGCGTCCTGTAATGGGGCTTATGAAGCTGTCTTTTTGGACACTACGTCAACTTTGGAAGAGGGCAACATCAAGTTCAGTCTCCACACTAAACCCACGGATTCTCACTTGTATCTTAAGCCATCTAGCTGTCACCCTCCCCATACATTTAGAGGGGTTCCTAAGGGATTATCCACGAGAATAAGACGGATATGTTCCTCGGATGAACTTTTTGAAGAACAGAGCAAGATATTGAAAACGCACTTGTGTAATCGTGGCTATAAAGCCCACACAGTTCAAACTGCATTTCATGAGGTCTCAAAAAAAGACAGGACAACCTTATTGCAATACAACGAAAAGAAAGACAGTAATAGGGTTCCACTTGTCACGACATACCATCCTGTCCTCAAGAACCTTAACACCATTCTCAAGGAAAACCTGCCGATTCTTTATGCTAATGAAAGGATGGCGGAGCTTTTCAAGAATCCACCAATGGCTGCATTTAAACGCCCAAGGAACTTGAAGGATATGGTGGTCAGAGCAAGACTAGACAACCCATTACCCAATGGTGGCTTCAAAACTTGTTCAGATGCCAGATGCCTCATGTGCAAGCACAGCTCTGACACAGACAGCTTCATAAGCCCCATTACAGGACGCACCTATAAAATCTTTGGGAATACGTCTTGCTGCACAGACAACTGCATTTATCTCATCAGTTGCAAAGTTTGTTCTAAGCAATATGTAGGTGAAACAGGTGACCTCAGAAGAAGAATCAACAACCACCGTTCCACCATAAAGACCAAAAAACTAAAAGAACCCGTCGGGGAACATTTTAATCTAGCTGGTCACAAATGGGAGGACATGACAGTCGTTGTTATTGACCATAACCCCCATTGGACGGACTCAGAGAGGAAGAGCAAGGAAAAGTTCTGGATGCACAGACTCAAATCATTCAGACCAAATGGCTTGAACAAACAAAATGACTTCCTTAAGATGAACGCCTCATAAGCCATCACCTGTTTCTCCATAAAAGTTGTAACACTGTCAGCCTTTTTTTAGTGTTTGTTTCTTTCTTTGATTCCCTTTTAAGCCTTCTATTTTTCCCCTCCCCCTTTTTAAATTTTAAATTCCATATTTTAAAATTCATGTTCTTTACCATAATCAGCTTAATCAACCCCAATCCCGTACGAGTTAACACCCTTTGTTCTAATTCTCTAGTTATTAGTTCGAACATGGATTTTAAATTAGCCTAATTAGCCGTATTAGGTGTGAATCGGACAGTCATACTCAGTACACCCGACTGACCGGACATATAAACCTTATCATTAAACTGTTCTCTAATCAACTCCAAAATGTAGTTTTTTGAAAGTTTAGTTTCGTTTTATTTGTAGTTTTAGATTTAGTGCTATTTTTTCTTTTATGTTTTCTTAATGTAATATATCTGTAGTTTGTCCTGAAGAAGGGACTGGGTGTCCCGAAAATTTGACAATTTTGATTGTTCGTGTCGTTTAGTCATCCTTAGTGCTTTTTATATTCGATTTCGTGACTAAGTATCTACTCGTTAGATCCGACACTTTAGGATTTCTAGTGTTGTTGGTTTCCTAGTGCTTTTATATATATATATATATATATATATATATATGTGTGTGTGTGTGTGTGTGTGTGTGTGTGTGTGTGTGTGTGTGTGTGTGTGAGAGAGAGAGAGAGAGAGAGAGAGAGAGATGAACTGAAATAATCCAATTTATATAAGCATGAAATATTGATTTCTATGTTCAACATTTTGAGTCCTAATACCGATGTAGTTTGTTTTTATTTTCTTGTGTTTTATCTAGAAATTAGAGTTATCTTTCTTGAAACATTTCCAGAACGAGTAATAATGCTATACTAATACAAACAAAACTTTTCTTGCTCTTTCAAAATTAAAGGACATTTTCAATATCAAATTCATCACAATCATGTAACAGTTTACAAAATCCTCACAGGATAAATTCAAACAAAGGGTCAAACAAAGGTGTTATAACACAAAAGAAAGGCAATATCACGTGAATCAAAGGCGTAATAAAACAAAAGTTAAAAGGTGTGATAACGTGAAAGAAAGGCGAAATAATGCAAATCAAAGGCGCCATAACTCAAAAGAAAGGAGTTATATTACGCGTATTAATAGAGTAATAACGTTAACCAACAGCGATAAAACGCGAAAGAGAGGCGTAATAATACCTAGATGAAAATCGACTTCATTTTTTGCAAATCCGTGTTAGAATAGGTCCTCAGTACCCCATGCTAAATGGGGCGGTCCTTCGGATGAGACCGCAAAAACCGAGGCCCCGTGTCGCAGTAGGTGTGGCACGATAAAGGTCCCTTCCGGTTCAAAGCCCTTAAGCGCCAAGCGTAGGCTTAAATTTTGCAGCTCTTCACCGTCAATGGTGACGTCTCCATATGAGTGAAAAATTCTCAAGCGGGACGTAAAACAATATACAATCAATCAATCATAACGAAAGTAGTGCATTTGTATGGAAGATATATTTAGTAAAAGATGGTACCTATATTATAAGTGATTGGGTTGTGTCCCTTGTCCTATTTATTTATCATTTTTGATGTCACGTAATAAGAAAGAAAAATTTACACAAAATGCAGATCTTAAAAAGCACTTATCAAAAATAAATAAATTTTGTCGTGATTTGTTACATTTAAAAACAACAATAAACAAGAGGTCCATATGCCACACCGCTCACATGAGTCATCTTGGTCCAGCTGTTCTTCAGATGTTTAAAAGGTCTACCTTCTTTAATCTCACAACAAATTTTGACTCCAGACTATGCCTCCAACCTAGCCCCATGGGGTTGTGACTTAACTGAACTTGACCCCACATAACATAGATATCATAGATATCAATATGACTAACGTGGCATTGTTATTCTAGAGAATATTTTTAAAGAATTTTATAAACACTTTCTCCCTTTATTCATGTATTATGCAAAATTTAATACCTGGTTTTAGTCTCGCCAAAATCCAGCGTCTATTAAAAAACCCCAAATCAATAACATTTGCATATTGATATGATTTAGTGTGGTCTGCCGACTCTTAATCCCCCCCCCCCCCCAATTTTCCAACATATTCTCATACAAAACCTCCTCCAGTATCTGTATGAGCAATGTTTATTTCAATATTTGATAGCTTTCCAAATTGTAATGATAGACATCTCTTCATATGATGCACAGTTGTAAACAATGGACGTATTACCACCAATCTAGTATGTCTAATTTAGACGTTGGGAATTTCGACAGAAATGAAAGTAGAATGCAAATATAAGAAATAATGTGTGTTCTATTCAAAGAATTACACCTTTTCGTCCAAACGACGACTTCTTTCAAGTCATATATATATATTTATATATATATATATAAATATATAAATTTAAATCATAAGTAATAAGTAAAGGAGGTGGGGATTATCTAAAGTTTAGTGATAAGGAAACACGTGGCCTTTTTATTGGTAATATGAAGAAATAGAAATTTGTATAAAATACAATTTTTGTACATACCAAAGTATATACGTCTCAGTTAACTATAATTAATTCATGATTTATTTTTTATAACCATTTGATGGATTGTATTTTGCTTCTATTGATATGTTATAAATTAATTCAAATTTATTAATCACACACACACACACACACACACACACACACACACACACACACAGAGAGAGAGAGAGAGAGAGAGAGAGAGGTAATCATTGAATATCCATTTACATATATAGTATGCTTTTCGTTCATTGAACGTTCATTGAATCATTCAAATTCAAAACACGAATTATTTATTAGTATTACAGTGTTTATGAAGAACGTAAGCAAAATTGGAAATGTTCAAAACCAGGTTTTCTCAGAAAAGTATATAGTGTTTGGTATCGTTGTAACTGCCTCAATAAGCTGAAAAACAATATGCATATCATGGTTTTTTTTTTTTTAAATTTAAATTTTGTTTACGATCCATTTTCACGCTTCCTACAAGGAAACCCCAATACAAACTGTTATAGCGTTTATCAGCCCTGCACAGAACTGACCTTTTGTACCTCTTGCTTACGGACATAAACCAACACAAACACCTCAGCATTTACACCCGTATAACAAACCACAGTAAATAATTACATTTCTTGTTTTGTTTTGTTTGGTTTTTTTTATTTATAGTCGCCTGAGCAATTTTTCAGCTATCCGGCGACTGTCACTATTACCGGTGACGGGGCTGCAAATTTAGACCTATGCTTAGCACTAATGGCTTTTAGCAGTGAGGGTTCTTTTACGTGCCACACCTGCTGCGACACGGGACCTCCGTTTATAAGGTCCCATCCGTAAGACCCGTGACTCTCACTTCGTAATGCCGAGCTCTTGGCGAAGGAGCAATCACTACCTATTTTAACGTCTTAGGTTTGACGCGGCCGGCCCGAGCGGGGCTCGAACTCACGACCTTCCGTTCACGAGGCGAGAGCTCTACCACTGAGCCACCGTGATCGGTAATTACATTTCTAAGCACCAACAGAATTAATCAGTACTGCCAGTAATCATAGCTGTATCAATAACATAAAAACGGTAGACACTTTCCGTCCAGCAGCACGAGTACGCTACGTCAATGTACGTACTACATATGCGCCTTTTGCAAAGAAAATCGTACAGTAAAAACGAAACGCCTCCAATCGGTAGTTATAGGAGATTTTGAAAATCGGTATTGATAAAAAAAAAAATCGATCTGTACTAGGTAGTTTATAACTTTCATAACATCAGTATTATTCCCCTTAATTAAGTAACAGAATTATTTAATATATTACAAATGATTTATAAATCTACAAAATTAATAATTTAGATACAAAATCAACTTAATTGAACAATTTAAAATCGGTCATGAAATATAGATTTTGATAGTTCAAATGAAATTTATCCTCTGTGACACAGCTTGGACACATCATGCTACGCGGAGGGCTCAAAGATTAAACGCTGGCGCAGGAATCGTGACTTCAAAGGCACCGACTTCGTTCCAGGCCCACGCTTTAGCGTGGACTTTTGGTCCTCGGGGCCCCATGTTTTCTTGTTGATGTTATGCAGGGTCCTTAAATCTCCTAAATACGATGCTATTTCTGCTTGTTCCTCAATGCATATCTTTTTTCCTCTTTTGAAATTTCCTTCACTTTCTTGTCTATTTCAGTGTAATTTCTCCTTCTCTGTTCCCTATCTGCTTCGTCTCTACTAGCGTGTATTTGTTGTTTCACCTTCCATAAAATACATGATAAGATATTTTGTACACTTTTTTTTAAAATGAAAAGCTCTTCATAAATGATAAGAGAAAGTAATCAAATATTTAAAATTCTCCCAAGAACATCCAAGCCATTCTTTAGCGGCGTATCCAGAACTTCCATATCATTTTTCAATACCACATGCATTATAAGTACGGCACTTTTCTTTTCAAGCGACGGACAAAGAACAAGAGGTGATGGACACCAAGAACATTACAACACGTACTCAAATGGAGCTTTAATCAATGTTTTAAAGTAAGCCTTATTTGACAGAAGTGTAGTGGGAAAATGTTAGGAAGTTTCCTTTAATTTTTGAAGCGGCTATTTAAAAATACAGAGAAATAAGATCTGAAAAATCTGCGCTGTAAATCGTTTTTATTATGGCTGGATCTGTAGTTCTGTGTTCATCCAAAAAATTCCCAGTGAGCTACAATTTTATAGCTATACTTAACATGCTTGAATCTTTGAGAAAAAAATCTATAATTCATAAAGTATAGCTCTTTGGCATTCATCTTGTTGATGTACAGATTAGTATTATTAGCAATTAAATATTATTAGCACTTCTCGACTTCTTGTTCATCTAGTCAACTCAATCTTTACACATTATTGGCATTTATGAATCCAGTTTTTGACTTGTTCATCTATTCAGTTCAATTAGAAATGTTTCTATGGTCTTGAAACTCCATAAATTTAATGTATTTTGTGTGAATGACAGGTCTTCCAACAGTTTGTTGGAATTCTCATGGGCATGAATTGTGCTCCTTTGTTAACTGACCTGTTTTTTTATATTCTTATGAGGCAGAATTTATTCAAAAGCTACATGAGAAGAAAAAACCCTCTTGCTGTGACCTTCAGCTCGTCATTTAGATATATTGACAACGTTTTGTCTATTAACAATAATCATTTTCATTAATATGTCGATACGATATATCCCAGTGAACTCGAAATTAAAGATACCACAGAGTCTGTCACATCTGCTTCATACTTAAATATTCAATTGGACATAGATATTAACAACGCGTAGGGAAATATCTGGTTCTTTATTTCAATGCTTTCTAACCAGTATTATATGATTTGGTTAGCGAATAAATTTCATATCAAATCATGTTATTGGGTTATGAAAAGTGAAAATAACGAATAGTGAACAGTTATATCACTTTATAAGCGTGATGTGTATAAAATTATGTTATAACCTAACAACATAATTTGCCATCATGTTCATTCATTACTGAATTAATCACTCAATAAATGAACTTTTGATTATGATTTCATGATGATTTGAAATGAAAAATGACATCAAGGTCAATGACATCATAATGTGTTATTAAAAGGTAAAGTATGCTGCTCAGTCCAAAGATGAAATCAAATTATCATAAAAGAGAGGATGGTTGAGGCGATCAATCTCTCTGCTCGAGATTTCATATCGAGAATTGAGTTATTTTAAAAAAAAGAAAGAAAGAAAACGAAAAAGACCCAGGTTTTTCAGTTACAGATTAGCTAAGGCTATTTCTAATGAACTTCTGAAGTTTATAAGGAATTTTGGTTTTATTCCTTTCTTGTTTACCAAGGGAAAATACTTTCTTGAGAAACTCTAATTATTTGGTTAAACTGTTAATAAATGATGGAGAAATTAGTGGATTTTATATGAAAGTTGGTTGTTAATCAATATATTTACATGTATCTAGGGAAGCCGATATATTTATGAATTAGCGTTAGATTATTTCTACTGAGTACTGTGGTATTTCAACTTTTTGGACTTTCATAAATTGAAATCTTTAGAAATAGCCAGAAATCATTTTAAAAATAGAAAATTCAGTGTTTTACTTAAGGTATTAAAAGTACTTTCCTTCAGAAAGACTGAAGAAAACTTTAAATTTAGGATTTAATCAGACTTTGACTTTCCATCGTAAGGATTGTTGGAAGAGTTTACTGTGACATGAGACTGCTGAATGAGATTGAACTTAGAAAAAGTTGGTTGTAACTGAGAATGCAACATTGTTAGATAAATATTAAATGTGAGAGTTGCGTTTCGTCTAAAACGAAGAGATTGTCAGTGGGCAGTGGTGAACGAGTTATAGGGAGATAACGCCATATTGCACAAAGAATCAATCTGATTTTGTGTGGTGAGGTGTACATATTGCCAACAAATTGGGTGTTATATCACAATGGGGACCTCATCTATGTTACTCTAGTCACAATAATGATGTAATAAATGCAACATTGTAAAAATTTGTATATAACTAAAATTTCATGACTGAATGAATTTGCAACTGATCGAAGTGTACAGTGAAATTCTATTCCAAACATGTACTTATAGGATAGTTTACAAACATCTTTGATTTCATTTATCATACAATTTGGAGTTTGGAGTATTTTCCCGCCGATTCAGTGCTTTTTATAGTCATGTGACGTTAGAAAAAGGTTGTGATTTTTCATATCGTCCTGTAGGTTTGAATTGTTCAGACGCTACTAATAGTTGGATATTTTTCGCCATCGTGGTATGTTGATTTGTTCTTAATTTTATGGAAACAGTATCGCAAGTGACGTCCTTATACTTGGGTGGCTAATATCTAACAAAGTGCGTGTTTTACTTATTTTGCAGCTGAACCACCAGTCATGAAATCAAGTTTCAAACACTGACCCTTGAGTTTATTACTTAGATAAGTTATACGGTTTAGAATGCGTGAGTAATATAAAAAAAAAATTAAAGAAGAATATTTATGTCTAAACTTATTTTCCTCTTGCGGTGGATATAAAGAACTTCGGTGGATCGTAAAAAAAACTGTAGAAAACTGTAATTAACGTACTTTTATTATTTTGATATCAAGATGTCAAGAATGTGCCTGCCGAATGTTTGTAGTGTAAATATATTCGTAGTTTTAGTTTAAATAGTGCTACCATATCTAGCACTTCTTTTGTTATCTTTAGCCATCTTATTTAAATCTTTTTTTTTCTGAGGAAGAGACAGGTCGTCCTAAAATTTTGACAAGCGTCCGTGTCTTGTGTCAATTTAATGCATGTATAATTTTTATATTTGATCTTGTACCTACATTGTGAGTCCGACACTTCATCGTATCGGGTGTTGTTGGAATGTATTGGCTTACAGAAAGATGTCTATATGAGAGGGATAATTAGATAGAAAGACCAACATTTGCAAAACTTACCCTTCCTCACGATTTTTTTTTAAATTCAGTAGTTATTTGTGGCGCTGTTCATTCTATTAAAAATGATCCTTTCTTATGGATCCCGTGAGGGTGCGCCTAAATTGGGCCTAAATTTTGCAGCCCTTCACCGGCAATGGTGGCGTCTCCATATGAATGAAAAATTCTCGAGCGGGACATTAAACAATATACAGCCAACCTTTCTCGTGATCATGAACGAAGCAAAACATCACAACTAGCACTAAAACTACGGAATAACTAAGCAATACTCTACATATTGTTTAGTGTTGATGATTTGATAGTCACCATCCGATATACCTTTTATCGGCACACATTGTCGCCGACGAGAAGATGTGCCGACGAATGACAATATATACCTTAAAGTTATGTACATATCGCCACCGAAAAACAACATGCGCTGGAAAACAACATGTGCCGTCAAAAGTGAGCGGACGTCTTTCGTACACGCTCTGCAGATCAAATTCTTCTAGAACATAGAGAGTTACAAACCCTGCACAAGGCTTATCTAAATTGCTTTGCAGAGTACTTTTAAGATCTTTCGCCTTTATATTATATTTTTTAAACAAACATACAACCAAGCCCGTCTTAGATGGATTATCTATATTTCACACACACACACACACACACACACACAGATATATATATATATATATATATATATATATATATATATATATATATATATATATATATATAATTTGAGAGTTTGTATCACTCTTTTGATCGTCAAATTAAACTTCATAGTAAAGCTAGCCATTAAATAAAATCTACCGTAAGGAACAATCTCAATGGTTGATTAACTTCTCTACATGCATTATCCTCTTTTTTCACTAGGTTATACTTTTGGTGTGACTTCTCTATGTTTTACTTTTACTGGGACTTCTCTGTGTTATACTTTTACTGTGACTTCTCTATGTTATACTTTTACTGTGACTTCTCTATGTTATACTTTTACTGTGACTTCTCTATGTTATACTTTTACTGTGACTTCTCTATGTTATACTTTTACTGTGACTTCTCTGTGTTATACTTTTACTGTGACTTCTCTATGTTATACTTTCACGGTGACAACTCTATGTTATACTTTTACTGGGACTTCTCTGTGTTATACTTTTACTGTGACTTCTCTATGTCATACTTTCAAGGTGACTTCTCTATGTTATACTTTTACTGTGACTTCTCTATGTTATACTTTTACTGTGACTTCTCTGTGTTATACTTTTACTGTGACTTCTCTATGTTATACTTTCACGGTGACAACTCTATGTTATACTTTTACTGGGACTTCTCTGTGTTATACTTTTACTGTGACTTCTCTATGTCATACTTTCAAGGTGACTTCTCTATGTTATACTTTTACTGTGACTTCTCCATGTTATACTTTTAATGTGACTTCTCTATGTTATACTTTTACTGGGACTTCTCTGTGTTATTCTTTTACTGTGACTTCTCTATGTTATACTTTTACTGTGACTTCTCTGTGTTATTCTTTTACTGTGACTTCTCTATGTTATACTTTTACTGTGACTTCTCTATGTTATACTTTCACTGTGACTTCTCTATGTTATACTTTTACTGTGACTTTTCTATGTTATACTTTTACTGTGACTTCTCTATGTTATACTTTTGCTGTGACTTCTCTATGTTATACTTTTATTGTGACTTCTCTATGTTATACTTTTGCTGTGACTTCTCTATGTTATACTTTTACTGTGACTTCTCCATGTTATACTTTTACTGTGACTTCTCTATGTTATACTTTTACTGTGATTTCTCTATGTTATACTTTTACTGTGACTTCTCTATGTTATACTTTCACGGTGACAACTCTATGTTATACTTTCACTGGGACTTCTCTGTGTTATACTTTTACTGGGACTTCTCTATGTTACACTTTTACTGTGACTTCTCTGTGTTATACTTTTACTGTGACTTCTCTATGTTATACTTTTACTGTGACTTCTCCATGTTATACTTTTACTGTGACTTCTCTATGTTATACTTTCACGGTGACAACTCTATGTTATACTTTTACTGTGACTTCTCTGTGTTATACTTTTACTGTGACTTCTCTATGTCATACTTTCAAGGTGACTTCTCTATGTTATACTTTCACTGTGACTTCTCCATGTTATACTTTTACTGTGACTTCTCTATGTTATACTTTTACTGTGACTTCTCCATGTTATACTTTTAATGTGACTTCTCTATGTTATACTTTTACTGGGACTTCTCTGTGTTATTCTTTTACTGTGACTTCTCTATGTTATACTTTTACTGTGACTTCTCTGTGTTATACTTTTACTGTGACTTCTCCATGTTATACTTTTAGTGTGACTTCTCTATGTTATACTTTTACTGGGACTTCTCTGTGTTATTCTTTTACTGTGACTTCTCTATGTTATACTTTTACTGTGACTTCTCTGTGTTATTCTTTTACTGTGACTTCTCTATGTTATACTTTTACTGTGACTTCTCTATGTTATACTTTCACTGTGACTTCTCTATGTTATACTTTTACTGTGACTTTTCTATGTTATACTTTTACTGTGACTTCTCTATGTTATACTTTTGCTGTGACTTCTCTATGTTATACTTTTACTGTGACTTCTCTATGTTATACTTTTGCTGTGACTTCTCTATGTTATACTTTTACTGTGACTTCTCCATGTTATACTTTTACTGTGACTTCTCTATGTTATACTTTTACTGTGATTTCTCTATGTTATACTTTTACTGTGACTTCTCTATGTTATACTTTCACGGTGACAACTCTATGTTATACTTTCACTGTGACTTCTCTGTGTTATACTTTTACTGGGACTTCTCTGTGTTATACTTTTGCTGTGACTTCTCTATGTTATACTTTTACTGTGACTTCTCTATGTTATACTTTTACATCTTTTGTGTTATTATGCTTCTTCAATATTTTCATGATCCTATTTCAGACCAGTGGTGAAAATTAATCATAACATATATTCAGTATTGTATTTATTATGAAAATTATTGTTAAAAGTGTACGTGCTCCACCAGGGCCTTGATTGGTGTGTAAACAAATACATGTATCACATAAATCAAGTATCAAGGAATAAATATACCTGATCTGCGTTCCAGATTGTTCATTCAGCCTATATACTGTTATACTCGTCAGGTGTAAACACATACACCCTCTGCAGATTCATAGACAAATATTACTTTTATACGATTCCATTTTGTCAGTTCTTCTGAATTCTAAGGACTGTTCTGAACTAGCAAAAACTATTGTTGCATTTCTATCCGTAAATTCGTGACCTTCATGATCACTCGGTCAAATGAACTAATTTGTTTTGTGAAGTTAAAGATTTCAAAGATGAAATATAATTATTGCTACGATTTTATCGTTTTTTGATCAGTAATTCAGTGGTATCACATAAAAAAAACTGGTCGAATATAAATGTAGATATACTGTAACAAAGTACACTACGAGAATAAAAAATACTTTTCAAAATGTACTTGGCACCAACAGTATGGGAAAGATGTATACACAGTCTGATAACTTTAACCTTGAGAAAAAGAGAAACGGGCACCTTCCTCTCAACATGGGGAAGATGTTTATCCTAGCCGTATTAGTACACGTACTCATTTTATCTTTCCCACAAGGAGCTGCTGGTTGAACGGACAGCCAATCGACTGACAGAAACACCGCACCATACCATAATATAACCCATCTATAATGGCTGAATAACTGTATCAAGATTGATTATCCTGGCTTTATTAGCACTGTTTTTATTTTGTTTTTGCCTACAAAATTACCCAAGCAAATTTACAGATGAAAATTTAAATTATTCAAAGTAATATGCACAATGTTTTCGCTTTTCCATTTGTCTGTCCGTCTCCGTGAAAAACATGCAGGTTTCTTCCTCCAATCATTTTGTACCATGTTTGACGATCCTCGCTAGCTTAATAAGTAGTTTTTATTCGGCCCGCAGGGTGCTGACAGACGGATAGACATACCAACATATTGTGCTATACCTTAACAAGACAAGATCCATATATGACGGGCGCACTTAAAAAGTTCAAATGATAAAACTTCTTTCCACTTCCTGTAGATAACAAACAAAGGAAAAAAACCCATCCTTATTGTCTATAACATTACTTTCGTTTTGACTTTAACTAACTTATATTGCTGCTTGTCCATCTTCGTTTCCTAATGAACTGTGTGAAATGTCATTTAAATTGTACCGATCAACACAAATTAAACATCACCTGTCAACGATCAGCCAATTCCTAACAATGAAAGGAAGTAATATGATCTATTCTGGTCGGTAATTTTGCAAGATTAACAAAAAAGTCTCTATGCTTTGACGTTATTTTTAAAGAAGATATGAAAGAGAGCAGATACATGAAATAAAATAAAAGCCAGAGACCTGGCAAGTCTACAGAGTAATAGGACATTATCACACACACACACACACACACACACACACACACACACACCGACTCTCCTCTCTCTCTCTCTCTCTCTCTCTCTCTCTCTCTATATATATATATATATATATATTGGTTCAAGAGGAAAAATGAAGTATCCTCGAGTGGAAAGTTGGACACATATTGTACAACAATTAAAAATAACCTTTGGTCTGGAAACATATTTATCAATAAAATTTAAACATAGGAAGAACTTGACAAATTTACAATTCCTCACATAAACTGATGATTGAAAAGGGTAGATAGTATGGAATATTCCATGTGGAGAATGACTCTGCCCGCATTGATCGTCATTTGCGACGATGGTCTCCTTTGTGATAAGAGATAGAAGATAAAATAATTTCATTTTCAAATGTCTATATGATGCACTTTCAAGAGAAAATCTCTTCTTTTCAACAACATGACTGTATCAGTTTTATGGTTGTTGGTTGATGAGCTGTGAAGATGTTGATGTTTTAAGTAACCTTAGTAAATTTATACTTGGAAAATAACTGCTTGGGGTCACAGGAATTAGCTTACAAATTTGTGTAGAGTCACTTGCTACCCCCCCCCCCCTCCTCCCCGGCATCAGATTACAATCTACTGACAGTCTTATTAACTTTTTAATTAATTTGTGAATAAAGCTGTTTTGCATTCTTCACTTTCACAGTTGATTTAAGTATGTCAGGGTTACATACATGTAGATTTTTTTTTTTTTTTTTTTTTTTTTTTTTTTTTTTTTTTTTTAGAAATGGACATCTCCCGGCTGAATTAATTTTCTGAATTAAATTTTTCCTATAGCACTGTATCTTGTTACCTTTTGTGCCACATTGTAGCTTACAAAACGAGATATTGTGTTACAATACGTATATTGTGTTTCCATTTCAGCTGAGTCTTCTGTCAGTATATGACATTCCTGATGACTACTGAGTCCACTGCAGATATGAACATTAAATTTGTATACTGAAACTACCTGGTACTGTACATTCATGATTTGAATCATGTATGTTTAGTATTATGCCCGTTTGGGCATGATGTCACACACACACACACACACACACACACACACACACACACACAACTTCAACTTTCTTTATTTCTCTTTACCAATAGTACAATAGTATTGAGAAAATACACATTTACATAAGAATTTTCACAAATATATAACATATGCATAATTATGAATAAAAACTACAACAGTACATTTACAAACAAAGCCATTATAGAGAGGACAGAGAATGATGGATGACTTTTACGAATTTACTTAATTTTTCGTTGTTGGGTGGGTTTTTTTATCTGACGTTTTTCCAAAAAAAAAAAAAGAATTGGAGAGGGCTACATTATTGAAGCTACAGTTAACTAACTTGCCCTATCTGAGATGATTAAGTTTATCATTATTACCACGTGTATTGTGGATCAGCCCATTGGACAAATAGGACGTGTCTTAATTCGCACCGTACTAAGCATTGATCAGCAAGCCAAAAGTCATAAACACGTAATTTGCAGTGTAAATACTTTTGTAGATTTAGTGTAGTTTTAGTACTTTTTCTATTATTTATCTTATCTCACACAAACACAGACAGATAATATATATATATATATATATATATATATATATATATATATATATATAATGGCTCTTTACGTGCACTGTTAATACAAAACATCTTTCACCAGTCAATGCAGACAATTATTATTCCAGTGTTCTATCCAAACAATTATCTCCACAGTACTACACCAGCTAGATCTTCTCAATTACCACCTGTGACAGGTGATAAATGTGGGCAATCCATTTTTTCCACATTGCCTGGAAAGTTCTCTGAAAAATTTAGTACTTGTAATTCCGAAATATGAATAATCTGAAAAATCAATCTCAGCAGACACGTGGTAATGCTGCGTTTATTACATGATCATCCTCATTGCAGGTTTCCTGTTTGTTCGTGTAAGGATAAATTGCACATTGGAGAAGGATACTGCTGTACTATTATTCATTAATAAATGTATTCAGTAGAGTAACTGGGTCTGGAACGAGAATTTCCCTTTCGTCCTTAGTATCAATTCAGTTGATATGAAAAGACAAATAATAATAATAAAAATAAAAATAAATTAAAAAAAACCCTGGAATATGTTTCCTCTGCTACATAGTTTTAAAGATTCTAGCCTGAATAAAACTATCTTTCTTTTCACTCAGTTAGCACAGGGTTTTAACAATTCCCATTATCGTAAATTTTATAAAATGAAAACAAATTGTAAAACCTAGTAAAATATTTTTGAGTGAATTCAATTATGAGGCAGGAATTCACTATGAAACAGTGAGAAGATTTGTCTAGAACGTCTTCTCGCCAGCTCCATTGATTGGTGATTTTTTTTTTTTTTTTTTTTTACGTAATGGAAAGTAACACAATATTGACTGGCTTTGAGAATAACATCTGTTGGGGTCAAGCTGCGCATTAAGGGGAAGGCATTTGTAGTATCCAATTGGCACGTATTTTTGCTTCCATTGTATTTGCTATCAATAAATGTAGAAATTGATGGTTCAGTCAGTCTTTGAAATCGATGGGGGTTGTATGTATAATCATTAGGGGGACCTGTTTTTGTTATTGTTGCTTCAATATTTTGCAAAATCGGGAAACATATTTCCATTACATGTAACTATCCATTTGCTCCCGCCAATCGCAGCATTTGAATGGCTTCCCTGCGAAATCAATACGGCTAGAAGAGTGAGGAGACCCTCTATCATGTGACCCTGCTCTATCGGTGCATAAGGAGATTTCGTTGTCCGCGATGTGAACTGAACACGGAAAATCATTGAGTATTGGGAGATATTTGCAATTTTCAAAAGGTCAGTACATATCATGTAAAATGAGCAGAATTTAATGAAAGGACATATAGTTCTCTGCATGGTAAGTTGAAAAATATTTGATTATAAAAAATCTTGCAGCAAATAGATTTCGAATTCGTTCGAGACGGAGAAATCGTAGACAATTTGTTTGGGTGAGTACTCCATCATCTATACATCTTTGCAAAAAGATTGTGAATCGATCGACAAGTCAATCTCGGTACAATCTGCAGTAAACTGCCGAATAGTACGTATTGAATCTGAAGTTCTAAAGCAGCTGCATCAATTAGTCGGGATTGAGTAAAATCAAGGGGCTCTCGAGAATTAATTAACTCTTGATCTCGGATAATGTCATTGGCTACACTAACTTATTTTTTCACAATAACAGACATATCGTTTTCAACTGTAATCAGAAAAAAGACTGCATGATATGTTTTCTGCATTTTTTTTTTAATTTTTTTTTTTTATTTATTTATTTTTTTTTTTTTGCTTCAATGTGGTAAGCTAGTCGGTAAAAAGGTCTGTTTATAGGATTTAATTATTTTAACTTTCTAAGTAGAATTTGTAGTAGTCCTCATCCTTTGAGTCTGTATCAGAAATGAGGATACATTAATTCCTATATCATATATGTTGGTGATGTGAAAGACAAACGACTTAACAATGTCTTAGAAAAAAAATAATACATGTAATTGAAATGGGCGGGAGATCGGGATATCATCTGGTCAGTCGTGCATGAGATTTCCTCCTCCAGACGTCTCTTATTAAAGGTGGAAGTCGCTGTCTATTTGATGAGACCTTAATTTAAGGTAGCTCGATTAGTACATCAAGACTTATACATTCTATGACACTACGTCACAATGTGGCAATTCAAATGATTTGTAAAATTACTAATATATATATATATATATATATATATATATATATATATATATATATAAGTACCTCGGTGGATTAGGTATCGGGTTACTGACTCGCAGATCCCCGAGTTCAAATCCACTAGTATTTATTGTTATATTTACTGAATTAATGTTTGAAAATCGTTTTTGTCTTCAAAATTGCTTCTTTTTTACGTTTTTAACATATGAACTCAATTCATATCATCATATCTTCCTTGTTGATATGCCGTAAGCTACCTTAAATAAATATTAATAAAAACTCCCGATGTCTATCGTCTTAGTAAAAGAACTCTCAGCGCATTTCCCTGTGTCTTAGGTATTGGTACTCCTGTGGCCAAGGGTGCATAAATCCTGTATATTTATTAATTTATTATTAAAACAGACCTGCAACCAATGATAATCAACGCTTATTTAGTTTCAGACATAGGCGACATATACGTTAATTAATATCTCTGGTATACATTAAATATATTAATTATAAACTACTACAAAGTATATTAATTACTATTTAACAATATCACTTTAATAATTAATAAATTATACGATTTCCATTAAGTTATGTATTAATATATTAAATCACCATCAACATAGATATTCATAAATTAAAAGTAATACATTGTATGCATTTACTGTTCTATGGGAAGAGGCTTTCACATATACATTATACAATATTATGTGCATCGACTATGTAATTTATAAATGTAGTATTTTTCATTAAAATAAACTTTACAAAATAATCAAGTACTCTGAACATAGAACACTGTCTAACTAGATACGCTCTCCAACTTATTCCTTATAGACAGATTTAATCAATATGTTCAGTATTAAAGTTATTTTTCTTTCAATGTATAACCATTTAGTCTCAGTTAAAGGGACTGGTTTATGTTTGTTTGTTTTTTTGTTTTGTTTTTTTGTTTTTTGTTTTTTTTTCATTTTTGATGTTAATCATTAAGAATATAACTCATTTAAAGTTGACAACAAATATTTGGACCTTCTTAACGTAAGAACAAGAGCAATATTCTAGTCTTAATTCTGTGTTATGTAAACAAAGCTCGAGTCTTTTTATGTTTACAAACAAACCATTGAAGCGTTTATGTTGTAATTTAAAGCATTCTAATTTTACACAGTCACAAATTGAATTTTTGAATAACACATTTAATCTAAAGAATACTGGAAATGTGATGTATGTAATAAACTTAGATCGATAACCATACATTTTGAAAACTTTTAAACAATAATATACCTCAATCTTTGTTTACACAACAAATAATGGACTCTCTACAATGAGCCTTTGTCATAATGCATGACCTTTTTGGTGAACCCTTTTAAACACATTAGTCAGCAGATTTAAATTATTAAAAGTGAAAAACAAAATTTGCAGAAAACGTGTGAATTGGTCCCTTTAATATTTTGCAAGTAAATTGTGCAATAGGAATTTCATGGAATTTGCAGATCATTAATTATGATTGATTGGTTATATATTATTTAACGTCCCGCTCGAGAATTTTTTACTCATATGGAGACGTCACCATTGCCGGTGTAAGGCTGCAAAATTTAGACCTATGCTCGGCGTTCAGGGTCTTTGAGCAAGGAGACTGTGACACGGGACCTCGGTTTTTGCAGTCTTACCCAAAGAACCGCCCCATTTAGTCGCCTCTTACGACAAGCAAGGGGTACTGAGGACCTATTGCAACCCGGGTCCTCACGGGATCATTTAGTTATCAATTAATTACCTACCCAAAAATAGGGAAAAGTCTGTCCGAAAAGGTCCACAAATTCCTGTGGTGTCTCTCTCAAGACAACGAGTGTTAAACATTAACCAAGAGAATGATATGCCTTAACTGGAGAAATAAAGGAGTGGATTAAGTGTTTCAAATTAAAGTATATTTAAGCACACCCTTTATTTGTAAGACATGAATTCAAAACATATTTATTCACTTTTACTATATACTAATAATTGAATACTTCATCCAAAGTGGTAGAAAGAAAAGTACCAAATTTATCATGCGACAACTCGTACGATCAGGCGACATCCAGGTGATCATGAATGCGCCGCATGTTATCCTTAAATGAACAATGCGATAACGCATCGCATGTTATCCTTTAAAGAGCGTGAACCCAAAGAGCCGTTCATCATCTAGACGATTTGGGATGCTCGAGTAAACAGTAACAGCGCTGAATTTGCCCTTGCCCTCTATCATTATCCCTTGAACTCCGTCAGCCTAGCGGACATGTGGGAGAAGCACGTCTGTCTGTACTATACAGATAGATCCTGTACAACTGTGATAGTACACACTAATAATTCTGAACAGAAGTAAGTTGTTAATTAAATTAGTATATTATAATGATAATAAAAATATAATGATAATTTTAAAGTGTGAGATGACGGTCGGCATTTGTTTCCACACAAAATTCAAACTATCAATTGATGAAGCTCTCAGAATGGACGTTCTTCTAGATATACAAATGTTTATACTCCGTACTATTATTCAACGAATTCAGTTATTCAAGCACACGTTTAAAGACAGAATTGTTTCATATTTGAATCGTGCCTACTTGAATGGATTTAGAGTTTTCATCGTCTGAATTTTGAACGCAATGACTCAGACAATCGGCTGATCTTGCAGATTCCTACTTGAGGTTCCAGACGGGATGAATATTGACGTTTCATTATTACTGATAATTCAAATAACATCTCAACGTAGATGGGGGAATACATAACTCAGATCTTAAACAATTGAAGTAATTTTATGTCAAAAGTGGTTTATCAGAGGTTATATGTCTTATAACACTGTCTCTTGTTACTATCTGCGTCAGCTTATAATCTACAGACACGGACTGTTTAAGCTTTTCACAGATGTGGAAAAATGTTTGGCATTGATTTTAAGAGTTAATTTAGATGTGTGAAGTATACTAGGTGCTTTTTCTTAATATTGTTACTATTGGTAGAAATGAATATTTCACCAAATTTATTTTGTCCTTTTACACCGTTTCTACTACCTTTTGTATCATATCATAGTTAACAAAACAAGATATTGTGTTACATACGTGTTTTCATTTCAGCTGAGTCTGCAATCAGTATATGACACCCCATATTCATATCAGTATTGAAAATATGAACATTATATTCATATTCTGGAACTCAGTCTTGTATTGTATACGTGATTTGAATCATGTATGTTCGGTGTCATGTCCGATTGGGCCCTAATTTGAATTAAATGAATCACCTCTCTCTCTCTCTCTCTCTCTCTCTCTCTCTCTCTCTCTCTCTCTCTTAATGTGTATGTTCGTGTGACACTGTGTGTGTGTGTGGTGGTGGTGGTGGGGGTAGTCGCACAGTTTGAATTCATTTGTTCTTATGGATTCAACGATCCAGCAGGCAGTAGTTCTGTTTGGTTCCACACAGGCCAATACAACATTCTTCATGCATTCGATTGATTGATTGGTTGATTGATTATATATTGTTTAACGTCCCGCTCGAGAATTTTTCACTCATATGGAGACATCACCGTTGTCGGTGAAGGGCTGCAAAATTTAGGCCTATGCTCGGCGCTTATGGCCTTTGAGCAGGGAGGGATCTTTAACGTGTCGCACCTGCTGTGACACGGGACCTCAGTTTTTGTTTTGCGGTCTCATCCCCATTTAGTCGCCTCTTACGACATCATGCATTCGAAGTGTTAAACAATCCTATTGACTCTAGTATTACGTTTATTATCATCAAAGCATGATGATTTCTAAAAAAAAAATTCTTTAAATTTCTCAGTTGTATCGATTTGATACTTTTTGGGGAAAAATAGACTAAATTAATCAGATTTTGCCATTAATTTACATACAAAGTATAATTGCAAATCATTCCGTCATGGAAACGTAGCTACATTTTTGATTTATGAGAGCATGTCACTCACTGAACCCTAGTGATGGTCACAGGCAATTATATTGCTTGGGTTCGAATTTACTATTAAAAAGTAATAGTAAATTCGAATCTAAGCGATATAATTGCCTGTGGCGATGATGGGTGCATAGGTATCATGTCGGTTCACCGATTAGCCATAGGTCTCTTAATGCAAAGTGCATAGATTTGTTTGACCGGTCGCGGTAGCTCAGTGGTTAGAGCGTTCGGTTCGTAACCGGGAGGTCGTGAGTTCAAGCCCTGCTCGTGCCATGGTCGCGTCAAACCTAAGACATTAAAATATTTAGTGATTGCTCCTTCGCCAAACGCTCAGCATTTAGAAGTGAGAATCACGGGTCTTTCGGATATGACCTTAAAAACGGAGGTCCCGTGTCACGGTAGGCGTTGGCACGTTAAAGAACCCTCACTGCTACGGTCCCGAAAATTTGTGGTACTTCATCTACAGCTGGTAACGTCTCAATATGAGTGAAAAATTCTCGACGGGACGTAAAACAATCAAGCAAGCAAGTGTAGGTTTGTGTTCACACCTCCTTAAATTAGCTTGAAAATTTCTACCCAAAACTTAACATCAGTTAGCTACTTTATGCGGATAAAACAGTTATTGAACAGAAGTGCCTTCATTGTAGACTCACAACTACCCTTGGAGCCGCTGCATTAGAATTTACAGATTACATGAAATGTCTCAAATATCTCTTTTGCTTTGTTTTACACAGATCCCAACATTGTCGACATTCCGGAGCGGGAACATATAGAAAATTGATAGGGTATGTTGTGCGTACAATCGATCTGGTTAAGGTTCGGTCCAGATTTATTTCAATTAATTAGTACAACTAGGAAAAAGAAGTTTCTGTATTTTTTAACTGTTTTAATGCAAATCCACTTGATCTTGTACTTACTGAGTAAAATAATGAAAAACAGTGTATTTTCTTTTTACAGTTTCAGACTACTCTAAGGGGCACTGAAATCCATAGGAGGATGACCATTAGAGAAATCTACAACTCACGTGTTGAGGAATCCTCCCAAACCGTACAGTCATTGGATAATGTGACGTCAAAGCGATTGTCGGACATTCTCACAGAGTCTAGTTTCCCTGGATGCATAGCAGGGCAGGCGACTCGGATTCCCGTCATGACACATGAAAATAGAATGATTTATGAGAATGGTACATTAAAAACGAAACCTTCAGTGACGGCAAAACAGCTCACTAATGGACACAGGAGATCACTTTCAGGGACGTCACATGGACGTTCGATACAGCGAAAAATTGACATGGGCTTCCAACATGATAGAAAATGGGGGTCCAAATTTTATGAATCGTTTGAAGATCCGCCCCTGTGGACGTCGATAATGACATATATCAGTTTTCTAATCCTCATACTTGTGGGACATGTGAGGGAGTTTCTGAAGAAAATGGGAATAGGAAGAGTAAAAAACATATCCGAACCTAACATTCCGGTAACCAATTCTCTCTCTCTCTCTCTCTCTCTCTCTCTCTCTCTCTCTCTCTCTCTCTCTCTCTCTCTTTAAAAAAAACCCAACAACCTTCTGTAGTATACATATTTTTTGTGAACTATTTAAGGTAGAGCTTTCATATTTTGTATATAGAATTCTTATGGCAAGACCTTTCATTTCATGCCATGATCTATGACATTGACCTCAGAACAACAAGGGGTCATGTTGAAACAAGTTTAGAACAGCAAATCCATGATAGTCATATTGGGTGTTGAGGCATTCCTATGTTATGTGAATTTAAGTTTGGCTTCGTTGTGACCCTTTGGGGCTAGATTTGGGCCATAATATGGGTTCAAAATTTTTCAAAAGATTGAAAAAAAAATCACAACATTTGAACAACAGCAGGGCCAAGGTGACTCAGGTGGGCGATATGGCCTATTTCAAGGCGTGCATACGTACAGGGGTGGGTGAGGCGCAAAACATTACAGAGACAAATTTTCATTGATTAAAAAAAATATGAAAGGGTAAAGTAGAGGATTCAGTATTAACCCTTTCATTATTTTCAGATGACAATAATGGAAGTGAATATAAATTAAATGTACCCTCTGAAATAGCAATCCTTTTCTTCCTAGGGCTTTGTTCCTCTTTACCAAACATGGGAGAGTTTTTATCACTGGTACATCTTCAGAAGAGGCAAAGACACTTTGTATCGGACCATTTGTAGTGTGCCCGGGGCCGAAATGCACGTTCTGGACCGCGTGACTGATGATCATTACTGGACATTCCGGTAATAACCATTAATAGAAATTTGTACACTCTGGAACCCCCTACCTTTCCGTACGCTATGAACCATGGTTTATTACATTGTCAAGTTTCATAAGTTAAATACTGTAATTCATCCATTGAATAACAATTGATATTTTCATAGTTCAGATTTGAAACTACATGATGGTGTAAACTGCTTCACGTCGGCAAAAGTTAGCGCTTTATGAAAGGTATATGCCGGCGTGAAGCGCTGCAGTTCATACCCTCATGTATTTTCAAAAATGAAGTTTATTTCTTATATTTACATTCTATTTTCCTGTCCGTCGGAATTCCCAGCGGTTAGAATAGATGTACTATATCAATCAAGTAGTTCTGTATTTATACGCGCATTGTTTACAATTGCGGCGCGTTCATGAGGAAATTCTTACCATTACAATTTGTAAAGATATAAAAGGCAAAAACATCGGAACTGTAAATAAGTGAATATAAAAACAGCTGAAATATGTAAAGAAAATCAAGATAGATGAAAATGTCAGAAAATTCGATGTTTTGTCGTTGGATATAGAATTTATTTCACTCATGAGAGGGGATATTTTTTAATACGTTTCAACAAAACAGTTAATATCTTTTATGTCTTTGAGCGTTGTGGTGTTTTTATTTCCTTTCACGGGGTAAAAGCAGTAAATGGACATTTTGAAGGGGATTACTGATTGAAAAATACATTGAATCCGTATCAGCCCAGGGGCATGCGTAATTACCGTACACGTTGTAATATCTCAAGATGAGAGAAAAATTGACGATACAGAATGACTCAATTTTAAATACATTCGTGTCTTTCAGTAAATGATATTTTCTTTATAGGTATACTGGAACAAGTACGCGAACCATTAATTTTGGATCCTATAATTATCTTGGATTTTCTCAGAACAGTGGACCTTGCGCAGAAGCTGTAGAGCAGACAGTTAATGAACTAGGGAATTCCATTTGTGCCAGCAGACAAGAATTAGGTACAATCGCCAAATCTGTAATTGACCAGAAGAAGACAAACATGAGCACAAAATAGAATTTTATTCAAGCACTAGCAAATATGCGCAAACTTCATTCCTGACTAATATATTCCGTTTTAGAATTCCCTCCCAAAATGTTAGGCTAACATTCTCTCTACTTTTAGCGGGTCTGATCAATATTGCATGCAAAGGAATGCTATGATAGCTTATTATATTGCTTTTCTTAAAGGAAATGTATGTCGTTAATATTTCTGATGGATCTCTGTCATTGCCGATCTCTTTGTAAGAGACGCGTCACAGATTTCTCTGAGGCACTAGAAATGGTAGATTGAAATTTAATTGATTTTTTGCAGGCTATCTTCAAATTCACAAAGAATTAGATGAGCTAGTTGCTGACTATCTGGGTGTGGAAGCTGCGATTACAGTGCCTATGGGGTTCGCTACTAATTCCATGAACATGCCGGCACTTGTGGGCAAGGTAAATAAATATACATGTACTAACAGATAATATGATTCTTATTTGTGATGTACTGCTGCTTACACAATTTTAATGACACTGTTTATTGACACAAAAATCGCATATGTTTAGGAGGCCAGTCGCCTCTCCCCATCACAAGTTATAATTATATACATTGTATTGTACACTGTACATTGTACGCTCTGTAGGAATATTTGATCCTGTTCATTTAGAATAGAAAAAAAATTTTGTTGATTTTTGTTGTTGTTGTTGTTTTAATGTTTTGACATATATTTAAAGAGCGTATCAAGTAATATTTTCTTCAAGAAATGGTTAATTCGCGTGATATTACAGTATGTATTAGAGCAGTCCGTGATGTAGTGAGGTAGATAAAACTGGGAGTGGCACAACTCTTATAATTCTGTCCCCTCTGCCCCCTTTGGACAATTTAATAAGGCAGTGGAAGTGTTAGCTATTACGTATCCAGAGTTGATGTGTGTGTGTGTGTGTGTGTGTGTGTGTGTGTGTGTGTGTTGTTTTGTTTTGTTTTTGTTTTTTGTTTGTTTGTTCTTTTTTTTTTATTCTTTACTTCTTTTATTTATTTACAAGTATTATTATTGCTGTTTGGATTTTATGTAATGATCAATTTCAAAAATCATTTAGTCGCCAACATTTATATGCATCGTTATGTATGAAGTGGTGGTAGATTTAATCTTTGATTGATTTTTTGTACTTTTATAAGATAAAACGCGCCATTGCATCGATTTAGTAGTAGCAAACTGAAGACGTCTTACCGAAATGTACTTTTAGCTAACATGAAGAGTAGGGGTTTTTTTTTAATCATTACATCTGGTTTAGTATTTATTGGTTCACAGGCGCCTAATGTAGCACTGGGAAATTGTTAATGCATTCAAAATATAAAACATTCCAGATTGTATGAACGGAACTTATTAGCAGGTTTACAGATGCAAAGCTTTCTATTCAGCAAATTTGATGAACAAAATATCATTTGATGTGCATTTTATTCTGCTGAAACGGCTGTGGATCCCAATATTCATTACACGTGAAAAACAGAAATTGTGATACAGGAAAAACGACCCCGTTAAAAACATGCAATTTTAGAATCCATTACATCTAGTTTTCTAAAAACAGACCCACGGGATGCTACGAGAATGGCAATAAACTGATATCCTCTTTTGAAAAAATAACATCGAATTCGTCATATATATCAAGTGATAGCATTGTCACGAACTGGTCTTTGATCTAACGTTCATGTACACAATCAATAATCATGTTAGTTTTGCCACACATGTCAGCTATGGACGGTGAACAGATGTGATTACAAACGTATATAATCTAGTGATATTTCTTTGTAAAAATATGCAGTGTGTTATCCCAATACGATTTCAATTATTTCTTTCAGTTCGATATGAAAAATTCATTTATTCTAGCGTCATCAAATATTTCATGGTGTCAGATAAAACAAATTTCTAGAGTAATATAATTTTATGTTCACATGCTTCCATGAGGAAAAAAAATGTTTCCTTTCTTATCATCAGAAGTCACCATGGATCATAAATGTGTATTAGTCATCGAAATTGTTATGCCTGCATAATACAGGGATAGTTACTTCCTTGTGTGCCTTGCAGTTGCCCAGTTACATTATGCAAAGGGTGAGATGAACATGTGAAAGATGCATGCATTGTTGATAACCGCCATTGCTTTTTTTTCTTTCTAGGGCTGTCTTATTCTGAGTGATGAGCTGAATCACGCTTCTTTGATCCTGGGATGTAGACTGTCCGGGGCTCAAATTAGGACCTTCAAACACAACTGTAATAGTGTACTTTAGTATCATAATATTGTTATTCATACGTAATAGGGGAGGTGTTCAAACTGTCTGACTGATATCCGTCTTTCTTCATGACATGGCCATACCTAATTAGAATTTCGTATTCCGTAGAAGCAAATCGAATTATAATCAGATCTTTTCTACGCTGGATATCAGCGAGCAGAAAAGATCTGATTTTAATCAGATCGACACATAAGCTGAGGGTGTGTCCTGATGATGAATCATTGATATTTTGTCAAGGTCAATTCCTTGCTAATAATGTTTTTGTATGAAACAAACGTTGTTTATGACCATCACCCAAGGCCAAATAATATGTTCTTTTCAAACATATTATACTTTTTCCGGTTCTGTGGCCATATACTGTAATGTCAAAATCACAAAATCTTATATTTAATATGACCAAAATGTGTGTCAAGATCAAAACCAAGGTCATTTCTAAAGGGTCAAGGCCACCAGTATATTTTTTAGCATTAACTTTGTAAACCATGGTCTGTAGAAACTTACACATAACCAAAAAGACGATTATGACCAGATGATTTGTCATAACCCTCAATAGGGTCCATTAGGAAAGATGAAGAAAGATTAAGGTCACAAGAATAGAGAGATTTTATACGAACAGAAATATTTTCATATTTGCATGCATTCAAAAAGAATAAAGCTGCAAGAATTTGGAATTCATGTACAAGTATGTAATATTTCGAACTTGCCCAATGCTTGATATGCATTGCAGGATATCGGATCTTGTTGGGCAGTGTAGGATGCCATAAAAGTTTGAGGGGATAATTATTGGAAATATTATTAATTAACTGGTACCTGTTTCTGGTGATTGTATAGTTCATCAGTAAAGTGAAACTCTTTACGAAATCTTATTTCCTAGTGCATTTTTCGGACAAAAACATAACATTTCTTTTCGGAATGGGATGTACGTGCCATAAATGAGTCAGCTTTCATTAAAAAATATCTCCTTTTTAAAACAATTAGAAAGTTTTCGAATGATGTCCTGTTACCAAAAGTTATGTCCCTTTGCCGCCATGTTGGAGGTCAAGAGGATATTTCTTCTTTGTGTAACCAAATTTAAACTTGCGAAACAAAGAATTGTATAAAATTATTACTTTAAAAAAATTGTGAATTTGTGGAGATTTGACTTATGTATATAGATTTCTGGAAAACAATGATTTACGTATACCCCTATCTGGTCAGTATAAAGAGTTGAAATAGACAACGTAATGAAGGAATTTGAGCTAGCCGACCTCCAACATGGCAGACAAAGGGAAGTAACTTTCACCAAAATATCGTCTATCGAAAACTATCTAATGAAATCTAAACCATTTAGTACTAAACATCTGGAGATAAATTCTGTTCGGGATTTTTAAAATTTTTATCAACAATTGCTAAAATATGATTAATGAAACCTTAACATCAACTTCCTTTGTAAGAGCGAACCAAAATCTTGAGTATAGTGTTCCTATAGTCATATAAAATGTGTATGGCTGTACAGGGAAAAAATAAGACTACAAATATTTGTGCTATTAATGGTGCAAAGATTACTACGAATTGAATCTTGATAAATGTGAAAATGATTTAGAAAGGAGTTTCTTTTCAATAAACGATGTAGTAAAATAAAAATAGAAGTTGATTTTGTGACACTATGCTGTATTTTCCAAAGCCTTCTGGGATCAAATTTATGTAATGGAACATTGTAAACATGAAGTTTTAAAAAATTCCAATCACAAGATAAAAGAAGTAAACTTCGTTTTTGAAAGAACACGAGGGTCTGAACTGCGATTCATCGTGTTACCAATTCATGATAAAGTATGCCGACGTGAAGCATTGCAGTTCATATCGTCATGTGTTTTCAAAATGAAATTTATTTCTTATATTCTACTTTCATTTCTGTCGGAATTATCAGTCGTTAAAATAGACATTCCTTATTTATGAAGATACATTGTTCACAACTGCAACGCATTCGTGATGAGGCTATCATCACAATTTGTTAAAATATAAAATGCAAAAATACTGAAATGTAATTATAAAGTCGTAATTACATGTACGAGATAATTCATTAGTACCAAATTCAAGTTATTAATGGGATTATTAGAGATAAAAATTTTAATGAATTACATTTATATGCTAAATTGTTTAATTCAGGCAGAGATAAAAATAAGGTGCTACTCCCACTTCCGAAACAAAAACAACCACCACCTAGTTTGAAATCAACATAATCCGAAAATTAGCTATAGATCCGCCTCTGTATCATTACTGCAATGATTACTAATACTAGATATATCTATACTAATGCCCATTTTATCTCGTACATACGATTTCATCTGCGCTCTTATGTATCCTTATTGCCGGTACATTATATATATACACATATATCATAATATATGCAAAAATTATAGGTCACATTGAAAAAAAATGCGCTGGTGACAATTTGATAAGAAATTTAAATCATTTTCAGGTATGGAGGACCTAGAAAAGAAATTACGAGAAGCGATTATAGACCAACAACCAAGAACTCACAGGAAGTGGGCCAAGATACTTATAGTTGTTGAAGGAATTTATAGGTACGCATTCCTTAGGTTGCGATTATTGTCTGTGTATGATTTGTTCCAAGTACTGGAGAACGTGTCACTTTGATACAAATTACCAGTATAAAGTATGTAGCAAATATATCCGCTGATCAAGAATTATTCCAATAACGATTTCTCGCAGAAATCACCTTTAAAATATGTACGCTTAACTTGGATAGCAAGGTGCAGATCTAAATTGTACATGCAATGTATACCTTTTTTTTTTCCTTTTTTTTTTTTAATGTAGCATGGAAGGTACCATTGTAAAATTGCCTGATGTAGTTAGGTTAAAAAGGAAATACAAAGCCTATGTTTACCTGGACGAAGCCCACAGTATAGGTGCTATTGGCCCCCACGGAAAAGGTGTAGTGGATTATTTTGGGATGGATCCCAAAGACATCGATGTCATGATGGGGACGTTTACCAAGAGTTTTGGTGCCGTTGGTGGTTACATCGGCGGATCCAAGGTATTTCTCAAGGTTGCTCAACATGCCGACCTAACGATTATTATGATACATAAAATGACATGTAGTAATTTAGATATAAAATGGTAAAATATATTGATTGATATTTACATCTATTGACGTCACGTACACGACAAACCCTTTACTTCCAAATGGACGGAGTGTGACGCCAATTAGATATTATGACGTCGAACTAAAGAACGTTTTCTCGAGAAATTAATGATGTTAATCATTTCAGTCATTTTTATGTATGAAAATCTAAGTATAGGTGAATTCTATATAGATGATAGGGAGGGTTAAAGAATGAATCACGCCATGTTTATTACGTATCATCTCGGGTTCATACACCCCCAAAAAGTGAACACATTTCAAAATAATATCTGTGAAAACCCCTGTTGGGCTCAAAGCGATGCCCCAAATTGTAAATCCTCTGTAAAGTAACCAATAGTCCATTCGACTAATTAATCCCGGTATTGTATTGTGATCAGCGAAACTTGACTCCTGGATAGATTGTTTGTTCAATGCATGCAATAACTCATTCGTTGAATTTTTCTGGTTTTAAGAATCAAAATGGTTTCGTTGGTTTAATGGCCAACGAATATCATTATCAAAAACAGCCAAAGGTTGGACATGGCTAGTATTGGATTTCTAGATCTGTCACTCCATTTTGGCAGAAGAATTTACAACTATACAGTTATTAAATGCTGGAATGTGTAATTCCGATGAGAAAAAGAGATGTATCTGCGTGCAAGTTAAATCCCAGTATGCAAAGAACTCCATACTGTCTGAGGAGTCTCCTCTTGTGCGTTAAACTGTTTCATTTGTGAACAATATCTGCGTCATCATCGCAATCCCAAGGCTACACCGAATTAATCAAAATGATTTCTGCTGCTGGATCAGCACAATCAGCACAGACCTTACTATCGAAGACGTTGTATTCATTTTTCTGAACAATATTAACAGGCTTGGGAAAATCAGGAGCAAAAGCTGCAAAATAAATCAATGACAGCGGACCATCCAGAAATAGTTTTTATTTTGGAAATGTATTTGCATGTGGCAATTTTTATGCCATGAAATATTGACTTTGTTTGGTAACCGACAATCCTCTAATTACCAAAGAAAAAATTATCTTTAGTTTGTAGTCATGTTCACTTGGTATAATGGAATTAAATCAATGACTGTACATTTCTGTCTGTTTCAGCGATTGATAAATCATCTCCGTTTGAGTTCACATTCCTCCATTTACTCCAGCACCATGGCACCGAGCATCGTTCAACAGGTGATCTCTTCCATGAACATCATACTGGGCCGGGACAACACTAGAGACGGTAAAATAGAATGTTTATGAATTATACAAGAACCACACCTCGAGCTTTGTATATCAAGATTTTTAAGAATAGGCAAGAGCCGCAGGACATTGACTGAAATAAATTATGTTACAAAATCCACGTCGTAACAGCGAGCACAGCTAACCAGCAGCTTTGGTTCGTGCTGCTAGTTCTAATGACGAAAGCGCGCGAAAAAGTCGGTGCTGAAGCTGCACGTTCATGTAGAAAATATCCCAAGAGTCCTTCGTGAAAATCTTGCAGTCACATCTAGTTAGTCTAAGAATCACGGGTCTTTCGGATCAGGGGTACTTGTTTGCCCTACTCTTAATTTTATATTCAGTTTTTATTTGATACTGTTTATCTTCATCTTTTAATATGACCTTAAAAATGGAGGTCCCGTGTCGCGGCAGGCATTTGCACATAAAAGAACCCACACTACAACGACTGAGCGCTAAGCAGAGATATAACGTGTTACAGCTGGTGACGTCTCAATATGAGTAAAAAAATCTCGAGGGGACGTAAAACAACAGTCAAACTTGTAGGTTGTGACGTCATAGCTGTTAGATAAATGGTAAACAACAGGATCCATCTTCGCAAGCTAAGGGATTTCAATCCACTCCGCTCCCAACAAACCCGTGGCAGATTACCCCCATAAAGTCTGTGGCCAAGTTTTTATTGGTTCCAGAGTTCGACCTTGGAACAAATGAAAAAATAAGTTTCATTCAAAAGAAACACGGGTGTCAACAAGCCAAGCACGTGCGATATTTAGAAACAAGTTTCGGAATCGATCTCTGCGATAGAACTGTGTCGGTTGTGTGGGGGTCAACTACCACTGAAAAATTGTAGGATATTTTTTTCAGCTTTATATAAAGTTTTCAAAAAACTGTCAAAAGTTCCGAATTACAGCCCATGTCAAAATGACAATCTGCCCTAGTATATTTATTATGCGTACTTCAGCAAGCAAAACAGGCTAAGAGAAAATTGACTATATCCTCGAAAAGAAAGTTCAGGCACTTAAAGCCGAAAAGTCAACCATATTGCAAAATTTTCACCTTAAACATGCTTTAGAGTATGAATATGCGATGTGCAAAATTAACTGAAATTTTCCCTTATCACGTCGATGTTTCCTGTTCTGTTGCTAGAGATACCGCCCGCCCCCACCCCATATTTTATATTTTCTATAGCGCGTAATTGGCCTGCCGTTGATATTACTTCAAAGACTCTTTGGTTGATTTCGCCGTGCTTGTTTACATTTATAATGAACAGTATAATGAAAGTCATTACCCGATTGGCTAGAGTATAAAGTTCAAAGTCAGAACGTTCACTAGGTGTCGCCACTGCGGGCCATTGTTTTCGTGGTGTAATCTGCCAAGTGTTTGTGGGGAGCGAAGTGAATTGAAAATCTTTGGCTTGCGAAGATGCATTGAGGTTTAGAAGCCTTAACCGAAGATTAGTTGACTGATTATATATTGTTTAACGTCCCCTTCGAGAATTTTTCACTCATATGGAGACGTCACCATTGCCGGTGAAGGGCTTCAAAATTTAAGCCTATGCTCAGCGCTTATGGCCTTTGAACATGGAAGGATCTTCATCGTGTCAAACCTGCTGTGACTCGGGGCCTCGGTTTTTGTGGTCTCATCCGAAGGACCGCCCCATTTAGTCACCTCTTACGACAAGCAAGGGGTACTGAGGATCTATTCTAACAACCTGGATCCCCACAGGTCCCTTAACTGAAGAGAAGTAAAAGGTACATTATTATTATGAAATAGATGGGGGTTTGTTGTGATTGATTTTTGTTTAAAAGTGCAAGTTATACACAGAATAATGCATAAATGTCATGTTTCCGTATAAGTGAAATAGTTTGAAATTTTATTAAGCTATCCTTTCAAATTAAGGCCTGCCTTGAAATCCCTCAACGAATGAAAGGTAGATTAAATTCTATAAATAAATGTGAATTGAATCAATAATAATAATAATAATAAATTTATTTTGTAAAGCGTAAAGTCCATACTGCTCTAAACGCTATTTAAACAACAATAAAATGAGTGAAATGAGGTATATAAAATCCGATTAGAAGTAGGTCAGTATCTTATTGAAATAGACACATCTTTATATAGAATTTGACCCTTTCATTTAGAAATAGGATGAAACTATGTGAACCCTTGACGGTCCTTTTCATCCTCTCACCAGAGGGCGCATTACGTAAGCTTCAGATACTCGGAACGTCACTCGGCCTTTTCCGGAAAAGGCCGAGTGATGTTTCTATTGGACGTGAGAGTAACGCACGGAACTCTGTGTAGAGAATGGGTCCATTTGAGACCCACCCCTGTGTGCGCAGGCGCAGATTTTAAAAATCAAATTTTACTCTAAGTGAATGTGAAATGAAAATAAAAACAGGAAACCCGGAATGGACAGATTAGTTAAAAATTCGAATTGTTTTGTCATTTATATTAATCTATTAAATGTAATAAATAAAATATGAATTCAAATTTGAAAACTACCATAAGGTACAATATTTATTCCTTTAAAAGTAAAAGTTCTCTTTCCCGATTAGCCGGCATTTTCAAGGACAAAAAAATCAAGTCCATAATATATATATATATATATATATATATATATATATATATAGAGAGAGAGAGAGAGAGAGAGAGAGAGAGAGAGAGATGGATATACAAAAATGGTAGCACTAAAACTACTACATTAAATTTACAAACGTATTTACACTGCAAATAACAGTTTATATATTTTTACAAATTAGTCAGCGCATTGGACGGTAGGACACACACACGCAGATACACACACACAGATATATATATATATATATATATATATATGTGTGTGTGTGTGTGTGTGTGTGTGCGCGCGCGCGCGCGCAACAAGTTATGTATGTAATAAAACAATTACAAACTTTGCTATTTTTAAATATACATTCATCAGATATCATTGTTTACTAAAGATATAATGTGTTCTACAATTTTTTCTGTGTAATTCTTTTCTTTCATTAAACGACATACCCACTGACTGCCCTTGATTGATGACATTCAGACAGTAAACAGACTTTTCCAACATTTCTTATCACTATCCGTAGGCATAAAAAGGATTAACCAACTAAAATGGAATACACGATATTTCCGAAGGCGACTGCAAGAAATGGGATTTATTGTATATGGAAACAAAGATTCGCCTGTGATTCCCATGGTAACGTTCATGCCGGCCAAAGTTGTGTAAGTTTTCATTGGCTCATTAAAGGAATTCCGTATATTACGTATTTCATTAATCATTTAGTAACTGCGCAGTACTTGATTAATTTTTTATGTTAGTGAGATGCCTATTATGAAATCTCTTGCGTTTTATTGCTTGTAATCATGCCTATCTTAAGTCGCATTATTTCATTACATTTTTCATAACAGAATATGTTGGTGAGTTCCTTTTCCTTTGTGTAGGTACTTTTCTCGTTACTGTCTGGAGCACGGTATTGGAGTCACCGTGGCTGCTTTTCCTGCCGTGCCCCTGGAGAAGAGTCGAATACGATTCTGTCTTTCCGCATCACATACTAAGGAAATGTTAGATAAGGTATGGAGAACTTCGTGATATTCTTATTTTATCTCCTTGTAACGGAGACTGAGGGGATATGCTAATGCGAAAGTGTGTGGGTGAATGCGTAACGCAGACATAAAATGCATCATGATCGATATCGCGTATACTTTGGAAGGGGGGGGGGGGTCCGCTTGCGTTATTCTAGTACACATTTTGATTACAATCAAGTGAAAAATTAACAATTAGAGACGTAAGTAAATCTATAAATGGTCTCTGTACCAGTTACATGAACAGGTGAAAATAAATCTCATAATGCCTATAAAGAATACAAAATGAAGAAAAGAGCAAACACGGATACCTCTGGACGTAGCAGAGGTGGGATCAGGTGCCTAGGAGGAGTAAACATCTCCTGTTGGCCGGTCACACCTGCCGTGAGCCCTATAATTTTATCAGGTAAACGGGAGTACTCCGTAGTCAAAATCAGTGTGTAAAAACTATTGCTATGAAACATGTCGGACAGCATTCGACCCAGTGGTGGACTGTATTTGCAAATTAGATCATTATAACGACCATAAAATTTGCAAATGCCGATTTAGATGAACTTTAAAACCCCTACAACATCGACTTATGCTTCGATTTAAAAACTTATCGTACGCAGAACATGCTTTCACTATATAATCAGCTGAGAGACATAAACACCATATGCAGGTGATAATGGTATATTGCTACACAAATATATTTATGACGAAGAAGCTGAAGCGTTTCGTTTGTCATAAAGTTTTGTTGTTAGTTATGTACAATAAAGTATTTATATATGAAGACTCTGTGGTGTCTTTTATTTCGAGTTTACTGGAATCGACATGTGAATGACAATGAGTATTGTTAATAGATAAAACGTTGTCAATATATCTAAATGTCAAGTTGAAGGCCACAGCAAGAGCTTTTTCGTTTCATATAGAAGCTTTTAAATAACGAATAAATTCTACCTCCTAATAATATAAAAACAAGTCAACTAATAATTGAGCACAATTTGTGCCCATAGATATTTCAACAGACTGTTGGAAGAAGACCTGATCATCAAAGACTACGTAAATATTTTCAGTGAGAAACTCCAGCATCATTTTAATATCAACTTCAGAGTACTTGTGCGTAGAATCAGTATGCTGTTTAACAAAGTAATGTTTGGATGTCTGAATACTAGATGTTCCATTTTTAATGAAGAAACAACCGTCTATGATTTCAAAAAGCTGGTCTTTTATCTATCGTAAGGAATAGTCGTGTAATAATCTAATAATAATAAGAATAATCTAAAGTAAAAGTTATGATGACAATATTGATAATGATGATGTTATTTTTCAGGTTTTAGAAATGACTGACATGTTAGGAAACAAGTTGAGCTTGAAACTTTCTCGAAAGGGACCAGCCAACTATGACGATTCAGACAACGAGAGTGATCAGGTCTTGTATTATTAAGCAGGGTCGGATCCAGAAAATTTTGAAAGGGATTGCAACCCAAGTTTGTACATTTTTCATCCAAAAGGGGTGATTGAAGACCCAAAAATGGCAAAAAAGGGTCAATTTTGTTTTTAAAAAATTCAATCAAAATGTAGCTGTAACTCCCCTCTCTGGATCCGCCACTGTTAAGCTAGCTTAATGGTCTATTTTTAATAAGCATGTAAATTTGAATGTGATGAAGAGATGTACATACTTCTAGCATACAATGAAATTATGACTTACTCATGGTGTACTTTCAATCAAAGTTTTATTCAAGAGCTGTGATAATTCTCTAGCACAAAATTAATTGTCACAACTTCTCTGGTTTCAGGTTGAAGAAAAGTAACATAGCATGGACTGTGATTTGTGAAAACTGTGAGCGTTGTTGAACATGAAACTATGCACTCAACTAATTGTATGTTCAGTATTAAGTTGTGTGATACCACAGAATGTCGGATTTCTCAGTTTCAGAGACGTGAAAAAAAGACAATTCAGGATGAAAATCTTTATCAAAATACTCAGTGAAATGGATTGCATGAAAGTTGGATGACACATGTAACTGCATTTGCTTTCATAGATACTCAGTTTCCCCACTCATGCTGATAATTTCCAATGTGACCCAAAACATGCGTTTCTGTTTAAATCAGGTTGCTTGTATGTTTTTCTAGTCAGTTTTTGTGCGGGGGGAAAGCAATACAACGAAGTGGCAAACAGACAATTTCTCTACATAGCAAACCAATATTGTGTTTTGCACATCACACTTAATGCAAAACTCTAAGTATCCATTATAAACACAGATCTGGTGTAGCATAGGTCACAAGTTGAAGAGCGTCGATCAACGAGATGGATTTACAAAGTTTGTGTGTTCTGAAAAATGGCAAACCCCCAAACTGTAGGATTAAATTTGATATTAACAGTGTTAGTTTTACTATACATGAAGCAGGTCCATGGAATGACGACCGTATTGAAATATTTACATTTACTTTTTAGTCCTCTAATAAACAGCATTAGAAAGTTTTACTGATATCTGATAACTGTAAAGACTGAATCACTAAAGTCTGTTCGGCGTATAAACACTCGAAAGCGTGGCGCCACGTCTGTATCTCAGTTCCACATGCGCAGAATGAAAACAAAGCTTTGTTGCCCATCCACGTCTCAGAAACGTAAATGCACCTCATTCGACATCTAGAGAAGTTGATTTTACCTCAGATTTGGTTAATATTATCAATTAAACACAGAAAATTAATCCAAATACAGGATTTTTAACAATTTTTCATTCAGTAATTGTACCTTCATTGCACTGGTTCACTACCTCAAGTAGAGTGATTATAAATACGCTGTTTACAATTAATAAATTTGGAAAGATGTGAAGTTCAGAACTGTTTAAAGTTAAGATTGCACAATTATTTAATTTTTATGATATTTAATTGAAAATCATTTCAAGAAATGGATTATCATTTGGTTTTTTTTAAAGATTTTGTCTTATGTGCAAAACAATTTTCATGACATGCTAACGCGCGTTATTCAGTTTGCATGTACACATCATTGCAGTTATGAGACTATATATTTCAAAAAATGATAATTCACTGCTTAAATGAATTTTTACGAAATCACCGGTGATTATGAACCAAAGATCATTGATAATCGTTTATGGTTTCCTCATTATATTGTAACACTGCCTTTATGTTAAAATCAAATGGATCGACCAGAAAATGGGTCTGAAATTTAGATACAATAAAAGTATGCTGGTGTCAAGTGTTGCAGTTCATGCCCTCATGTATTTTCAAAAATGAAAAATTTATTTCTTATACATGTATTTACATTTCTTTTTTCATTTCTGTATTATATTTATCAAGATTCAAACGTCCAGAAAAAGGCAAAAACAAACTTTTTAACGCGGAATCTACGATGGCTTCTCTGTGTTAAAACAATGTGGACAACCAAAGGAATTTTTCCACATTGTAACAAGGTTGGAATTGACATTTATTCTAAGTTAAAATGACGTTGAAGTTACATGGTGTTGGTTTATTATTGCTAATTTGAACCATGACTAATTGTTGTACTTCCTTTTATAATTTATAAGACAGTCAGAAAGATTTTTAATCGGTGTATTTATGTTTAGTCGTATATATTTTTTAGATTAATAAAGTAGGTCTATGTTTATTTTTTAAGATTTGACCTTTTATTGTGAAATGTTTTACAATGTTTAGTTATTTAAAAACACGTATGTTTTATGTAATATATATTATAAATACTGTATGAACAGGGTTTAACAATTTGATATGGTGCCTATACTGTCTGGAGCTTAAAGGAATGGCCAATATCTGGGTCAGTTGCAGCGTTGATTCAACGTTAGGATTTTACTATCATTTCAATTTTCAATATCAACATATTTTTCAGCATTGAAAATTTATGTTTTACTGGGTAAAGACATACCCTTAGTCAAGTATTTGTTTCGAGCATGGGCATCTTGTGCTTCTTTTTTGCACAGTTAGTCAGTTAGACAATGGTATTCCTATATATTTCCCAATTTGTGTTTTGCGTAAGATATAAATTTTCAGCTCTGTATAAATAATTTGAAGTTTTTTACTTTACTGATTAAATTGCGGATCAAGTCCTACAATGAATAGAGGAAGATTAAATATTCTGAGCAACGTAAAATCGAGGTTTTGAGGTGTTCTTCTTTTATTGTTTGAAGGATGTCAATAACTGAACCTCCTAGTTTTGGGATTTTTTTTTCGATTTAGTGTAATAACATCGATTTCAACATTTATGAGCGTCTTCATGGTAGTTTCGTTTTTCTGCGGAGGGAAATAAAATATAAATGAATGAATGAAAAAAAAAAATCATCTGTCCTTGTTTACATAAAATGAATTATAGATTTCAGTACGTGCTGAAATATTTTATTGATCATTGGTTCAATATGCCTTAATTCTGGTATATGTAATTTCATGTAACAACTTTACTATAAGTCAACCCTGTAAAACGTTACTGATTAAGTCCACCCAGTAACTATCAACTTTACAAAGTCAACCCAGTAACAACTTTACTAAGTCAACCCATTACAACCCTACTAAGTCAACTGAAAAAAAGCAATATTTTTTTTAAACTTAACCACTGGTTTAAAAAAGTATTAATTAAATAGCTATCATTCTACAGCCACATTTCCAATTATCGTAGAGCATCTTAAAACTTTCAAACATTTTTTGACGCCTTTGCTTGCTCTGTATCTTTACTTTTTTCTTTTTTTTTTTAAATCTATTGATGAAAAAATCATATCGTGTGAAATTTTAAAAGTATACTCATGTCCTGTATGTTTTCTTTTAGAGAATTCAAGGAGTTTAAGAAAGAATTATTTTTCTTTAATCTTTGTTTTAACTGTTTCTAGACTGGTAGTTCACGCATTGTATTTTGAAACTCTAATATACCATTGCATGTGATTTGAGAAATGTTAATTTCTATAGTAGTTCGTATGGTTTTTGCATGCAATTAAAGGGGTATGGACAACGATTTTTGAGCGTTTGAAATTGAAAGTTTTTTTGTTATAGAAATAAAGATCATTTATAAGTAAGTGGATTAAAATATTTTTATACACGCCATACTTGGAATTTACATAAAAGCGGCTCCCAAAATCGTGTTTGTCATCGCTTTTTTTAGCCAAAAACCACGTGAGGAGGTGAGAATACCACGATTTCTAAAAGTAGGACAAAAGCATTCAGCATTTCAACATACGTTCATGATGAATCGGTTTAGGGAGCATGCACGAAGAAGAAAGAACTGAGCATTTTTGTTGTATGAGCTTTTTTCGCCAAAGCCGTCAACTGTAGGTTATGATGATAGTTGAGTCACGTGACATTTAAGCAGGCCTGTTGCTTCCTGTCGAAAATGAAGAGTTTAGATGTCTCAAATACATCTTTGCGTCAGTCTCTGAAATTTAGGTTTGTTGTTGTGTTTTACACGAATCAAATACTATCATACTATTAATTAGATGTCAAAAGTAATTTTTGTACTAATGTGGTGTCCATGCCCCTTTCATATTAAGGTTAATGTTAATCACAGGAAAGGTATGCGTGTTTTATATTCGACGTTCTGTGCTTTAGTGTCGCGCGAAAATTAAATAAAGTTTTGTCACCTGAATATATTTTATACTTATCAATTCTCAAACTTCCACTTAATTTGGAAACATGTGACTTTATTGATTGCTTCCGCTTCTTCATGGAACATAATAGGTTTAAATGTTCGTACTTTGGTTTGAATGGGTAACCAAGGAATTTACCTAGCAAAATATAGGTTTAAAAAATATATATATACGCCAAGTCTTTAGATAGGACGTACATGGTTCAGCGATGTTTGTACGTCCATTCGAGGTTTTCTGTTTCTGTTTTTATATATATTTTTTTTATTATTATTTTTTTATTTATTTTTTATTTTTTTGGTCACATTTAAAACTGAAACATCTGTGGATTATTTATGGGTTACTTTAGAACTTATTGCAATTTCCATCCATATAAACCTCTCTTTCAGGAGTTTTGTCCCTTGATTTAAAATTTTATGTTATATGTAGTCTGCATGATTTGTCCGTCGTACTCTTCCTCCAGTTTTCAAGTGAGAACCTTATTTTACGGACAGTGTTAACATGGATATTGATGATGTTCATTTCATAATGATTTTCTTCAATTTCTGTGAAAATTTCAGGTTATTGAACTTAGTCAATTTTTAATGAAATATACAGTACAATATATTACAAAGTGAGTACATGGTTTATTAATTTAACACCTCCCACACTTTTAAAGCTAAGACTTTTGTAAACAATTTGAACATGCAATTGATTTTGATTTCCAGCAAGTTTCTAAATTTGTTCGATGTTTTAAAAAATCCAGGTTTTTGAACTTAGTCAGTTTTGGGGAAATACTTACACATCGAACTTTTGATTTGTCCATTTACCCCCTGTCAGTTTTTAAGCTAGAACTTAGCTAAAGTAAAGTTCTACAACTCAAGGCTTAAGAAAAACACCCCACTTATGACGGGCGTATCGTGTACCATTTCTAGTACTCTTGTTTCAGAATCAATGGAATAAATATGCTACAGCTTTTCATTAACAAGAGAATATTCTCCTGGAGAGGAATTACGTCCCTGGAACCATGGTTGAAGAACAATGAGAGGTTTATGATAAAGAAAAATAGATTTACCTAAAATATGCATAATATTCTGTCTGAAGAACAACTATAAATCTACATTTTCTCTTATCAGTGTAAAGCTTAGAAGCAAATATCATTAAGAGTGTGGATTGAAGTGTGCTTGAATAATACAAATGACCCACATTTAGCTCACTTGAGCCAAAGACTTAAATGAACTTTTCTGATCTTTCGTCAGTCGTCATACCTGGTGTCGTTGTAGCTGAATTTTTATCTCGGGATTAAAAAAAATGAATGTGACACAAAGCGGCCTTGGATTAAGGAGATTCAAATTTGTTCAAATGAAGGATCACACCCTCAGTGAAGGATAAATAATTGAGAATCATGAAAAATTGGAGGCAAGGTTTTAAAAATTTCTCAAGAGCTCTAAAACGTCAATAATTCCTGCAGTCATGTCAAAGTATATATCGTGTGCAAAAAATACAGGGAACATACGAAGACTGATTGATATGTTTTGAGCCTTGTATTGAAGGGGGTTAGCATCGATGTCCTTTTTCAGCCCTACTATCCCTGACTATTTAAGGCCGTGGACCTGAAGACTGATGTCATTTGGTCAGTTTATAACGACGAGGAAACACTTCAAAGTAAACAAGACAAGTTACTTTGCAAAATCGGTGAAAGACCAGTGATCCAATATTTGCGTAAGAAAGGTTTAACACCTCAGTATATCGATACTGATATGGTAGCAACACTAGGGAAAGATGCACCTTCATATGCTACAGTAAAAAGATGGGTGACGGAATTTAAACGCGGCAGGCAGAACCATGAGGAAGACCCCGTTCCTGGAAGGCCTGACACCGTATCAACCCCAGAAATAGCCAATAATGTCCATGATATTGTTATGACTGACAGGCGAATTACAGGAAAATATATAGCCAGGTCAGGAAAGAAGATCTTCCATTCTGGGGATCTTGCATTGAGAAAGCTTTCAGCCTGTTGGTACCAAGACTTCTGACAGTTGATCAGAAGCACACCAGGCGCATTTTGTCGCATGGTAATCTAAACCTCTTAGAGGCAGATCCTGCTAACTTTTTTCATAGATTTGTCACTATGGATGAAACGTGGGTCCATCATTTCACCCCAAAAGCCAAACACTAGTCTAAACAATGGAAGCACCCTTTTTCACCTCCGCCAAAGAAAGCAAAGACTGAGATGGTTATGACCTTGGTTTTCTGGGATGCTGATGGTGATGGTATTCTGATGGTAAATTATCTCCAAGAAAGGGACAAACAACCAATGGTACATACTATGCATCACTTCTGAGGCAGTTACGGGAAAATATTAAACTCAAGCGCCGCGGAAAACGCAGTAAAGATGTGTTGTTCCACCAGGACAATGTCTCTGTTCACAAGTCTGTCACTGTCATGGCTGCTATTAACGATTGTGGTTTTAAATTGATTGAGCATCCACCTTATTCGCCTGATCTCCCTGCATCAGACTTTCATCTATTTCCAAAACTGAAAATGGTCATCTCTGGTATCCACTTTCAGTCAGATGATGACATCATATATGCAGTGAAGATTATAATTTGTTTTAAACTTGGAAATAAATGCAGATAAATGTATAACTTTATTTTTTTTTTATTTTTTTTTTTTTAACAGGAAATGACTTGTAGAGTCAATTGGATTCATTTTAATTCTTTTAAAAATTGAACAAATGACCTTTAGTATCTCATATAATGGCCGCTTTGATATCAGAGATAGTATCTTTGTGAATTTATTTATCATCGTTGACCTCTGGATAGTGGTCCCGGAATACCTGTACTTATCTGTTAACCGCATTGGTCAGTCTGTGATCGACAGCGTTAAAAATGAGATATACATACTTTCAGATGCCGCATGTCAATATAATTATGTTACATTTTTGCATATATGATGACAGATACTGGCGCTAATGAGTAAAATTACCATATCAAAATCAGATTATCTAAAGGTTGGTAACTTGCACGTCAACGTGGCCATGTTGCATGTTGACATAAATAAGTCGCAAATCAACATAATTATCTTGCATGTTGACATAAATTATCTTGCATGTAGAATGCATGTAGGGGCAGAAATATGCTACCATACCATGCAATATTGGCGTAAACGAATCTGATGCTGAACTTTTTAATTTGTGTGATATACGAGTACATGTACACAATGCAGATCCTCCAACTCGAGGATTTCACGCTCTAAATGTAACTACATTGAACGTTCAATGCCAAAGGCAAAGCAAAATAAAAAAAAATAAAAAAATCGCTTCAGTTGTATACTTACAATTTTTGGAGGAGATTGTGCATGTATTGCTTGACTGAGATTAAAAGTATTTCAATATCTGCCCAAAACTTTTGAAATTATTTACCCGTCCTATTTTCAACTCTGAAATAGTATTGTATCTATAACTGAATTGTGATAGCAATCAAGAGATTCACTTTCATCGAAATGAACTATCCATTTATGACATCTATTATATATATTTGAAAAAAATTGTCTGTTTTTTAATGTTGAATTTCGCCACAAAATTACATTTACTGCTCTCTGATTCAAAACCTTTTCAATGAACACCACCTCCTCCTCGTGTATCCAGGTTACCAAATGTAAGTTATAGTAAATTAAAAGAATCCTTCAAATTTGAGTATGGAATATTTTAGAATATCGAAGGTTCAAAATGAATGTTGATTGACTTCCATTTATATTACATGAACATGCTTAAATTTACACTAACTGTATGAATCAGTTGTAACAGGAAGGGAGAAAATGGAACGGATCATACCGGGATTCGAATTCGGGGCCCCCTGAATCTTCGTTTAGTTGTTCTACCAACTGAGCTCTCTGGCCAACGGCGATCGAACCCGGCTGATCCCTACATTCCTCCTTTCTTAAGTGTCTTCACACTTGAAGACATCAACCCAGGATCTTTATTCCCTGGTAAGCAGTTTTACCAGTCAGTTCCAGGGCACCATATGTAACAGCAAGGAAGAAAATGCAACTGATCAGACCGGGCCTAGAACCCGAACCTCCGGCTGAATCTTCGGCCAAGTGCTCCCTCTGGTCACCGGCGATCGAACCCTGGCTGGCCACTACACAATAAATTTATATCATTAGCAAAATACGTGTAGGTTGAATGTCTGTCTAGATCTCTCTGCGCTGAAAAACTGCATGACACCATTTCTTACAAATTAGAAATATTTAAACTTCTCTAATAGGAGTGGACTGGGTAAAAGGGAGGGGGAGAAAGGGAAGATGAGAAAGAAAGAAAGGTGTGATAGGAGAAGCCTCAGAGAGAGAGAGAGAGATCTCCGGTATTGTTCATCCCCATCCCATCACCCCAAAGATAAATGGGATAACAAATCTTGAACGCATGTAAATCGTTAAAATACTATCGTAGGCAAAGCTAATTTTCAATAACATGCATAGTTAGAGTATGTGAGTCTTCACAATATAGAGTGTGCCATCAAATCGCTTTGATCATGTTTGAAAGTTAGTCATCAAGTGCAAAGTGGTACACAAGACAAGGCAAACTTAGTATTACGTCCCTTAACACTATAGATGGCACTCTTTCGCGGCTTGTTTGAACCACGTGTTCATAGCATAGAAAGATGGCATATTCTGTGGGGAAGAGAGTGCAAACTTACGATTTGTTCGTCGGAAATTTGCCTCTAGATGCGGACGAAGTATGTATTATTATTGTTTAAAGCAACGAGTATATAATGCATGATTTGTTTAAGTGACTAAAGTGCACGTCAAATATTCAGTATTGTTTGACAGATCCCGCGCTTCTGTAAAGGCTTGTAACGCGTGCATATACAATGAAGATTGTATAACAGCGGGTTACGACATAGCATAAAATGTCAGGAAAAAAAAAAGAAAGACTGTGCAAAAAGGAAAACGAACAGACCGAGAAATAATAATAATAAAGAAAAAAATTGACCAAAAATATAAAAATGGGATTAAACTCGAATTTCCTCGATGAAAGCAACGTACACAAGTCACAAAACTTCGTAGCAATCTGGTTTTGGTCAAGAGATAATAACAAACTGATGTATCTGGTTTAATTTACTTCAGTTTGGAGCACTACTAGTATATTTTATTCAATTAATACAAAGACTATAGTTCCAATTGACTTCTATTGTAGAAATTTGTTGGTAAATTGTTTTCAAAGTTTGGAGAAACCAAAGGCATATTTGTAAAGGATGCAAACACAGTTCCAAAGAAACGATTTGCGTGAGTATATGGTAATGCTGTATCAGAGGAGGTTCCTGTAATCTCAGATTCTTTGTTGGGGATTTGACAGAATTATCTCATTCCCTTAGATTTTCTACAAATAATCCATAAAAGCTATTCAAACAGTGTCAATTCAGAGCCCAAGATGGGTTACGAAAAGATCAATGTTCTAAGTCTTGTCCAATAACTAGGACTGTCATGATGAACCAAAAATATGGATGAACTGTGATTCATGGTTAACTTTGAATTTTGATTTCTTTCTGTTTTGAATATTAGATACAATGAAGCTCACTTTTTTATTGGCTATTTCACTTTGGTCCATTTGGTTACATAGGTGCGCTACTTGAAATAAACATAGAGGTTATTAAATATCCATTGTCTTAAGGACCAGTTTATATCAGGTTAAGTAAAGCTGTATTAATATATTGGCTGCATTGTTTAACCTGCATCAACTTAAGAGTATTTTTCAATTGGCCTCAATGTATTAAGACTGACATTTATGAATATGAATCTGTTTGCAGCTTTGTTAACTTTCTGTGTGAACCAGATGCTGAACAGGCTGTGAAGGAGATAAATGGACAGCTTATGAATGGTAGCAAATTGGTTGTAAAGCGACAAGATGCCAGGAAAAGGTACAAGATGGATTCCACTTTGTTTTTCAATTCGATAATAATAATCATTAATGTAATGTAGAAATTATTAAATAAAAGGTATTGGTAGCATTGTGTAATTGTATGAAAAATCCACATTAGTATACTGTACACAGCAAACAGTTTTGCTATTATTTTTGCCCATTTTGTCATCAACTTGAGTGGGGAAAACTAAGTGAATTTAAATTTGTTAGTGGTTTCAAAGAAGCAAAAAACTGGCTTTGAGCAATGTGAAAATGAGATGCATGTTTTGCTTTGTATAGATCTGCGCAAACATACTGCAGGATGAAAATTTCATTATGTACAGCAGTACAAAGTGAAAGTCACATTTGATAACCTCTTTTTTATGTTTTATATTTAGAGTTCCAAATAAAAGAGAGTATGATGATAAGTCCAGAGCATCTCAAAGTGACTATGGTATTTAACTATTTTAACATTTATTTTTTTTTATATAGAATTTAATAGTTTTTATATAATTTAATGTGTATCTTTAATGGTTATCATCGGTTTATATTGAAGTCATACATTTGTTACTTCTAACTGCTATTGCTCAAGGCTTAGTAAATTTTTTGTTTTGCCTGTATAGCACAGTGACACCAACTGGGGGATTATTCAGTCACACCTTAGAGCATTATAGAACTTTTAAACTGTAAGAGATAGAACATTGAATTTTAACTTGTGTGTGCAGTCTTAAAAAAAACACTTTGCACTGGCTGGCCATTAGGACCAGTGAACTAACTGAATTTACTGTCCCCTTTGTAAAATTTAAACAAAACAAGAGAAAGGGAGTACAGTATTTTGTTTGTAAAAAAAATTGAGTCATATGCCCTTAATATATATTTTTCTTTCATGTATCAAGTAAAATTGAGCCATATAATATGAAATAAAAAAAATATATTATACTATAACAAATATCATGATCCTGAAATGTAACTGAAAGTAATTGTAACTTAAAATAATTGAAATTGCTCTACCATTCACGTTAACACCTTCATGTTCATGTTAGATGCCGAAGTAATAATTTTGTCAAGTAATACTTCATTTGAGTGAATCTTTTTCAATTTTATATTAATATACTAGCGGAAAAAAGAAATTGTGCATTACATGGAGTATGAAATATAAGAATAAAATATAAATGACGATAAATTGGATTCAGTAGCATGATTCACAAATGTATTGTTTACAAATATGTGGAATTAATTTGTGTTTACGTCAGAAAACGTCACTTGTAGGACATTACAAAGACATTGGTACATTAAAGGCAATTCGCAAATTTTATACCGCATATGGCCACCATTTGCATTCACACATGCTTGACACCAGCATCTCATTGATGACACTAAATTGTTCTGAAATGACTGGGGAATATTGTTCCAGATATTAGTCAATTCCTGGCCTAAATCGTTGCAACATCACTGGCTGGTGTGGTAAATGACGTAACCATCTTTTCATTTCATCCCATATGTGTTCAACCGGTGATAAATATGGTGAAACTTCTAGCTAGGGTAGAACATCAACTTTCTGCTGGGCAATAAAGTTTCTGACAACACAGGCAACATGCGGTCTGCTGTTGTCATGTTGCAGGGTAATGGGATTTTGTTGTCTCCGAATGCACGGTATCACATGACGTTGGATTATTTCATCTCTGTAGCAAATGCCTATCAGGTGTCCATCGATTATCTGTAAAGGGGTCCTATCGCGTGCTGCAATACCACCCCCACACCATTACGCTACCATCTCCAAAGTGTTGATGTTGCACTACCCAAGCATTCGAATTATTAATAATTTGCTTGTATGAAACATTGTACAAGTTAACTAATTTCTTCACTTTCTCTTAAATTGACAGTGGAGGTCAATAAAATGGCACATGTTTGAAAAGTTGCAAACAATGAATAATTGTTTATCCTTTAAAATATGGCTTACTCGATGTTAATTTAAAAATAAATGCTATTTGTTGACATTAAAGAAAAGTCCTGAATTTAATTCTATTTTTCTGAATTGAATGGGTAACATTCCCATAAGTAGGAAATAAACTGTAGCTATGTCAGCGATTTGGGGGGGGGGGGGGGGGGGGCATCAAAATACCACCAATATTCTCTGTTTCCTCTTGCAAAAATAAGTGATTTTTTTCAAATAGAAATCCATATTTCCCTATTTGTGTACCAAAGTATGTATAGAAAGTGACAATTTTAAATGTAAATTACTTAAGGTAAAAACAAAGAATCAATGTAAAAATGTTCCACAACTTAAAGAGTACTACATATGGGAAGAAGAATAGAAAATCTTCTAAAATCTGTTCCTTTTAAACAAAAACTTCATCAAACTAATTAATTGGAAGTAATAGTGCAAATTCAGCTTGCACTGCAAGTTTTCAAAGATTGCTCAATTTTATGAGGGACATGTAGTATGATTTCTTGTTGACAAAATTGATTCGAAGTACAACAAACTTGATTATTTACCAATAGAATAATTAGATCATGTAAGTGATTGACTCACAGTGATTTAGGAATGCATAAAAAGGAATAGGGCACTTAGCTACTTGGCGATTTATGAATGAGAGTAGTTACATGTAATATATGTTGATTCATCCTGTAGCTGAAGATTTGAAATATTGTCATTTTTTTCTGTGAACAGACACATCTTCTGTCTCCTTGGGTGGATGGAGCTCAGCGGGAGAGGTAATAAAAGACGATGTATTAACCCCTGTTTTGTACAGCACTGGGATGGTATGTTTCAGAAGTAGATTGCATGAAATAGTTGAATTGTGTATTTACTCAAGATATCAAAACCTTCATACAGAAAAATCCCACTCACAAAATAGCATTTTCTTAAGTTGTTCTAAAGCTAGTTCTGTTCAAGTGTGATGGCATATCGTTGGTTCATTGAATTGGTAGGTGACTGTATAATGTATAGTAAATGCCTTGGGCATATACTGAAAATTAATGCTTGATGCTTGTGAAGGTGATAGTGAACTGCCAAACACTGAAAGTCGAAATCCAGTGTTTTGTTCATCTTGTTGTCTCTCTTCCTGCAATTGTAACTTTGGTGGTAACTTTTAGCTTGCTAGGACGAATGTCTGAAGAACTATGGTCTCTCTGTTGTCGACAGGAGCATTGGCGTCAAACTTTTAAGGGAAAAAATTTAATCTTGGCTTTATCTTTTGAACCAGTGGGATAGGTATTTGATCTTTTGCATATACAGTACCTGGCCATGAGTCTGTCATGAAAATGGCTGACGTTTCATGACATGAAAACCAGAAATGTAAAAATTGATTGTTTTACTTGTTGAGAATTTTTCACTCGTATTGAGACATCATGAGTTCTAGGTTAGGGTTAATAAAATACTCTAAGGTTCTTGCCTCCTTATATCTAGTATTTTGTTGCATGTCCCTGTGATGTATAATTTGTCAAATTCTGCTTGGAATTGAAGTATATAAGCTCTGAATATTATGTGGCTGCACTGATCTCCCATAGTTTAAAAGCATTTTTTTTATTTGTCCAACTTTAAAACAAAGTTATGAAAACTTTTGACTTTATTAGACTGTAAACATGTATAAACTATTCATGATTAATATGTAATTATAAATAATTAAATAATCATTAGCTGATTATCATGAGGATGAAATACTTATGATATAAAATAGCACTGTTTGTGTTGTATTTGTTGAGAAATGAAAATGATTCTCAATTGCATTGGTAAGATATATTTGTCACATAACTTTATGTCATACAATTCTATCTATATCCTCTCTAAACCAATAAACATTTTTTGGGATGGAAGGGGGTTATGCTGAACATATATACAAATTGTTAACATATTAGTTGAATTTCTAATTTGAATAAACATAATAGATATATTTTTATGAATAATTAGTTGAAACTGTGTCATTAAACATTGAATAAATATCAAGTATTATGAGATGGGTGTGGTATGTGGTATCTCCAATTAAAAATGGCAATTGCTGCTTTTGTCAAAATTTGACAGGAATATGGACTACAAAAGCAGTAATTCACAAGATAAAGTTATAAAACTGTTATCTATGGTGGTATTACACCCAGAGAGTCATCACCTCGAGTGGTATTTGGTGTATGTTAGTGGATTTTTGTACTTAATTGTGTAGATTAGATTGTACACCCACACATAGCCAGTCTACTTAATTTACTAGTTCTCATAATAATGAAAACCAGATCACACTCAATGTTTGCAATTTTTAAAAAAAAAATCAGTTTATGCTGGGAATTTTTTCTTCTTCAAATTTAACACTATTCAATAGTTGTGAAAAAGGTATTAATGGAGATCGACTTGAACGTCCTCAAAATGAACTGGATGAACAAATGGAAATGTAGAGCCTTGGATTGTGAATGCCATATGCATGTCTTTAAAGGTGTATTTTAATGGTTCTCCATACATTTTTTTTTATAGCATTGATACCTCCAGATTGTAATGGCCAGGCAAGACATTTTATTTTCAGTTTTCCATTCTTTTTCACATCTTTAATTTATTGATACTACATTGAAACTGAATAGATATTAAGAAAGATTGGGCAGCCCTTTGGAGTCCTCATTATTTTCTAATTCATTATTTTTAATTTTTGATTTTAATTTATTTTTCACACAATAAAACAAAAACTAAGCTTATTCCTGAATTGAACTGAAAAATGTCTGAACCTTGATAGGCCTATTTCAGAGTTGTGAACGGTATTTATGTTAGAGTATCCAATCATGGAAGCTTGTTAATCCACACATGCAACTGTGTTAATTTCTCAGTTTCACCTATGTATGTTTGTAATTCAAGAGGTGCAAGGTATGTTTCTCGGAAATGTATTGTGTTGTATTCTTCATTTGTGTAATTATTTGATTTCTTATTTTACATTTCCATTTATTAAAATGTATCATTGTTCCTAAGTTATATGCTGTCATCCTTACTGTATTTCTGTTTGTTGACTTGGTATTTACATATTTGTACTTTACAACATTGCATCAGACATGTTGCAAGTCAACAAATGTCTAGTCTACATGTTTGTCGAATTTCAATATGACCATATATGAAAAGACAATGGAAATTCACGATCCATGATGATTATTACCAAGATCAAAAAGAATTCCCAACTTTAGAACTAGGCTATTGTGCATGCTTGAAATTTGACAACACATGTGTAGCTTGAATTTTTTAAGTTTACAAAACACTAAAAAGACTAATCGACATGTGTCACAGTATTACACACAGAAAGGATTTAGTTTACCCATATATTTAATGTACAACACTCATAAGGTCATGAAGAATAAATTTAGATGCCTAATAATAAGCATATTGACCAAATTTCCTGATGTACACAGACATATAATGTTTATTTATTTAAGATATTGGATTAAACCATCCAAAATGCAAGTACAAATATTTTACACCATTTAAGTAGATTTTAAAATGGTGACTATGTTTTGTCTCATAACATACATGAAGACTCGGTACCAAGGGGACACTCACCCCACACCCCCACCCCACTCCTTCTATTGAATATATTATAGTGTTTACGGTAGTTCTGGATAATTCTTTAGTCATACAATGCATATACAGCTTACTTCGGGTATATTGAAATTCAGGGGACCAACCTTTTTCTTTCAATATAACCGAAATTCAAAATAAGCGAAAATCCGAAATATCAACTGTATTGGAAGCTTTTTTTCATAGTTATTCATGTGATATTGATCCCGATTACAAATGCAGAACAGAAACCTGAATCATGCTGCATTGTTCATTATCAATTTATTATATGTTACAAATATTACAATATTTGAATGATGAAATACATTTTATTTGTCCATTTAAGATTTTTATGTGAAAAAATCGGCAAGTTTTTGTTTTTGTTTCATGTTACACTGATTGTCAGTGAGCAATTCAGTTTCTTGCAGACCTACATAGATTTTGTCGCCAATGTTAGGTAGCCTCTGTATATATGATTTCAGTTTGCCAATATAATCACACGCTTGATTGTCCGTCACGTTTTCTTCTGAATTGTCCAGATTTTTGTCCTCACTCTAACTAGAAATTGCTATGTTTGATGATCTAGTATTTATACACCACTTGAAAAGACAATCTTCTATCTCTGTAATTTCCAACTCATATTCATTTTCGTTTAGGGGAAAAATCACCTGACTCAATAGCCTTAATAATGGAGGCATGCTGTTTAAGAATCATTGTGTCCTAGGATTAATTCTAAAATCCTTTCCTATTTCATATTTTGGTTTCAAATTCTTCTCTACTGCTGATATGAGTTAATATTTTGTGTCCAGAGACCCAGTTTTTCTTTTTTGAGGGGTAGCCATTTGTACTAATGATTATCACATTGTCAATTTGTTAAACTAGACAAACCCCTCCATTAATTAATTCTTATAAAAACGTGTAGTGAAAACTAATCAGGTTAGAAACAAATCAACAGATACCCCAACATCTGCCTGTGCAATTATGAAGTTAGGGACTGATGATTGCTGACTTTAGGGACTTCTGTATAACTGTGTTATAAAAACAACATCTTGACCTGTGCAATTATGAAGTTGCTGATCATGAGGATTGCCAACTTGAGGGACTTCAATATAAATATTATAAAAACAACACATTACTTCAGCTTGACTGAGCATTGGTTTCAAAATAAGTGACATTTCCATATAAGTGATTTCAACTTGACTGATACTTTACTACAAAGAAAATGAGAGACAGAGGTTGGGGATTTTGTTTAATTTCAAAATAAGCAATGATTTCAGTGTAAGTGGAGTAAGCTGTATATTTCAGGCTGCACATTTGTACATTTTGCAATACAATATTCTATACTGTGGTATCAAAATTTACTGAACCTAATTCAGGAGCAATAGTCATTAGTAGCAAGTTTATTCATTTTGTGGAGATGAAAATTACTTTTTTCTACAGTTGAAGACACCATATTAAAAGCAACATAGTAATTAGCCCCTGGACATCAGTGATTGAAGGTTAGACATTGATGTCATCTCTCCATAGCCAGTTGCACAGATAACATTAGGACATATCCTTCTCACCACCTCTATGTCCAGGTAAATCACCTGTGGCACTGTCCAGTGTCCCACTCCATGCAGATGGACATCCTGATTTCTTGTTGTCATCACTGCCATTATCTTCATGCAGTCTTTCATGTGCATGGTGCCAGGAGTAGTGTAGTAGTGCACAGGCACCTGAAGTATAGATAGACTTGTGTATATACATCTGCTCCCTTCCCTGTTTACCCAATGAAAAAAAAAAAAGAACCAATATCTTCAAAATATGTGATTTCACTGCCAATCATTCATAAGTTGTTCTGAGGCCAGGTTTTACTTTCTGTAGCTTTTGAGGTGAACACTGGTGAGATACTGAATATATGTGATATATACACATAGCATGTTGTTAGTGTCTGAGAAGTTGTATTACTGGGTTATCACATTTGACATCCTTGATTTTGTCCATCTTATACTCAAACATGTTAAATCATAGAGGACACACTTTTAATTTTGTGATAGTTGATACTCTGTTATTTTTACATGCAAAGGCATTTTCCCATGCAAAGTAAGATACATAGCCCCCCCCCCCCCCCCCCCCCCCCCCCCACTACATGTGCACTGTAGTAAATAATTAATTGAAGGATGAAGCCACCACAACCCCTGATTAAGGTTGTTAGTTTTGAACAGAGAACATATTTTTGGTCCCATTGTTTTTCCATTTGTTTGTGAAGAATTCTAGATTATTTCTACTCTGGGTCTGGCCCACTCCCAAAAAACCATGCTATTTGCCTGATCCACTTTATCATTCTTGTGTACAAATATGTAAATACCAAGTCTATAAATGGAAATACTGTAGGGATAACCGCATACAACCTACGAAACAATAATACATTTTTCATAAAGAGAAATATAGAATAAGAAATTAAATAATTACAGAAATGAAGAATACAACACTGTGGTATACATTTCTGAGAAACAAAACTTGCTTCTCTTGGTTACAAACATGCATAGGTGAAACTAAAAAATTAACACAGTTGCATTGTTTGCATTAACAAGCTTCCATACTTTGATTTTTGAACATGATTCCCGTCCATGCAGCGTTGGCCAAAGAGCGTAAAAAAAATTACCATATTTTATGTCCTGTAGGTCAGGGATAGTTTAGAAAATCTACCAGACAAGTTGGAAATTTACCAGACAAAAGAAAAAAACCCATTGAAATTTTGTTATCAACTTTGTTTATTTTCTAGTATTGTATATGATGGTTCAGAACATTAATATATTCTTGAGTAGTTACAGCTCGCTACTTTTTTACCACACAAAATTAGATTTCCTTATAGATTTATAAATTTTGTTGTAGTTTGATTTTAATCTTTTTCTGCTCATGGGTGATTGTGAACATAATCATGTCTCTCTCCCCCCCCCCCCCCCCCCCCCCCCCCCTTCAATGATATTTACAGAACAAATAGAATGTTAATGTTTTATTATCTATTTACTATGTATTTGTGCAGCAATAAACATAAAATTTGCCATTATAGCATTTTAATGTATCTTCAAAATAATTTTCTTACTACTGATGATGAGATCATGATCTTTAAAAGTGAAAGTAGACACCCTCTTGGAAAACTTGATGCGGTAATATTTAGGACGAGAATTATAATGATGTATTTGTTTACTCACTCAACCTCATGATAAATTTTCTTCAAACTTGCGGATATTTACTTGATTACACTGATGACAATCAGCTGTATTGCCATAGAAATGAATGGTTACACATGTATTTATTTTATAAATAGTTTTTGTAAACTAAAGGGGAGGAGATTTGTGATTATATGTATACATGTATTTTATGATTTTAGCTTCCTTTCTTTTTTCTTTCTGTTTGAGCAACAATTGTTCAACCGTTTGATAGACCATCTGAAGTAGAAAGACATGCGTAATTATAAAAGTCTATGGATGGAGTGGGCTTGCAGTTTCTGGGAATGCGAGTTGTTCACGGTCATGATGAAAATGCAAGTTACAGTTACCTTTATCAGACTTAGTTTTGTTTACATAAAAGGCAATAAATAATGCATGTATGATTATTCAATTTGACTTTCGTTTAATAATATCTATTGGGCATTTTGTCAGATCAAGTTCTAAGTTTTACCAGACAATTTGAAAATTTACCAGAGATCTCCAGTAATCTGGTGTCTTTCACCAACGTTGCTACTTTACAAGTGGAAAGAGTACCCAGAGAACCAGTTGTGTAGATTGATTGATTATATATTGTTTAACATCCTGCTTGAGGATTTTTCACTCATGTAGATGTCACCATTGCTGGTGGAGGGCTGTAAAATTTAGGCCTATGCTCGGCACTCAGGGCCTTTGAGCAGGGAAGGATATTTATCATGCTACATCTGCTGTGACACAGGACCTCAGTTTTTACAGTCTCATCCAAAGTACCGCCCCATTTAGTTGCCTCTTGCAACAAGCATGGGGTACTGAAGAACTATTCTAACTTGGGTCCTTCACAGGAGGTGATGTATAGAAAAATGTCACATACAGTTAAAGTTACTATGTAATGATTAAAACCCATTGTTTTGTACCTTGGATCTTGAGGTTTCTTGAAGCTTTCTGCAATTCCTTAAGAGTTTGAAAATCACCTTTATATTTAAATCATGGTCAAATTTATCACAATCAAATTGACCACACTAGGGGCATTGTGTTGCATGGTGACCTCAATTTAGAGTTACCCTCCCTTTAAAATTGCAATGAAATCATGGTATGAAGGTTCTGAATTTTTGTGTAAATTGATTCATTGTATGGCTATTTACATGCTGGCAGATATTTAGGTCACCTGAGTAAACTCAGGTGAGCTATTGGTATTGGTCTGTCCTTCCCAGTGCATTAACAAATGAACATTTATAACTTCTTGATAACTACCTTTTTTTTAAAATTTAGTATGAAGCATCTTTGGGACCAGGGAGACATAAATTGTAAATTTCAGGACTCCTGCACCCCAGGGGACTTGGGTATGGGATAAAAGCCAAAATGTAACTGATTTTCTAAAATCTAGTTCTCTACAACTGCACATGTGTGAGAAAAAAAAAAAAAAAAGAAGAAGAAAAAAAAGCATAGTGATGTGAAGCAAAAAGACTTCTACCAAAATGGTAATTTTCATGATCCCTGAGATGGAGGTTCTGATTCAGAGTCCTTGGGACTAGTGATATTAATACTCAGGTGACTGATAAAGCCTGCGGGCCTCTTATTTCGAAACTTGCAGCTTGAAAATGTTAACATTGTTTTGAGTTAAAACCATGTATACATTTTTTTGTGTAGAATGCACCTTTCCTATAGTGCTTCTTGGAAAAACATGAATTGTGTGTTTAATATTGGAGAAAAAATCAATAAAAGCACCAGTAAGTGCATGTAAATATGTATTTTGATTCACCAGCATGTATGTATTGTCATGCAATATTCTATTGTCTTATGTGTACCTATTTTAGAAGGGTTCATATTTTAGTGGAGTGTCGCGGTTCAAAAGATTGTCTTGTCAATTCAGGGTTTTTCATTCAGGTTCGGGTATTTCGGTTCAGGTATGTATAGCTACATGTATGTTACAAAAAATTTAAAAACCTTGATCTTTTGACATTACCATAATTTCATCTGAATGTGGACTGGTTTAGACTTGACGTCCACACTAGAAACAACATTGCCACCTCTACTTTCCATTCCATGCTTTCAATATATATTTTGTTATTGATGATATTGTCCTGTGGCATGTGCTTGACTGTCTTGCATATTGTCATTATTTTGTTTAATATACTATGATCATTTAACATTAAAACAAGCCACACTTTAAATTTTGATGCCATGTTGTATAAACAGATTCCTAATAATGATTCCGTCAGTAAAGAAAAACAGACCCGAACCGAAAGCCAGAAAAATGGAACCAAACCCGTTCTGTTCAACACAATCTGCGATTTTCGGTTATTTCAGGTACCTGTTGCAGTCCTAATTTTAGCACCTTTCGCAGTGAAGCAAAGGAAAACACCATGAAATTGTTGTTGCGCAAAATTATGAAAAATTCCTTTGATCTATTATCATACATGGAAGAAACACTCCACAATGACCATTCCAAGTAGGGCATCGGCTCCGTTGAAATAAATACAGTCAAACTTGTATTAAGAGACCTTTCAAGGGACATAAGAAAAAAGGTCACATATGACAGGTGGTCACTTAATTCAGGTGCCCATTTTTCATAGGATAAACGAAACTGATATGTTTTAAACATGTAGTATATTTATTTTGACATCATCAGTTAATGGCATTTATTACAGATTGATATGAAAACTACATGTATTTTCTATTGAAAACAAATAATTACATGTACTTTGCTTTTATGCATAATGTTTCTTGTTTATATGTAAGTGTAAAAGGAATGTTAATTTCACAAAAAGTCTGCTCTACTGTTCTTGGAGAGAAGAAGTCGGTGATTGTTGATTGTCTACCCTTTTTGAAACAACACCTTTTCTGGCCTGTCATTTAATTACCGACAATGTTCAAAGAGCGGCGCCTTTTGTTATCTGCCCTTTTCGTACCGAGAAACAAAAACGAAAGTACATAACGATGAGTGAGTACATAATATGATTTAATAGAAGCAGCTCCTTTTGTTGTTGTTGGTCCTTTACTTAGTGAGAATGGAACAGGAAAGTACATAACGATGAGCACATAATTTGATTTAATTGAAGCAACACCTTTTGTTGTCTGCCCTTTACCTACTAAGAAACGATAACGAAAGTTCAACTTCACATTTCTGCTCAGGAAAACGCCGTTTTTAATATTTCTCGGGGAAATACAAGGTCGCTAAATGGAGGTAAAATAACATGAAAACATGCATTTTGGGACCAAAAATTACGGTCGTTAGTCGCGTTAGACAGGAGGTCGTTTAATTCAGTTGTAGATGAGAGAAAATTGTCTTGGGGGGAAATTTGACGGTCACATATGACGGGAAGTCGCTTAATACGGTGGGTCGCTAAGACAAGTTTGACTGTATTCAGTAATTTTGCACATGGAAGTATTATGGGGTGTTTTAATCAGGTGGAGAGAAGTCATCCTGGCAATACAAAAGGAAAGCTTAGTTTCTGAAAGATAACATAATCTGAAAGTCCATTGGCCCCATAATTCCCCATTCTAACAGTTCTATGACCTTATGAAGGTCATGCTGATCATCCCAATCAGACTGCAATCCCCCCCAAAATAAGGGACTGGATCAATGTCAAAACTAAGCAGTATGACATTAGATCTTTATTACGATCATACTACGATACACTCTCCTGACATGTTTTGCCATAATTAAATGCAGACCAATGCCAACCTACTGCAGATTTTACTGCATGTGTGCTGTGTTGCCATTACGACAAAATCATATTATGATGTTACACAGACCTATGATATTGTATGATGATGTCAATACGCTGTTGCTAATCAAATCATGCTTGTAATATGCTTTTTGTACGTCATGAGCATGGATGGATCATAATGGGTGTATGGTAGAAGCATAGCTATTATGACCCAAGTAAGCTTCTGACTGTGCTTTTACTATGACAAAGATCTCACCACAGTATTTCAGTTATGCTGGTATGATAAGCAGTTCTACACCACTCTTAAAGTTTCATGGACACAATTTTTGATTGATATTAAAATTGACAGCTGAGTAAAATCAGGTGACATGGAATTGGTCGTCGTCCGTCATGCATTAACACTCGAACATATTTAACTTCTTGATAACTACATATTCAATTCTTGTCAAATTTGGTATGAAACATCCAAACATTGACCAATTTTCGAAAAACTTCTCTACAACCACATATTTAAATAACTAATGCATAGTAATGTAAAGCAGGAATTTCATGTTCTCATGGATAGAGGTTCAGACTCCAGGGTAAGGCTGTCACGTTTACAAAATTTTGTAAACGTTTAAACGAAGCATTGTAAACGAAACGTTACCGTTTAAACGAAGCATTGTATAATTTAATAAAATAAAATACGCACAGAATTTTAAGACCCATTAATGACCATTATGTTTGTGTTTCAGTTTTCATCGTTCTATGGACGATGCAGAGATTGTCACCGGACGTTCCGGAGTATAAATATAGACAGAATAAAATACACCAACATAAATATCCGGATAGCATTTACCAAAATTGTAAATTTCATGACTCCAGGGGGTGAGGGTTTTGGTTTCAGGTGGGGTCAAAATTATAGTGATTATTGTCTATATCATTCGATTGATTGATTGATTATTGCTTTCCGCCACACTCAACAATTTTTCAGTTATCTGGTGGCGTCCAGTTTTTGTTGGTGGAGGAGAGAACCCAGATACAATGTACCTGGGAAGAGACCACCGACCTTCCGCAAGTAAACTGGCAAACTTGCTCACATAACGCCGCGGCCGAGATTCGAACACGCACCGACAGAGGTGAGAGGCTTTGTGATTTTGAGCCCGATGCTCTAACCACTCGGCCACGGAGGCCCCTATATCATTCGAAAGATTTCTTTAAGTTTGCTGATACTGTATAGAAACTAAGTGCATACATTGATTTTTTTCTATACCCAGTTTAGATAAAATATGGGTCCCTTTCCCTCTCAAAAACTACTGATTTTTCCCAAATGAAGATGAATTTTTTCCCCCAATTTGCATTGTTGGTTTTTGTTTAATTAAACTTTTCATGAACAACATAATTTAATGTGCAGACCTTTCATTTGAAAGTGTTTAAAAAGAGAAATTTACAAGTGTAGAACTGTGACAGTATTATTTTCATAGCGAATTATTTGAGAAAATGAAGTTATAGTTACTTGTATATTGATTTTACACTCAGTTGAGGTTAATTACAGTATTATTGGTTTTTCCTAATTTGATAAAAATGTTGATATTTCCAAATTGTAAAGGCCCAGGTTCCTTATGAGTTAAGTAGAAAAATCACTGGCATATTACGAAAAGCAGGAAAGGATGTACCAAAACTGTGAATTTTGCAACCTTAGGGCAGGTCCAAATTAGTCATATGGTAATGTTACATGTATTACGTAAAGTCTTGCATCAGTGCAGGCACCTTCAGGAGCTTCAAGTTTTAAGACCACATCTTGTTTAAAACTGTTGCTAAATATCAGAATTTAGCTTAAGAAATTTTTTCTAGATTTCATGGCCCTTGGGACAAGTGATACTTTTGACTAATACTCAGAAGACCATTAAGGCTTGTGGGGCTCTTGTTTCACTGAAGATATCAACTTTGGTACCATGTTGATAATTGAGTCATGTTAACATGTAAACATAACTGGGCAAATGCCTTGTTTTGAAAATGAAAAGTTCAGATGTGTTGCATAGACCTTTGCATCTGGTTTTGAAATGTAGATTTGTTTGATATGTTTTGCACATAATTTAAATATTATCATATTATTAATTGATTATCTAAATAATTTTTTTTTCACCAAAATTGTGTCCATGGACATAATTTTTGATCAATTGAAACTGACAGTGTTTTGTTATATAATAAAGATCTTTTATAACTAAGTGGATTTGATCTATATCTCGAGTTAGATGAATATGCATGCATTTCATAGGACTAAACAAACAGATTGTTGCTCAAATTTGGGAGCAAGCACAAAAAAAAATAAGAATTGAACATTTTCATTGTAAAAGCTCTTTCCTGTAAATCTGTCAACTTCTGCACCAGTTGAGTCATGTAACATGTAAAAAATAACCAAGGCGCATGTCTTGTTTTGAAAATAAAAAGTTTAGCATGTTTAGATGGCTCAAATACATCTTTGCTTTAGCCTTTCAAATTTAGGTTTGTCACTCTGTTTTACACACATCAAGTCACTATGGGAGGAGGGAGCGAGTGTTGGTTTTTTGTTGTTTTTGTTTGGTTTTGGTTTTTTTCAAGGGTAACAGATTTTAGTTACTTTTCTCTTAATTTCACTACTTTCAAACCGTGTGTGCAATTAATTCTAATTCATGCACAATTACGAAATTTTGAAAGTTTGTTCTGAAAAGTCTCCTGAATTCAGAAAAATAACACCCAACATGAAAATCATTCAAGCATGGTTAATTTCCAATAAAAAGTGCACCACTAAGGGTCATATTTTATTGATTTTATGTCCTTAAAAAAAATTTCTTTCTGCCAATACATGACCCCATCTTTGCAGATGTAATGAAACTTTAGTAAATTGAAACATGGGAATACCATAGACCATTATTCAAAAATCCACATGAAATTTGAATAAATCATGTTTAAAATTGACTTATGACAGCGATCATTGGTGTGATATGAAAATAACAATTATACATTATATTTTCCCCAAACCATTTTCAGTTATGCCCCTGACTGATATAATTATGAATGCATGTAGTGCATGATGATATAATCCTTTTGGATTGTTTTGCTGTTGAGAATTTTGGCACTCTTTTAATAACCATATAGATTTTTCATGTGCATTTTGATGGATGACTTGCAGAAGGAGATGGTTATCGTGACATACGTGGAGAATCCAGTCACAGTGTGGATTCAGACAGTAACAGAGGAGAACACAGCTCAATTAACAAACATAATGGAACAACTGGTAGCCTGTTGTCCTGCCGCTCCCAAAGTCAAGGGCACCCCACAAACTGGCAAGGTATTTTCAGAGGAAAGCCATATGACCCTGTGAATTGTATTTACACGAGCACCTGAGTTATCTAAATCAGTGGTAGGTCTTTAATTTTTGTCAATATTTTGGCAGTGATTCAGATTGAAATGCAACTTTTTAGGACAGGAGGCCTAAATGTGATAAAAAGTTTAGGCCATTTTTACGTAAATTAAAGGAGGTTTTAGACTATTAGTATTGATGAAATATTTCAGCAGAATAAACGTAAAGCAATGGTTTTTATCGCCTCATGATTCATTGCAAAGGGGGATATAGTGATGGGACCAAAGGGGGATATAGTGATGGGACCATGTTCATGTGTAGGTGAGTTATTGTGCAAGTGTGTGTGCGTGTAACACAGGCCACTTTTTTTGCTTGATTGATTTAATACTTCACATTTAGCTTTCTTATCGAAACATCTAGCTTTATTATCAAAAAATGAAGAACCCTACTTGTTTTAGGGTCCAAGGTCAAGGTCACTAAGGAACTTAATAGATAAAGCTTGAAGGCACTCTGCAGGCCACATTTTCTGCTCAACTGATTTGATACTTTACATGTAGCTTTGTTAGCTAGGAAGAAGGAACTATATTGATTTTAGGGTCCAAAGGTCAAGGTCACTAAGGTAATTTGTAGAAAAAAATTGCATTTACTGACTGTCTTCATTGCAATGGGATGCCCAGCTTTGCAGAGCTCTTATTATAGCACCTGCAAATGAATTGGGGAGGGAGGAATATACTGGAATCACCTTGGATGTCCGTCTGTAGACATAATTTGTCCATAGTATATCTTTACCACAGATGAACAGATTTAATTAAATCTTTGTGCATATCTTGTATAAATAATGAAATTGTGCATCTTCTGTTTTGATTGAGATTTTTTTAATATTCAAAGATTTTTCATTTTTCAGGAGAAGGGTGTGTGTGTTATGTTGTGATTGTCCAAAATGCATATTAAAAACCATTTATTCTTCATTGAGCACAAATTCAATGTTTCCCACCATCCAATGTGTCCTGCAGGAGGTATTGGTTCCATTAGGACAGTTCTAGTTACTCGCTTTGCTGTCACAGCAAGTCAAATAGCTGCTCCACTCTTTCCGTTCGTCATGCTTACGAGTGCATACTTTGTATAATCTGTATCTCAAAAAGTATCTAACCAATATTGTTCAAACTTTGCATAGTGTTTGTATACATATTAAAGATGTGCATCTCCTATTACAGGCAAATTTGACAATTTTTTATTGCAATTTTTACCATGTTTGACTTAGACTTCTTTTTGCAATATATGCTATTGAGGGTGCATATTATATGTATTCTGTAACTCAAAAAGTTTCCCATGAATATTATTCAAACTTTGCAGTGTTTTCATGCATATTAAATATGTATAATTCCTATTATGGTGAAAGTTGACAAATTTATACTGTGATTTAAGCATCTTCAACTTAGCCAATTTTTTGCAATATATGCTATTTAGAATGCTTCTTTGGCATATTAAGCTTATGAAATGTGGAATATAGAGTGGATATACTTTGTGTGCTTTTGTCTGAGATGTCTACATCTGAAGATGATGCTGAACAATAGGTAGTGTTAATAAATATATGTTGACGCAGGTCCAGACATGTAATAGGTCTTATTTCAAATATCTTTCTAGCTGATTTATTTTTTCTGACATTGAAATAATCATCATAAAAGTGTCTTCTTTTTTTTTTTATATATATATATCAACTTTACGTGGTAACATTTTAGGTCATCCAAGTAAAATCATTGTCTGTCATGTGTTGACAATTGAACATTTCTAACGTCTTATTGATAATTACTATTCCAATTCTTTTCAAATTTGATATGAAGCATCTTTGGGACAAGGGTGTCATAAGTTATAAATTTCGGGGCTTCTGCAACCCCCCATTCCATTCATTGACTACTATTCAAAAGTTTTCTCATCACTTGAACATCTCTTGGGAAACAGATCACCAACACAGTATTACTGAAATGCACCACTGAAGTTCAAAAAAAAAAAAATTGGATGGTGTTATAAAGTATGGATGGTTGCTATGTAAACAAAAATGGCAGAGCATGACAACAAACAGTAATGTGCTGATAATTAGTAAATTGACAATGAATATTATAGTTTTAATTAAACTTAATTTAATTAGCACATTACTGTTTGTTGTCATGCTCCACCATTTTTGTTTACATAGCAACCATCCAAACTTGATATACAACGCCATCCAAATTTTTTACTTCAGTAGCACATTTCAGTAATAATTTGTTCTGATGGTGACCGTCTAAGGTCAAAACCGGTCAACCAAAACAAATTCAAAGTGCATTCTCACAATGTGTTGGTAATATTTTTTTTTATTATTTTTTTTTTTAAAAGTGTTTACTTTGGATGCAGACCCTATTGAATACCACATGGTATCCACTCGTGAGAATCAATCCACTATTTTAACCTCAAGGTTTGGTCTCCAGTTTTTTTAACTTTGTATCTGTAAGGAAAACTACTGATGTAGAGCAGGAAGGCCTCTACCGAAATTGTAAATTTCATAATCCCTGGGGCAGAGGTTGCGATTCCTGGGCAGGGTCAAACTTGGTGTAGTGTTTATGTGTAAAACATTTAAATGATATCTTCTTTAATGCTGTTGATACTGAATTGAATCTAAATAGATATTTAGGATTAGGTAGTCCTGTACAAAAATTGTAAATTTCATGATCCCAAGAGGGTAAGGGTTTTTGTTCCAAGGATGGGAATAAAATTACATGTATTAAGTGATTATTATCATTTGAAAGACTTCTTCAAGTTTGCTGATATGGTATAGAAACTAAATGCATATTAAGGAAAAGCAAAAAAGTATGTATGTAAAGTCTTTTATCAGTATAGGCACTTTTGAGGGCAAGTTTAAGAACACATCTTATTTCATAATGTTTTTGAGTATTAGATTTTGGCTTAGATGTGTGCTGAATAGGAATTTTTTTTTCTAAATTTCTAGTCCTTGGGACTAGTGATACAGTGATACTTTTATCTAATACTCTGGTGATTGATAAAGCCTCTTGGTCTCTTACATTCTACTCATGATTGTCATTTTGAAACAGTCTATTATAGTTTAAAGTATGGTTGTTGTATTGTTTTGAATTACCTTTGTTTTCAAGTGTTTAGGGATTAAAAATCAGACTGGAATGGGGAAAGCTCAGGAGTTCTCGCATTCAGATGATCAGTTATTGAAAAAAAATATTTGATTGTTGTTGGGAATAAAATGATTGATTTTCATTTATAATAAATAAAGCAAATATAAATCCTTCGAAAATTTCATTGCAGGAATCATTCAAGTGTATATGATGTTTTCTCCATTAAAGGAATATATTTCTAAAGCTAATCTATGAGGAGAATACATGTATTACTACAATAGAAATGTTGATGTTTGTGAGTGGTGCAACTAAGTGAGAGGACACCAACTGAGAAATATTTGTAGTTTTGTTGTTATAAAGCACACTGGTTACGTTATTATGAATAATGTGTTAAATGCTTGTTATCAGGTGTATGCTGCTATGTTCTCGGAGGATGGTGAATGGTATCGATGTATCGTTAAACAGTCATTCGGAAGTGAAACTGTAAGTATTCAAATGAATATTAAGTTCATTTAAGCCTTATGAAAATATGTCCAATGTACAAGTTGCGTTGCTTATGCTTTTTTACAACCAGTCAGTTGATGTTAAACTCTTGCATTTTGGACATTTCAGCTGAAAGTTCAGTATATTGATTTTGGCAATACAGAAGAGATTCAAGCAAATTCACTTTTGGAAATTCCACCCACTGTTGCCGCACACAAACCTCTGGCTTACAAAATTGTGTTACACAACACCAAGGCAAAAGATGTCACAGACCAAAATGTAAGTGGTGTCTAGAATTACAGAAATTTGGATTTGTGAAGTGCATATATTGTATTTTTAATTTCTTTTTAAATAAAATTCTTGTATACTTGTCAATATGTTGAATAAAAATTTTGGTGTTACTAAACTGGTAAAATGAATCCATTTTGTTGAGGAACAAGTGAAAGAAAAATGGGATATTTTGAATTTAAGAAATTTATTTTCAGGGCATTCGTTTTCTAAGAAAATTAACAGAAAATAGACAACTTCTTGCATATAAAATGAAGCAACTGCAGGATGGAACAGGATTCTATGGCTATTTATCTATAGAGGGTGATCCTATGAATATTAATGATAAAGTTGTCAATGAAGGATTTGCCAGTAAACGCCCATCAATGGGTTTCCGTGGAGAGAGCCCCTCACATGGTAGTGTGACCTCTCTAGCACCTGCCGGTATGACTGGGGATGATAGTAGCTTGGGAAGTAATAACAGCTTGAACAGTTACATTGCTAACGAATCTGGATATGGTCGTACTTCCAGTAACAGTCCTAAGCTGATGAATTCAAATGTGAACAAACTGCAGTACTCTGGAAAGTCCCCACAGAACAGTATTATGCAACCGTCATTCAATTTCCCTCCACCATTGATAAAATCAAAGTACACGTCCCCTAGTAAAGGCATGAACAATTTCTGCAATGTCAACTCAACAGACAGTGGTTCTGGTCAGCCAAGGTATTTGATTGGTCTTGCTCAAAGAATGCACTTGAGTACATTAAATATTGTAATTGTAGTCCAATAATTGCTGTAAAATTTGTAAGGAAATGATGTACAGTGCATTTGTGACATGAAAATTGCTATTAGAAGGTTGGAAAAACTAATATTTTCGTCTGATACAGGACTGAGGAAATTGCTCACCATTTAGAAATCCAGAAGACTCTTCAGAATGATATAAGTAAAAAGAAAAGAGAAATTGATAAACTAAGAACAGACCTGGCTCGTAAGGAGCTAGAGCTTCAACAAGCCTCTGCCAATAAAGTACAGGTACATAATGTTCTTCTTGAAATGTAAAAAAGTTTAGAGGCTTGTTCTGGAATCACCTTGTCTGTCTAAAGTATATCTTCCACTGATGAACAGATTTAATGAAAATTTTGTGTATATCTTGTATGAGTAATGAAGTTGTGCTCTTGCTATTTTGACTGGTTTTTTTTAATACATTCAAGGAAGTTTCTTTTTTCCATTTGGAAGGTTGAAGGGTTGTATTGTCATTGTTCAGAGTATATCTTGGAAACCATTTATTCTTCAATGAGCACAAATTTTATTATTTCCCCACCATCCAAAGTGTCCCACAGGGGGTGGGAGGTGGTATTATACCCTGTAGAATGGTTTAGTTAGATTAAAGTTGGAAAGTTTGAAGTACTTGGTAAGATATTTTCATTATGTCTTGCGACAGCATTAGTTTGTGATATAACCTGGTTTAACCTACATGTACTATGTATGCTAATTAGGAAAAAACTTGGGAATAATGTATATCTGTAAACTTGGGAATAATGTATATCTGTAAAGTCATGTATAAAAATGTAACCCATAGTATTTCCATGACTGGGCATTGGGCTTATTCTGATTTGAAATTCTACAAAGCAGGAAAAATATACATGTAATGTTTCTCTACTAGAAAAGTATATGGCTGAAGTAGCAAACTCAATTAACTAATATTGTATTGCATTAAAAAAAAAAAATTCAAAATGCTTTCTAAGGATTAGATCTTTTGAAGTACAAAACAAAAAAAATGCACAATTGATATGCCATTCATTGCTTTGATAATGATTTCATTCTTGGTGCACCCCTATATTTTTCATTTTGACTATTATGAATGTCTGTGGTTTTAATTTGTATTAAATCTTGCAGTAAAGCACAACTATTCTTGAGTAGTTTATGATAAAAAAATAATAACTGTGCATTTACTGGAACTTTTCAATGGGTAATATATAAAAGTTCCTTGAAATTGTAATGAGGTAAACTTTTTATAGCAAAGGAATCACATATTGCTTTACACATATCGATTGGTGTCCTACATTTGGTGCAATTGATAACCGGAGAATGCTGAATCTCAGTCTTCATGCCAGCTTGGTAAACTTGTACACAATGTGCATATATTGATTGGTTGGTAAGCATGTCCACTGTTAAAGTCACTGCAAGGCAAGACAAGTTTTTCGTGTCTTCCACATTCCAATACAATATAACGTCTTGATTTTCTTCTTCCTCATACAGATTTAATTCATCTATGTGTAGTACCATTTTATACTGTTATTTTTAAATATAGCTCAACAGTTAAAAATTCAGCTTCATTTCTGAAATAGTGTAAGTAATTTGAGGAACAGCTTGCATGATTGAATGCACTGAATGTAGATTTTATTTTCCAATGTAGATTCGCTCTGTGGTTGAACTAGCAAAGAAAGTTAAAAGTCTCAGGTAAACTTTTCAAACAGATGTAATTTTAGGGTTGTGTTTTTTCTTTTAAGTTGCATAGTACAGTGGGCTCCATTTACAATGTAAAGCAAGAGACCTAGGAAATAATTCTGTTTCATCCATCAGTTGTGTTCGTCATTACCAATTATTTGAAGATCAGCTAATTCCACTTGTAGATCTTGATATAGGAAATGTACTTTGACATGCTGTATGTAGTTACAGATTACAGACATGTTTTGAATGTTTTCTTGGACAGTGATATTTCAGATATTGAAAACGTGATCCTTGGACAAAGTTTAAAATATGCTAGAGTGTTTTTCTTCTATTCTTGTGTATAGAATTTTTTTTTAATGTGTGAATTTAATCTCAAAAACAATAAATCCTTAAATGTTCAGTATATTTACAAATATACATTGTGGTAAATGATCATTTATCTCTTGAAGACTACAGTGGGGACCATATTTGTTTTTCTTGATATGTCTTATGAGTTCAATTCGTGCCGGCTATTGAAATGTCAAGTTATTAATTCTTTTAGACTCTCAGCCTGTGCAAATATGATTTGATGTAGCAGAGGCAGAAATTGGGTTGGTGTTTATGTTGCGGTCAAATTTGGCAGGACTTTTGTTATCAAGGGACATTATTTTAGCTCATTGTGAATTGTGTTGATACCTTTGTCAATCGATATTCAGCAGCAGTATTTATGTATTGAATTTTCATTTCCTTATATTCAAACTCAGTTGATTCTTTTCTTGTAGTTCCTTTAATGATCTCAGCCTTGCTGTCAAAGTGAGATAAATTGTTGCATGCTCTGTCTGAAACAATTTAATAAAGTCGGCAGGATTACGACAATTTAATTTTGTTTAATCCAGTATTAGATTTTACATCATTGTGAGCAGAATTTTGTGACAAGTGATTTCATTGTTACTCTCATTTTAATCAAAGAGAAAAGGGAATATTGGTTGGGACCTGAAAATCCAATATAAAACAGCATTTTGTTGTGTCGGATTATGATGTAAAGGGAGGCCACTGTATAATGATGTTATTTGTTTTTCATAGGGATTTGTCATTTCCTATTTTAACAGTTCAGTAGATATGTATAATGGGTTTGCTTTACTCTATCCACAATGACTATATTGTTCAGGTTGCAGTTTCCCACAGGCCGAGCCAGTGGTTTGGATGAGGCTATAGAATTAGCATTGTCAGGAAAAAGAATCACTAACTCATCAGCTACTACCCTACAGCAAGTCATTACTGCTGTATCAACCTACCGGGCATTACAGAAGGAAATATGCAATGCCAAAGACATGGTAAATGGAAAATTTGAAATCTGTAGTGTGTGAGTGTGTGAGGTTCCTTCACTGTGAATCCTCACCATATAATTCAGTAAAATACATGTAAATTATAACTGCAGGAGGAGTTGGATTCTTTAGTAGAGACTAGAGACTTGGCAAGGAAGAATCTGCACGAGAAACTTAGAGATTGTGTGCAAGAGCTGGAAGTTATGCCACTGAATGATAGACACAACTGTGTGACAGTAAGCCATTTCATCAAAGTTTAACCTATGAAGTATTTGAGGTTGATAGTTATATTGTTATATCTCTAATATGCAGATTATGATTTGTACATATGAGTGGTAATAGTTAAAAATATAGGGTTGAAAGTAGACTTCATAATTACCTTATTATATCAGAATACATTTTATTCTATGACTCTGGATAGAAGTTTTTGGGCATTTTATCATTTGTTGGAAAATGCTTATCTTTGTTTTTGAACAAAGAAATGCTTTATTCAATTATAAGTCACGACTTGTCACCTGAAGTAAAACTCCGACGTCAAGTACGCAAAGGTGATACCTGCATGCACCTGTTGCAGGATTACCCATTGGTATTGTCATTATTTGCTCCAGAAAAACTGGCTTGGATTTTTTGAAAAAAATCTCAAAACTTTGAACAGTCAAAACTTGAGTAAAGTCTCAGACTTGAAACCGAGTTTCAACTTGAAGTGTCTTTCGAGAAATCCAGGCCTAGTGTACAAAATGATGTACCCCATTTTGAGTTGTTGATCTAATTTGGTGTGGAAAGGCTTTAGTCAGTGTTAAAGGTATCATAACCATTTATGCAGACTGTAATATTAAGGCATAAATTAAAGATTTACATCTGATGTAGAAAGCAGAGGCAAAAGTGACCAGTAATTACAAAGCATTTATGCACATCAGTGTACCTGGATGCCCAAGCTTGGAAGACTTGATCCATGGGTTCAAGGACTGGAAGGTTGGTAAAGATTTGCATAATTATACAACAATGTGCAGAAAGTACAGTGTAGTCATTACAGGAGAGAAAGTGAAAGTAGATTTCAGAAGTCCAGAAAATGACATTTTAATCCTTTTTTGGTTTATAGTGTTGTAATCTTTGAAAATCAATAGATGATACAGAGTTGATAATGGTTAAAATATAATTATACCTTAGATGTGATATTTTGGATGAATAAGGCACAAAATTGTGATTGTAATGTACTTCTGCAGTGACTAGTTACTTTCTGCAGCTTTCTGTAGTTTCATTTTGCCAGAGAAATTTGCACGAAAGATTTAATGTTCAAGATCAATGAGATAATACATGTACCTGTATTTTGTTGGTTGTTTGAGCAGAAGAAGAAAGAAGCTGAATTCTGTCATGTCAGGGAAAATACCAACATTTGTCAGCGAGAAGTCATTAAAGCCTTTCATCAGCTAGAGGGGGTAATTGAAACCTAGTCAGACTCTTATCGCAATTCACCTGTGAATTAGAATGCTTTGTCCGATAGAGTATTACGTTAAGTGACAACATATCTGAATGACGCAATTGAACAATTTGAATAAAGAGTTTTCATTGCCAGTTACAGCCTCCCACTTTTTCACGTCTCACTTTTGAGACAGATGAGCGTTTAGTGGAATATTAGAAAGAGTTTGCCTAATTTAGCTGTCAAGAATAACTCTACGTATGCTGTTGGTAGCTGAGAATACTTCCTGAGGTGCAACTTGGGCTGTTTGCACATTTGAAAAACATGTGGATGCAAGAGATTTATTTGCGTTGAAAAAGAAAATGCTGTGAATGGCATTTTTTCTTCATTGTCAGCATAGCTAAAATTAAAAATTGTTTTTAATCAGTTACCGCCTCTCAAAGATCCACTGCCGCTGCATAATGGTTAGTTACATCGTAGCAACATTGGAGACTGGGCGAAAAAGTACAAGTTTTGCAATGCTTGTGGTGTCCCCAACGATTGTCAATGCAGGCCGTCAAAATTTGGAGTTATTTTATACATTTATTCAATAATTGCCATAACCCATAAGTGAAGGATTTTTTGTGATTTTGAGAACATTTAATTGATTGTAGGCCAGTGACATACAGCTTCTGCAAATTTGTCTGATAGATGGAAATGGTATGAATTTGGCTCCATTATAAGTATGTCTGGATATCTACTGTCTGATTTACAGATTTCCTAGGAAAATGTTTAATCATCCCCCGTACAAAAATGCTTGTGCATGTTGTATAATAAACACATGATAGGTCGATACACCCCATGGCGAATGTTTGATATTTGTCTGAAGTTCATGGTGGTGGGCAGAGCTCACGTTACTGTGCATGGGTATATTGCATTTATCAAATATTCGACTACTCCCGTTAAAGGGAATTAGGGCGGACTTGTACACATGGACCAATAAGAGTTTTTGTCGCATTTTGCAATTGTATTTTGAACAGATTCAATAGTGTCATCACACAGTGCGTTACTGTATTGGCTGAAAATGTTCTAATTCAAGGGTAAATTGCAGTAAAACATTTATTATAGAATTGGGTTAAATGTATATTATCCATCTTAAAAAAGAAACAAACAAGCCTGTAGTCTTGATGTGTATTCACGTCAAACCGTATTGAAGTAAAAGACAATTTCATGGAGGATGCTGTGATAGTGCTCTCTCTCTCTCTCTCTCCACATACACACATTATATAAAATATACAAGTACATGTAGTATGGTAACATGAAAAACACAAGTTCAGCAAAATGTGAAGATTTCTTGCACAACATTACTTATTTACCAAATGTTTTAGCCAAAAAGACTTTTAAATGGTTTCACTTCTTGTTTGTCAGATACTGGATTTAGAGGTGGAAGACGGTGCAGAAAATGTGAATTTTGAAATCAACACTTTGTTGAAAACCTACATGCAAGCACTTCAGCAGGAAATAGCTATAACAGACATGGTGAGTATTTCTAAATCAAAGTTAATGTTCCACGTACATGTACATTATACTGACAAAGTTCTTTTAAACAAATTTTCAATTTGCCATTTGTAGTATGTATATGCTACTTGTTTGTCTTCTATTAAGATTGCATATACACCAGTCACAATGGCTCAGTGGTTAGGGCATTCACTTAATGATTGGGAGGTAATGGGTTTAATCCCCACTTTTGCCTTGGCCACATCAAATCTAGGATGTAAAAATAGATAGTTCCTGCTCCTTTGTCAAACAATCGGCATGTGTAAGTTCAAGTTTCGAAAACGGATCCTGTGTCAAGACAGGTGTTGGCATGATAATAGACTCTTGTTGCTATAGTTCTAAGTGTCGTGCATAAGTCTAAATTTTGTGGCTTTTTGGCAACAGTTTTTCTTGACGAATGAGAAAATTTTTTAAGGGGCAGAAATTAGCAAATAAACAAACAGAAGCAAATATGCATCTCAACAAAATGTCTTAAATTTTATGTCCATGTAGGTGCATTCTAGTGAGGAGACCAATATCTAAATTCTGTAGAAAAGGAGAAGATACTGGCTTGATATACTAGTTCTTGTATGGGAGAACAACACTGCCTCAGAAACATGAGGTGCAGGATCTTTGTGAAATTGGGCAAGTTACAGTAATGAACATTTCCAAATTTGTTTTGCAGGAGCGTAGCCAAGATTCTAGTTTGGTTGCTACAGTGCTGACAGCTATTTTAAATGAGCTTCATGGTGAAATAGGAGTGTTGGATAACTTCAGGCAATTTATGGCCGAGTTTTCACAAATGAAGGCAGGAATAGAGCCTTGGTTAGACAGCAAGCCAAATTTTGATGACATCCAGGAATGCAGGAAGAATATTCGTTCGCTGAAATCCAAGCTACGTCATAAAGAGGCAGACAGACGAGATCTTGAGGAGGTGAGTGATGCATTGAGAGAATAAAGAAAAACAAGTTAACAAATGCAAAGAAGTTTCAATGAAATGTATAGGCAGGTCTTCATTCTGCAAATGTTTCACAATAATTGTAAAATGATTACAGTTTCAGGAAATGTTTGTGTGTACAGAATATTTTTTGTTGTTAATGAGAACTTGCATTGTGAATGCAGCTTTTGTACTGTACATTATTATGTAGTGATGCTTTAATTAAACCATCTGTAAGTGACATTTTTAGCTCATCTTAGCTGAAAGCTTAAGTGAGCTTTTCTGATCACCCATTGTTGGTTGTCCGTCCATCTGTCTGTAAACTTTTCACATTTTCGACTTCGTCTCCAGAACCACTGTGCCAATTTCAACCAAATTCAGAAAGCATCCTTGGGTGAAGGGGATTAAAGTTTGTTCCAGTGAAGGGCAACATCCATTTCCAAGGGGAGATAATAGCAAAAAGATGCTGACAAATTTTAAAAATCTTCTTCAGAACCACTGGGGCCATTTTCAATCAAACTTGGTACAAATCATCATTGAGTGAAGTGGGGATTCAAGTTTGATCAAATGAAGAGCCACACTCCCTTCAAAAGAGGGATAATCACAAAAATAGTGTAGGGTCATTTAAAAATCTACTTGTCAGGAATCACTGGTCCAGTAAAGTTCAAATTTACATGGAAGCTTCCTGACATAGTGCAGATTCAAGTTTGTAAAAATCATGGCCCTTGGGGGTAGGGTAGGGCCATGCTTGGGGATCAAAATTTTACATGCAAATGTGTTGAGGAAATCTTTTAATATGGTCCAAGGTGACTCAAGTGAGTAATATGGCCCATGAGCTTCTTGTTCAACCAAGTGAATATATTTTTGATATTTTCAAAGAGTGGGGAAAATGAAGAAGAAAAAGTAATAAAGAAAGAAATACAAGGATTACAGTATCAACTTCACCAATATTTAGTCAACCATGACCAGCTTGTGGTTAGTATACAAAGTTGCTTGTAATTGTCCCATGGAATGAGAGTGTAAAAAAGAAATTTATTTCAATACAACAAAGTAAAATAGAAAAATTGTAACAGTGGTACTCTAAGTTTTATTAAGTTATGAAGATGTGTATTTTATTGTTTCCTATGTGCAATGGAGAGGGGGTGTTACTGGAATCAGGTTGTCTGTTTGTAGATGCAATGGTTTCTGGGATCTAAAGTGTTATTGTTTTCACCTAAAGTCAACATACCACACATACAGATTCCCCATGGGACGAAAGTGATCCCTATTGATTTTAAAGTCAAAGGTCAGGTGTACTGGACGTTGAAATAGTAAAATGGTTTCTGGGCTCTTATGTGTTATCCTTTTCACCTGGAGTCACCATGTTACACATGTGGACTTCCCATGGGATGAAGATGATCCCTAATAATTTTGGGGTCAAAAGGTCAAATGTACTGGACATTGAAATGGCAAAATGGTTTCCAGGCTCTCACATGTTATCCTTTTTACCTAAAGTCACCATATCACAAATATGGACTACCCATGGGAAGAAAATAATTCCTACTGATTTTGGGGCTAAAAGATTAAAGGAACACCCTTTTGGTTTGGGAGATTGGGGTGAGGGGAGTATTCTTAGTGAGTAGTGCTTGCAGTACCGCTCGTCTCCTATATTTTGAGAATCATTTGCTTGATTGACATCAAACGTGGTACACTAAGGATTGATTGATTAAATATTGTATAACGTCCCGCTCGAAAATCTTTCATTCATATGGAGACATCACCATTGCCGGTGAAGGGCTGCAAATTTTGGCCTATGCTCGGCGCTTATGACCTTTGAGCAGGGAGGGATCTTTTATGTGCCACACCTGCTGTGACATGGGACCTCGGTTTTTGCGGTCTCATCCGAAGGACTGTCCATTTAGTTGCCTCTTATGACAAGCTAAGGGTGCTGAAGATCTATTCTAACAACCCGGATCCCCACGGGGTTGGTACACTAAGGAGTAGATGACTCCTATAGTTTTTGAGGTCATGTGGTCAAGGGTCAATCCATTATGGACACAAGATATTGTCTGCTTAATATCTTGAATTGTTTTGCCTCTATCTCATTTTGTTTTTTTGTTTGTTTTTTTCTTCTTCAATTTTGCACCACATGGAGCATACATGTTTCTGAAACAATTTTCGTTGGTTATAAAAATTGTGTCCCAAGCCCCTTTAAATACTACTGCATTTCTAAATATATTGGATGGATTTATTTTGCAGTGTGTACTATTGTAGCTTCATTTGGGATGGGTGAGGGGTCTGTGTTTTTGCTTTAAAATAAGTATTTGACTTTCCTTTTATTCAGCTGGAATTGGCCAAGGTTGCTGATTCTCACTTCCCTGAGCTGCTGATCAAATATCAAGATACAGGAATTCGAACATACTTGGTGAGCAAGTGAAATTTGAAATGGTTTGCATATATATCTATTGGTTTCAGACAAATTGTCTCTTAATAATGCATAATATTGACACATCTAGGACTACAGCGGTATTGTTAAGACAGGATGGGAGATTGAACATTTTGCTCTAACTCCAGCTGTCAGACCAGGAATGTATTCTAGCACATTTTGTGGCAGTCCTGTTTATGTTCAGGTAAACTGACCTACCTGTACGATATATTGTGGATCAATGTTAGCTAGGAAAATTTCGTCAGTGAGATTACCTCTGAAACGTGTACACTGTACTTGTATATTTACAGTTTGTCTCCTTTAATAGGAATATCATATAGGAGACAGTGAACACCTAAGGAAAGAAGATTTCCTTGCCCAGATTATGGCATATTATAGCATTTGTTCAGATTCTGATGATCTTATAGCTGTACAGGCTGTATTCTTCTCAAAGGTAAGGCGACCAAATAATTTTCTGGTTCTTGGGTCAATTTTCTTGCAGTTGAATAGTGTTGTATAGACAATTTTTGATGCAGTTGCATGATTTTTCTTGTTGAAAAAAGTCTGCCACCTTTTTGTTTTATTCATCTTTAATGAATTTACATTTATATTATTATGAGCTTTTTAATGCTAAAGGTGTAGAATTTGCTGATGTGAAAAGAAGTGAGGGTTATCTGCAAATTTTTTTTATTTTTTTATTCTTTGTAGAATGAGAGAATAGGTTATTTAATTTTAAGTACAGAGCAAATCCAGGATTTAGAGACTTTTATGAATGAACCAGGATTTGATGACAAGGTATGTACATGCTCCATCCTCTTCATCCTGCGCAATAGTAAAAAAATAAAATAAAATAAAATGTGATACATGATTTATAACGGATTGTATTTGGTTTCCAGAGAAGGCAGAAAATAGCTAGAGGAGTGACATCTGCATTGAATACACTGCATCAGCAGGGATTTGTACATGGAGAAGTGAATCCACAAAATGTTGGGGTCAAGTCAGATGGGTCATCTTTGCTTTTGTGTCCAGACTTTTCTAGGTCACTGGTAAGGATATTGTAATACAAAAATATTTAAATTTGACTATTTGATTTTAGCCATAAAAGCTGTTTTTCAGGGTTAGAAATTAATATTTTCATTCACTGGTAACTTGTCTTTAAGTAAGGCATGTAAAATGCTACTCGTATTTGATCTGTGTACTTGCTCATCCTAGTTAAATATTATTTTATCATACTCTACTTATAACAATGCCATTGAAACATCTATGTATGTACATGTATGTTCCTTTCTGAATCACCGTTGACCTAGCACAGACTCCCTTTTTGACCAAAAGCATGTCTCAACATTGGCATACACTGTACATGTACATATTTGTCGAAAGTCTGCGAGTGTATGTCTGTTGAATTTTTGTATTTATAAATTTTATTGCTGACATATGTGAGAATATGCATGCATCTATAAATCTATAATGATGATATCACACATACACACACACACACACACACACACACACTATCTTTATTATGTATATTGGTATATTTTATGTACACAATCTTTAAAACCAGTTTCACCAATAAACTTTATTGGGATTTAAATGTATGAATTTAAAATACAAAGTAACAAGAAAAGCATGGCAAAAGAGATAATACAAAGTTGGAAGGCTAGATTCTTGTTATTTTGAAGGTTTTTAGCTTACCTGGGTTCAATTCTCTTTCGTGCCGATATATGTGAGAAAGTTTGCCAGTTTACTTTCTGAAGGTCAGTGGTCTCTTCCCAGGTACATTGTATTGGGGTTCTCTCCTCCACCTACAAAACTGGATGCCACCAGATAACTGAAAAATTGTTGAGTGTGGCGCAAAACAACAAACAAATCAGTCTATCAATCAATATTGTTTGTAACATTTGATCAATGTAATGTGAAAAAGCATATTACTCCAAATGTATATGAAGCTCAATGTACTCACTCATAATAAATACATTGTACAACTTTGAAACTTTCAACATTTGAAGTTAGTTGTGCTGTAAAGTTTCATGACTGATTTTCAAACTACTTCTTTGTGTATTTTTGATAGTTTGATAGAACCAAGAGAGGCTATATGACCAGCCATGGGATGATGTTTCAGGCCCCAGAGATCATGAATACTCATCAGAGTGCACCTGTCCAGATCACAACCAAAACAGATCTGTATCTGCTAGGACTTCTCATTTTATATGCAAGTCTTTATCAATTTGACAAATTTTAATGTTCATCGTTCTCGCTGAAAAAAACCCCAAATCAACTGTCCTAATACGAATATTGCTGTGCAATTGCAGAGGCTGTTTAAGAAGATTGCATTCATACAGTATTGTAGAGAAATGTGGATAAAAGTCGTATAATCTTGTTTTAGCTCCATCATCCAAGATCTGTTATCCCGGCATCCAGAGATGGAACTCCAAATCTGTCTGTCCTTTCACTGGTAACTAGTAGTAAAGTTGATGAAATAATGAAAAGTTGGAATGACAGTGTTCATTTCTTCATTTTTGTGTAAACTCAACCACAAGTTATAGTGTTATGAGCTATTTTGATAAAAAATTTATTTCTTGGTGAAATTCAGTTTTCATATTTTCAATTTTTCTCCAGAATCTCATAACTAATTTGAATCATACTTGGCAGAAAATTTTCTTGCATGAAACGAATTCAAGTTTTGTTTTAAAAATGGACCATGCTGCATTCCGAACGAAAATAATTGGAAATTAATGAAAATGGAAGCATCTTCTCCAGAATCCATTGTACTTGGAAAACCAAAACTTGTATGCAGGTCTCCTTATATGATTAGGATTTGGGTTTGTTCAAAGGGGCAAGGGTGGGGCCAAATTAGGGGCTTGAAGTAGTACATAGTAAATGTAAGAAAAAATATTTCTCAGGCACCACAATATGTTAAACATGACATTGTATTAACATGCAAGCAAGATTATTTGATGCATTAAATTATAATCGTCTGTGTTCGGATGGGGCCACACTTTAGATTCTGTAAGTTTTATTTAAGAATATGCAAAACTTTGTTTAAAATTTCTAAATCATGAACCACGAACCACAAGGGTACAGTTTTTCAAGTTAATGTGGAAACATCCTTTTATAGGTACATTGTAGATATAAATTTTTTCACATCATGATCCAGAGTGGGGGTATAAAAGGGGTTTGAAGTACAAGTTTGTTGTATGAAAGAGCAAGTTAACTCAGATGAGCATTGTAACCCATGGGACTCTTGTTTGTAGGACCCAGAGACTGGTACATTGCTGTACAATCTGCTTTGTGGAAAGCCAGACATGAGATTAGCTGCAGGTCATTTGTTGAAGTCTGGGTATCTAACTCGCACCATAAAAGATGTATCAGTTTCCCCATCATTAGATAGAAGGTATTATTTAGAATCACTTCATTTTAATTAAAAAATGTGACTTGGATAATGCAATGTAGAATTCATAATATATTGTAATTGTGTTACACAATATTTCATAATATATTGTAAAGTATTATGTGCTTTAGACATAATCATGTCAGTTGTGTGTTGAATATGCAGCAAACACATGCAAATAAATATTTATTAGGTCATGTGAGTCACATGGGTGACATATTTTTGTCAGACTTGGTCCATCGTTTTGCATCATATGTTAACAATTTTACACTACAAGGCCAATTGTTACCAATTTTGGTGTGAAGCTTCTTTAGGATAAGAGGATTGGAAATTGTGAAATTTAATGATCTTAGCTCCCCCAGGGCCTCAAGGGTGTGGCCAAAGTTGCAAAGAATGCCAAATTTTCAAAATTCTTCTTCTCTGCTCCCACACATGTGGTAGAAAAAACAAATGCATTGTTATGATGTAGCATTATGGTTTTGTATTTTTGATCTTTGAACATAACGCTACAATGCAAATATGGTGCAATTTACAGCGCAAGATTTTCTGTGCATGGTTGGAAATGTATTTCTCCACTTTCCAGCATTGGTCAATCAAATACCTTTCAGAGGCTTGAGTGAGTAGTTAGTCAACACATTCCAAATACATACGTGATGTTTTAGCGAGATCTCATCAGTAGATCAACATGGCTGTTGGATAGCAGAAAATTCAAAACAAGCAAGTTTATTGGTCTATGGAGACAGCTATAAAGGGTTAGGAGATTGGTAATAGAATATGTCTAGAATTAGGGAATGAAATGTGTTTGATTAACCAATGCTGAAAAGTCGAGAAATGCATCCCAACCGTGCACAGAAAATCTTGCACCATAAATTGCACAATATTTGTATTACAGGAACTGTAGCATTATGGTCAAAGACTAAAACATAAAACCATAATGCTACAGTTTTGCAGCAAATGATGTCCATGAAGCCTTTTATTAGCAGTGTGAAATTCATGGCCCCTTGTCAGGGTCGAGCCAATATGGCCATATAGTAAAGATGTGTCTTGAATCTTAGAAAGTCTTCTTTACTCTCAGACATATGTGAAGAAAAACTAGATGTATGGTCTGTGTTTGGGCTATGGTGCTTAGGTGACACACACAACGTTTATGACATTTTCTCTAAAATTATATTTTCATCTCCATCTGCAGACTTCTTGTGTAATAGATTTAGATTTTATAATGTAGTAATATTACCAAATCCTTTATATCGATCTGGGTAGTTCAGTGGTTAGATTATCTAACTTGTAATGTAAGGGTCCTGAGTTTGATACTCCATTGTTCCAAAGATTTTTCTCTTTCTTTGCTACGATAATTCCCATTGAAGTTACATTTTTACTAGCAATGACCAGGAACTATCAACATATTCTAAACAGGCATGATAACATACCCCAATTTTTTCTGTAGAAACGAGTTAAAGTGCGAGTGAATTGTATGCAAAATTTCATGAAAAATTATATATTATAGAGAAACATTACATATGTCCTTAAAGCCTGTGGACCTCCTGTTTGATAAATGATGTTTACAACAAACTTTGTAGTTTCTCCATGTTTCTTGCAATTTCTGCCATCATTGTTTAAACTTTTGGTTGGCCTATCCAAACGTATTAAACCAGTACCCATATGACAGTTCTATATTGAAAGGTCAATAAATACAGCCAGAAAGAGAAAAACAAAAGAAATTTATGCTCAAGTGAGCTTTTCTGAAGGGTCACCCCCATTTCAAAGGGGAAATAATTAAGAAATAGAGAAAATATGGTGACATCTCTTAAGATCTTCATTTCAAGAAACATTTTACCAGAAAAAAACCAAAGCTTTTATGAGGGCTTTCTTATTTACATATGTACTTACTTTAAAGGGGCATTGACAATTTGAGCTGAAAATTTTCAAATTTTATTTTTCTGTTTTTAATGTTTAGAATGCTTAACAAAGGTGTTTCTAATGGGCCATATTTAAAAAATATGTTTGTTTCCCCTCTCCCAACCATAAATTTTAGAGAAAGGTAGGTAGATAAAAAGTGGGTTTTTTTTAGCCAGCAACATTTTATTGTGAAGTTCCCATGGCATGACCATTAACAAAGCCTGATACCAAAATGTCATAAGCATCAAACAAAATGGAGGCTGCTGTCTTTGAATGTTGGTAAAGGTCAAGTATTTAAATCAACCAATCAGAGTTGAGTTACGCATGAGCATATAATTAGGCATTTTCAATTTCGTAAATAGATCAAGTTCAGAAATAATTTTATATTGAGACCAAGTAACAATAGAAATGAAAGATAAAATGCTTTATTGACTGTCAGAAATATCACACCTGTCCAAAATGTCAAATCTTTCCCACACTAAAGAACATGATGTGCACACCTTGTTGCCCTGAGGTCTCTTGTCTACTTGCTCCTCATGTCTAAAACATTTCTCCATGTCAATCTAGCAGACCATCTCTATTCATATTATTTCCTGATTTTAGATCGAAACCAGTGGAGTGGAGTGTATATTCAAATTGGCTCAATTATAATCTGCCAGAGTCAGTTCTGGGCCAAATTTGGGATTAAATGTTTGACATGCAGGGTTTTCATTAAGAGCCAGCAATTTTTCACTTCCCTGCTATGTACACTGCGGACTTTCTATAGCAAAGACGAGAAAGGTTGTGCTATATCATGGACTTGCTTTGTCATAATCGTGCTGAATGCAATAATTTACACCCAAGATAAAGACACAAGTTAAGCAGAAGTGCTGACATTATGTACATTTGGTTTTTTTGGGTTTTTTTTGTGGTTTTGGTTTTTTTGGGGGGTGGGGTGGGGTGAGGGTTCTTTCAAAATCCTGATCGTGCACTGAAACGTGTGTGGTTAAAATGAAAGTAGTGATTTCCCAATCCCCCCACATGTTGTTACTTGTAGTAACAGCCACAAAGAAAAGAACAGGTTATTTTACAAAGACACTTGGAATCATCAGACTATGTTTTCCATTCACTTATTAGATAGCATTGCAGTTACTCTCATGGAATCAATACTGGCTGAGTTGAATATACTAACTACAAAAGAGAAAACACTCCTGCACACCATTGAGGCAAAAATTTACCAACTTTTAAAAATCTTCTTTGCAACTGAACATCTGTAAGAAAAAATAAGTGCATAGTCATGTGAAACTGGAAGGCCTCTGCCAAAATTGTAAATTTTATGATCTATGAGGTACAAGTTCTGTCTTCATAGCAGGACCAAACTTGGTACATAGTGTTTGTGTAAAACTTCTTTTATGCTATTCATGCTATGTGTAAATGGAAACTAAATATATATATATAGAAGGAGCAGGTAGCCTTGTACCAAAATTGCAAATTTCATGATCCAAGATGTTGGGGTTTTGGTAGCAGGGTTGGACTAAAATGGTCACAGTGATTGAATTTGTATGTAAACAGTTGAACATTTCTAACTTTTTGATAACTACCGTTAGCATTTGTATGTAAACAGTTGAACATTTCTAACTTCTTGATAACTACCGTTAGCATTTGTATGTAAACAGTTGAACATTTCTAACTTCGTGATAACTACCGTTAGCATTTGTATGTAAACAGTTGAACATTTCTAACTTCTTGATAACTACCGTTAGCATTTGTATGTAAACAGTTGAACATTTCTAACTTCTTGATAACTACCGTTAGCATTTGTATGTAAACAGTTGAACATTTCTAACTTCTTGATAACTACCGTTAGCATTTGTATGTAAACAGTTGAACATTTCTAACTTCGTGATAACTACCGTTAGCATTTGTATGTAAACAGTTGAACATTTCTAACTTCTTGATAACTACCGTTAGCATTTGTATGTAAACAGTTGAACATTTCTAACTTCGTGATAACTACCGTTAGCATTTGTATGTAAACAGTTGAACATTTCTAACTTCTTGATAACTACCGTTAGCATTTGTATGTAAACAGTTGAACATTTCTAACTTCTTGATAACTACCGTTAGCATTTGTATGTAAACAGTTGAACATTTCTAACTTCGTGATAACTACCGTTAGCATTTGTATGTAAACAGTTGAACATTTCTAACTTCTTGATAACTACCGTTAGCATTTGTATGTAAACAGTTGAACATTTCTAACTTCGTGATAACTACCGTTAGCATTTGTATGTAAACAGTTGAACATTGCTAACTTCGTGATAACTACCGTTAGCATTTGTATGTAAACAGTTGAACATTTCTAACTTCGTGATAACTACCGTTAGCATTTGTATGTAAACAGTTGAACATTGCTAACTTCGTGATAACTACCGTTAGCATTTGTATGTAAACAGTTGAACATTTCTAACTTCGTGATAACTACCGTTAGCATTTGTATGTAAACAGTTGAACATTTCTAACTTCGTGATAACTACCGTTAGCATTTCATACAAGGGGGACACATGTTGTAAATTTCAGGACTCCTGCATGCCAGAGATGTTAGAATGAGACAAAAACTGCCAAAAAAAAATATTGCACATCTTAGAAAAACTAAATACTTAGTCATCTATGGAAGGAAGGCCTGTACCAAAATTGTAAATTTTGTGATCTACAGGGTAGAGGTTCTTACACTGGAGTGAGACCAAACTTCTTTAATGCTTTTGATACTAAATTGAAACAGATATTTAGAAGGAGCAGGTAACCCTTTGCTAGAGTTGTAAATTGCAAATTTCTTGATCCTTGGGTTAGGGGATTTTGTTTCAGGGTGGGACCAACATTATCACAGTGATTATTTTCTGTATCATTTGAAAGACTTTTCTGTAATTTTGGTCATAAAAACTAAATGTATGTTTAGGAAAAGCAGAAAGGAATGTTCTAAAATTGTGAATTTCAACTGCAGGATTCTGACTCTAGTGCAGATCTAAAATAGTCATCAGTGTTTTAAAACCAAATCTTGTTTTACACTCTTGCTACTGAATATTAGAATGAAGCTTAGATATGCAGAACAGGAAAATTATTAGTATACATTTCTTGGCCCTTGGGGCAAGTGATACTTTTGACTAATACTTAAATGAACAGTAAGGCCTGTGGGCCTCTTAAGCTATTGCTGCTGCTATTGATCAGAAAATTTATGCATGAAATTATATGAATTGGTTATGGATCAAGTTTCGAGTTTAAAAGAGTAATGGAACTTAGCAAAATTTAAAAAAAAAAAAAAAAAAAAAAAAAAAAAAAAAAAGCTACATAGTGAGGCCCATTTTGTGATACTTGTCATCACAATGATATCTATTATGCTTCCCGGTGAGCTACATTGTCTTCTGACAACTTGTGTTTCAAATGGCATTTCTTAAATTTCAGTACTGAGCAGGAACAAGAGTCATATGATCCATCTCGAGATGTGATAGATTCTACTTGGCCTCAACTAACAGACAAGCCAAAAGTGGCCGGTGAGTGTACCGATGGCATATCTGAGGAAGAAAAAGTCCTGTTGAGCAATATGCAAGAGCAGTTGCAGAGTGGTAGTGGGTCCACCTTGCACAGCAATGTTAGTGAGGAGTCCTTTGAGACTCAAAACCTTGCTCAAAAATTTCAGGAACAGTTGCAGGTTGATGCAGTTCGGGTATTCAGTGGTGAACAGTTGTCTCCCTTACTACAGAATTCAAGTTGTGTGGATTTTAATGCTCAGAATCTCAGCAGCTATGGAATGGATGGAGTGATTAGTCAATCTGTTAAATACGATTCTGTTGGTTGTCCGAAGCAAGGAGATAGTGTACTAATGAGTGACTATGTAGGGTTGACTGTGGAAGAGGCAGCAAAACCAACAGCTAGTCCAGAACAGAATTCTATGCCTCATGCTTGTGACATTGCAGCTTCCCTTGGAAATACTTCTGTGTCATCCCCCAGTCCCAAATCAGAAAATGGTATTGCTGATGACGATACAAAAGAATCCCCAGTTCATATTTCAATCGTTCCATCTTCCATCGTTCCATCTCCTGCTGAAAGCATGACAACCCGAGAAAAATTGCCCTCAAATGTAGACAGTAAGTTGTTGTTTTTATTTGATTTTTTGTAATAAACATGAATTTTTCTTTGGTAGATCTGAATTGTAATTTGTATGATAAATTTTAAGGTCACCTGAGTATAATTGGTATTTAATATATATTCAAAGAGACACTACAGCTCATTTTCAACATTTTATTTCTTATTAGTGTTTCTTAAGGTAGTATAGTCTGATGTTCATATGTTATTTTTTTGTACAAAATTTTTTTCTAGGAGATGAATTAGTTATAGAAGTTATTAACTTTCCTTTCATTACATGCTTGACAACATTTGCAAGTAAGAGAAAACAGAAGATTATTTAAAAGGTAAATAAATGATAAAGCCATAAATACATTCAGTCTGTTTGGTGTCTATAAATAGCCCCATGCAAGGGAAAGTTAATAAATTTTATAACTAATTTATCTTCTATAAAGTAATTTTGTACAAAAAATATTAGATGTACATCGGAGCATACAGCTTTAATACTTGTTATGATGTAAATTCACTTGCTGTGTCCACTTCCTAAATCAATATGAGAGTTTTTAGGTAAGGATAGTGAGTTATTTCATACCAACAAACTATATCTTTAGTGCATTTTGTGCAGAAGTAATCTTTGAAGCTGCACTTTGTTTGAAGTTTGGGGTAGGGGTGGGTGTCTAATTACCAGAAATGGAAATATTATATACTGCATTGTATAATGAGACATTAAGATGAGATTATTTTATTTATATAAAATTTAGTTTACTTTTATAATTATTATTGACACATGTATGACTTAATTTTAATTTATTTCACAAAAGAAATTTATAGGATAAAAATTTAGTGTAATATTCATGTCAACACAACTCCCCTTCTGGATTCAGACTTGGGATAAGGCTATTGACGTAATAGATAGTATCACAGGGAGTTTAATCACTATGTTGTGATGTACTGCCATAATTAAAGAATAGCTGGATCAATATGGTACTTGGCCTAATTAATCTGAACCATCATACAACTTTTAAAACTCAAATAAACTTTAACATACCATTGAATTTTTCTACTTGAACATTTTTATTGAAAAAAAAAATAATAAAAATATTTTTTCCTATAGTAGTTAGTTTGCACATGATTATCCTATTTTTTCTGACTGGGTATAGGAAACAGGAATGTTTTTGTTGGCCTTAAATTAAATGGAAATTATATTGTCTCAATTTTACCATCAGTACTAGTTAGAGCTGGAAAATTTCGATATTGTGATACAGAGTAATGATATGCGATATACATCTTCGGCCATTGTACTCTAAGTGAATTTAGAGTTGTCATCCCTTCTGGAATTTAAAAAAAAAAAAAAAAACACCAAAAAACAAAGGTTAAAATCGGCACAATATATGTACATTTATACTCAATTTTGAGGATTAAGAAAATTAAATAGTACTAAAAAGAAAAGTAAATTTTAAACAATCCATTTGAAAGAGTCCTTAGAAAGTTCTGTACCGTTAGACAGTTGATAGTATAAACTATCATGAAATAGACTATTGAAACCCTTGAAAGATGAAAAGGTGTAAAATTAATTGGTAGCCATTTGCAACCGCTTTCAAAATAACAAACTTTATTTATTTACTGTGGGATTTACACTATATAAAAATAAGAAATGCAAGTTTCATAGTGTTATGGAGTTAATATAGGATATCTAAAGCAAAAAGATGAAGCAGGCAAGAAATTCTGTTAACCTATTCTAATCACAGTAAGCGGCTAAAGTTCAGGTAAGATTTCCCAAATTACGTTGTGTACCGGTGTGACATTGGTCTGAGATTCGGAAGAGGCAGTCAGTTCAAATATCCAACCTCAATGAATCTTGTTGACATTAGGAAACACTAAGTAAATTTATAGTTGTTGCCCCTTCCGGAATTTAAAAAAAACAACAAAGGTTAAAAACGGCACAATATATGTTTATCAACTATTGATGTCAGATTTCAGCTATCAATTGTTGCCATTGTTAGTATTCTAGCGATGATTTTTTGATGGTCGGCGACTATCGCTAAATCACTACTGTTAAATCCCTAGAGTGTGATCTGACTCTTTGGATTGACACACTGGTGATCTGAATCTGAAATGCATATCATTGGACCTGATGATCTGTGCCTCTCAACTTGATGTGATCTGACTCTTCAGATCAACTTACTGTAGTAATGATATAATACATAGATTGACTGAAATATATGAATATCTGATATCAGATTAGATGGGAACCTCTGTGTGCTGTTTGTGATACTCAGGTGACCATTAAGGCCCATGGATCTCTTATTTCTTCATATATACATCATGTGTGTTTGATATACATATTTGGTGAGAATTATGGTTATCTAAGTAGACATGTTGACAGATCAAATACTACTAAATCATAAAATGCATTAGTTATTTTTATACTAATCATGAATGTTCTGTTCTCAGTTTGATTAAGGATGGGTAAGTAATAAAACTCAGATTGAACATCTAACTACACATTATTAGATAACTGTATACACATTAGTTAAAATGCTACAGTGGAACCTCGTTTTGTTAAAGTGCACATTGTGGTGGAATAGTAAAGGGACTGGTTCACATTTTTATAATGTTAAACATAAAAATATAACTCATTTAAAGTTGACACGCAAAATTTGGACCTTCTTAATGCAAGGATAAGAGCAATATTCTAACCTTGACTCTGTTATGTAAACAGGATTCGAGCCTAATTGTTTTTGTTTACGGAATGTTAATTTTGTAATTAAAAGCATTCTAATTTTGCACAGACACAAAGCTTATAAATTACACATTTTACCTAAAGAATACTTGAAATGTGATATATACATTATAAACTTGCATTTTCAAAACTTTGTAAACAATAACATACCTCTTGAGGTACATTTATATGAATGCATTATGTAAGGAAGCAGAAAGTTTTTAAAAAATGGTGGATACTTGTCAGATGCAAATCACACGGATAACCAAAGTTTATTAAGATCTTATGCTAGTAATAAAAAAAAGGGGGAGGATAAGTACATGCAGAAATATGGACATTTAAGATAAGCTGTAAATAAATTAGAATGTCAAAATTTAAACAAAGGAATGGAATAAACAAATATCTCCTCCTCCCTCCATCCCCCCCCCCCCCCCCCCCCCCACCCCTCCATTACAGAGAATACAATTTCTAAATGATGTTTTTATTAGATTTCACTAGCAATGTTTATTATATTGCCCCCAGTATAACATTATAATGAAGAACAATAGCAGGTTTCCACTGTATAATTGCTTTGCACCTGTTTGTTGGTCGGTATATCACATGTTGTATGCTCAATATCTTTAGAACCATTCACTTGATCATAATGATATTTCATTTTGGGTTGGTTATGAATAGAAGAGGACCCCTATTGGTTTTCAGGTCCAGAGGTCAAGGGTCAATCCACTCTGGACATAGGAAGATACTTTCCGCTTAGTATCTTGAAAACCCTATGCTTGACAGGTATCAAACTTGGTACATCATCAGGAGTATATGACCCCAATTGATTTTTAAGTTGAATGGTCAAGAGTCAAGGGTCGATCCATTCTGGATGTAGGAAGATAATAGCTGTCTTTCCCATTATCTTAAATTGTTTTGGCACTACTGTGAATTAAATGATAAATGTGTATAACCCTTTTCAATTTTGCACCATGGGGAACATGCATGTTTCTGGAACATTCCTTGTTAATTTTGTGTTTTAGTAAGTTACAGAGTATTTAAACATTGCAAGAAGTGAATGAATCTAAAAGAAATTCAAAAAGACTGACACTAACCTTCTCTTGCATATTTTTGTTTTATTCTCTATGACAATCTGCACACTGCATTTGTCATGTCTTGTTTTGTTTAGTGGGGAACTTCCTTTATTTCATAAAATCCAAAGAACTCAGAGACTTGGCCAAACCAGGTTTTGAGTAAATCTGACAATCATCCCCATCATTGCTTATAATTGTTCTTTTCATCCATAACCAACCCTGTGCCCTCAGCCATTTTGTTCATCATTTTATCATCAGGTTCAACAGACAAAATTAAAGCATTGTTTTGAAATGTCAAACAGGAACAAAAACAAAGTATAGTCCAGGTTCATTTTCAATATTCATGTAATGAACTTAGTATTGTTAGAAGTCAGCTTTCATAGCAGAAACTTGTGCATATGTATGTGCAACTACACTTTGTAAAGCTTGCTTTGCATGGCATAGTATTACTGCGGTATATAATGTAGCCCTCACCAATTTTTAGCTCATCTGAGCTGAAAGCTCAAGTGAACTTTTCGTATCGCCTTTTGTGTGTCATCTGTTTGTCCATTCATCTGTCTGTAAAGTTTTCACATTTTTATTTTCTTAAGACCCACTGGGCCAATTTCAATCAAACTTGGTACATATCCTTTGGTGAAGGTTGGTTGGTAGTATATTGTTTAATATCCCATTTGAGAATTTTTCACTCATAAGGAGACATCACCATTGCATGTGAAAGGCTGCAGAATTTGGGCATATCCTGGGCACTTAAGTCCTTTGAGCAGTGAGAGATCTTTATTGTGCCACACCTCTGTGATGTGGGGCTTTGGTTTTTGAGGTTTCATCCAAAGGACCACTCCATTTAGGCCAAAATGAAATATGTGTGTTTCCTATTTCACTCCTTAGAACATTAGGTAGGGTAGGAGGTAAGATATTTTTATTTTATTTAAAAACATTTTATTCGAAATCTTAGTTTTTGATATGCTTTGAATACAGGTCTATGTACATTACAAATACTTTTCAATCATTTTGAAGATCCATAGTTTGTTTCTTTTACATCCCTTCGAGAATTTTTCACTCGTGTTGAGACGTCACTAGCTGAAGGTGAAGTACCACAAATTTAGACCTATGCTTAGCGCTTAGGGCCCGTAGCAGTGAAGGTTCTATTATGTGCTAACGCCTACCATGACTCAAGACTTCAGTTTTAGACAAAATGTAAATCCTGTGATTTTTTTATTATTTTTTTTCATTTTAAACTACCACCTGAGTTGGAAAAAATTAATGACATTTTCCTCAAATTGGTAAAAGTCATTTATAATAAGTAAGAATGATCCCCCCCCCCCCCAAAAAAAATAAAAAATAAAATAAATAAATAAATAAAAAATAAAATAAATAAATAAATAAACAAACACACAAAACATAAAATAATTAAAGATAAGGAACAAAAAATGTTTTTGTTTGAGATTGATTACAGATCTGATTTAAAATCATGAAATAAATCATTTTTTAACATTAAGTATGAAATGGAAAATCACATCTTATATAATTATTATTTATTTTCTTAGAATTACTTATTGTCTATTTTCATACAAAAAATAATTTACCATATTTGCACTCGTAATCTCGTAAACTGCCTCGTATAATCAATCAAATTTATGAAACGTCTCTTTTATTTGTGTTTTCTGATTTTAATGAAACCCTTTAATGTTGACAATTTCCTGTTATTAGCCTGACCCTATATTTAATAATGGTAGTCAAACTAAAAAGGTCAACAACAAGGCTTGTATCTGTATATAATATGCTACATGTCTGCTTATATGGATACCTCCATATTTTTGCATGCTCTTCGCAATACCTTTTGCATGTGCAGTGGTTTGGATAATAAAACTAAAGTAAAAAAAACATGTATGTACTCTTATTCAGCAATATTCGGCTACTTTTGTTTAAAATATTAACGTATAATTTCCTAACATTTGAAATTGGGAAAAACATAAATATAATTTGGAAAAAATAGCTAATTTTTGTGAGGGGAAATAGCCAAATATCAGTGACATTTTGGCCTCTCAAAAATCACTGAAATCAAATAATCTCAAACATGAACAAATTTCTTGATTAGAAAAATTTCGGATTTTTATCTTATTTATATATTTCATCAATAAAATATTTATGGTCAGCAGCAAAAATAAAGGTAGGGTCAAGAAACCGGAAATATACATATATTTTATTTTGGCCTTAGTCTCCTCTTAAGACAACCTAGAGGTACAAAAGGCTTATTCCAACCCATATCCGCACAGGAACTTGGATGAAGGGCAATACCCCATTCAATTGATTGATTGATTCTTTTGCTTTCCCGTTGAGAATTTTTCACTCGTATTGAGATTTTGAGATGTCACCAGTTGTAGTTCAAGTACCAAAATTTAAGATCTTTGCTTAGTCCTCAGGGCTGTAGCAGTGAGGGTTCTCTAATGTGCCAACGCCTGCAGCATCACAGACCTGTTTTTAAAGTCGTTTCCTAAAGACCCATGATTCTCATTTCTAAATTCCAGATTTGAAAAACTATACAAGAAAATTCCTTATGAAAATATTTGTATCAAAGGTAACAAAGACTGCATTTTGTCAAAATAAAATGTAAAGATTCTCATGTAAATCTTTTTCTGTTGGAATTTTGACCTTTGGGATGGGGCCCAATAGGATGTTCAAAACTTGAATATGTTATGTAAGAAAGGGGAGAGTGGGGGTACTTGTATGTTTTGAACAAAAGACACACATGATCATAGACATTTTTTTAAATGTTAAACAGAGATACAGCTTTGTACTTTGTTGAAGATAAATTATATGTACCACATGGAGTTGAATTGTAACTTCTTTTTTTTTTTCTTTTTGTTTGTTAGTATATATAATTTATTATGATATTGGGTTAGGATTTAACATTAACCCCTACATTCCAACCTATTGTAACTTTGTTGCAGAAAGGTCCCTTATGGGATTAAAAATAGCATACAAACACCATTGTTAAAGTGGTTGATCTTTTGTATTGACAACCATGGTGCATCAGCAACTGATGTGTAGTATGACCTTGTTTATGAAATTAAAAGAAAAATCTGTGATATATGTATCAAAAAGTTAGTGGAAGTGAATCTTTGTGTTTTCATTACAGAGCTTGTAAAGTCTCTCTCAGCTTTGAAGGAAAAAGGACAATTAATCAAGAACATCCAGGAAAAAAGCCAAATCTAGCAGTATGCAGTAGTGCATATTCATGCTTTTACTTGAAATAAAGACGTGTAACCATAATGAGGGAATGTGAACATTACAATATGTTACTGAATGTTGTTGGTGCCAGTCTGGTTCGTAGGTTGCTGAACTTCAGAATCTATATATTTCACGTGTAATTGTCATTCCTGATTTTCAAGACATGGCAGCTGCTATGTTGTGCTCAAACAGGTTCTTAACCATTTGTGTGGGGTTTTTTTCTTACTTCATCAGTAAATGGAAAGCTGGGTTTCTTTTTAATAGGAAAAATGTTCAATTTAGTAGGTTTTTTGGTGTTTTTTTTTATTTGAAATAAAAGAACAGAAAGCTCTTTGTATGTTCACTGCCAGTGTTTTTGTATGTCATTGTCTTTTACATTTGATAAAAGTATTAAAGATTACTTCTCTGTTTGACTTTTAGCTGATGATTTCTGTGCATTGAGTTTTTTATTCTGCAAAAGGTTTCACTTCTTGGCACTTAAATGAAAAATTTCAATTAAAGCTGATTTATATAGTATGTGATGTGACACTGTAGTAGGGAGAATTATGTAAGTATATTCTCTGAACCTAGCATGGTTATGTGACAGTGTTTTTTTCCCCCTTTCTTTCTTTTTTTTAAAGATCACCTAAGCTGTTGTGATCAATTTTGTCTGTTCATTTGTAAACTTTTCACATTTTCATCTTATTCTCCAGAACCATTGGCTCAATTTCAATCAAACTTGGTACAATTCATCCTTGGGTGAAGGAGATTCAAGTTTGTTCAAATTAATCACGCAAAGACCACCGTAGATGGGGTCATTTAAGTCTTCTCAAAAACCACTTGGGCAGAAAAGTTTAAATTTACATCGAAGCTTCCTGATGCAGTACAGATTCAAATTTCTTAAAATCATGACCCTTAGGGGTAGGGTGGGGTCATAATAGGGATCAAAGTTTTATATGCTAATATATAGGAAAAATCTTCTCTTTGAAGAATCACTGGGCCAGAGAAGTGAATATTACATTAAAGCTTCCTGACAGAATAGATCCAAGTTTGTTCAAATCATGGTCCCCAGGGATAGGGTGGGATCACAATATGGGGTAGTATAGGGAAATTTTAGATTCTAATAGTAAAATCTAAAATATCTCCTGAACTATTTAAACTAGGGTTTTCATATTTTGTATATACTCTCTTTACGGAAAGACCTTGGGGTGTGGACTTGACCCGGAAGTTTGACCTACTTTTTAATAAAAATTTGACCTATTCAGTATCTCTGGAACTGTGTAAGATAATAATAAGAGCATATTTTATATGATCATCTTTTTCCAGAAATCACCTCATGATACGAATAATCCAGACATTTATTCTTTAAAGTTTGTGCCGAAGTGAAAGGTCAAAAGTTTTATGTACTTACTGAAACAGCATAGGCCTAATTATCACTGATAAGACAAAATATGTAAAAGTAAAACGTGTCAAAAGCTATAATACAAAATTGATATTTGTTTCTCAGTTTTCTTTGATAATTCCATGGTTAGCCTCGTACGAGTTACCAGTCCCATTAGTGTATAGGTCCTTGATCTTGAACAAATGGCGATTGATTGTTGTTTTCCGCCACAGATTACTCCATGATAACGCACCGGCCCTTAAATCCGCTACGCTACAGGAATATCTGAAAGATTCTGGGCTCGATATCTTAGACCATCCTCCATACAGCCCTGACCTGTCCCCCTGTGACTTGGTTGTTCCCAAGACTAAAGGAAATGCTGGCAGGGCACCATTTTGAATCCCGTTGTCGTTAAAAATGTGAATCTAAAATCACTGATTTTAAAGGTCCTAAATTCAGAGAACCTCGATCTTTCAATTGGGGACAAAACTTCATCTCTATTATAATTTTGTCGAAGACAATGGGCCTAATGTGAAAAATTATTTATTTTTTTTTTTTACGAAACACTCATCACTTTTTCAGTTATCTGGTGGGTCACGTTTTTATTGGTAGAGGAGAGAACCCAGATACAATGTACTCGGGAAGAGATCACCGACCTGGCAAACTTTCTCGCATATATCGGCGCGAGCGAGAATCGAACCCGCGCCGACTAGAGGTGAGAGGCCTTGTGATTTTGAGCACAATGCTCTAACCACTCGGCCACGGAGGCCCCAAATGTCAAAAAGAAGTCAATACTTGTCAGAATGGATTAAAAGTATCACAAATATTAAAATCCCTTATCAGACATGAAAACAAAAATGTGTATTACTAGTATTGTTTAGTAAACCATAAGTGATAAAAGAGTTGGATGGGTTACATGAGGAATATCTTTCACCTAACAGTAGGGGTAGTTGTTAATTCCACTTTCAAGTGAGGACCCTCTAAAATTATGGTACATACTATTCAAATAAAGTATCAAAAAAAATTTTTGAGATCGGACCCCTCTAACCCCCCTGTACATGCCCCTTGAAAATTCGCACCCCCATTATAACCCCCCGAATTACTATTTTCGGTCTAAAACTCATATAAAATGGTTAAAAGCATTTTTCTTTCAGTTTTTCAAATGTATATATACTGAATTAGGAGTTTGTAAAATTCAAAATGGCGGCCAAAGAAACCAGAGAAAAATGCTTGGCGAGAGCTTCGTCGACAAACAATGGGCAAAAACTATGGAAAGGAGGCATCGTGATATGCAGGCCTTGGAGAAAATGAGAGCTAAGTCTGAAACTGAAAAGCAGTCACAAGCTGGTTATGCTTTACCACCAGATGATGATGGTGAAGTAGAGTTGCCACAATCTGACAGAGAATATGAACCGGAGGAAGATGAGCAAGAAACATCTAATAAGAAAAAGCGCCATAAACTAGATCCTAGGCAAATTACATTTGATGAAGATTTAATGCCAAAGCAATATCAGCATATCAGGCTCAGCATAAGAAAAGTTCGTCCTGAAGTTTATGAGTCTATAGACCATTTGAAAAGCTCTTATCACATGTCAGAAAATCAAGCAGAGGCTGCAGTTGTCACAGTAGCAAATAAACTCTTCGGAAGACAATGGAAAATGCACACAGAATCAGAAGAATGCATTGATTTTGATACATTACCACAAGCAAGTAATGTACGACAAGTTGGTAAAAGCATTGAAGCCTTAGCATTGACTGAAATAGTGAGAGAAATAATGCAATCTGAAGACAAAGTTTCAGTAACCTACTGCGATGATGGGTCTAAGAAACAGGGGGCGGGATCGTTCTCTGTTCAAGGTTTCACAATAAATCAAAAGTACAGACCGTTGCCCACATTAGCTGTTGCAAGCGAGACTAGAGATAATTTAGCCGATCTCAAAATCGCCGTACTAGACGTTCTATCTGCTGCTAGTGGGGTTGAAACTAGGACTCTTTTTGAGAAAATCGACTTTATAGTAACAGATCAGACTTCTCACAACTTTGAAGTGGAGGGAATCGTGGCAGAGAAAGTGGAATCAGAGCATACTCCTTCTCACCTATTTTGCAATGTCCACCCTTCCCTAATGTTCAATCGCGTAATCACCAAACAGTGGGCAGAGATGGAAGATACTATTGGGCGAGATAAAATATACTCCAGCTTCCTGGTCAATGCTACAACCAATTCTACAAGTGTAACTGAGCAAGCTTTGGATTGCTTGACAAGGCATATAAACCACGATTATAACCATAAGCCTTGGAACAAGTCAAATGAATTTGACTCTTATATACACCCAAAAAAGAATAAGTCCGTGACACTTAAAGATGAAAGATTCAACAGACTTACTTTCACGTGTGCAGTTTCAATATACCATCTAGAAGATGTAAATGAATTTTTGGCAAAATTTGAACACGTGAGTAACCAATTAGCGTGTATAGTGAGATGCTTTGGTGAGTTAGCTTTCCTGAAGATATTATACGTGTCGGGTGCTCTGCTTGGTTTGCATTTAATAGAGCCATTTCTATCACTCACAACATCCACTTCAACTACTTACTCTAAACTGATTCCTGCCTTCAAACAGCTTTATCAGGATTTGACTACTACTAAAGCAAGCGCTTTATTGAATCTAAACATACCAGCGTTTAAATTTGTTTCACAAGATCGATTCAATGCTACAAAGTATGACAATGATATTTGTGAAGCGATTGAATCATGCCTTGTAGATATTACTTCTCAGGTAGAGAATGTGATTGATATGTTATTACCAAAGTTGGCAGAATCTTTCCAGAAACAGAAAGGTGACATTTTCAGTTTCGGCGACTACGATGAAGCTTGGACTCATGCTCTGGCACATATGGACTCTGCTAAACTCGAAAGTGCACCGATCCATAATCTAAACGCTGAGCGGAGTGTCGGATTTATAAATTATGAACTCGGTAGAAGAGAAGCTAAGCAACTAGCTAGTCCGTCGTCTTGTCAGGTGAAAGCTAGGTCTGCAGATCTAATTGAGAAATGTCCTAGTGGTTCCTATGTGCAGTATAAAAAACTAGCAACGAAAGGTGGTAAGATCCCAGAAATACTTACAGCATGGAAGCAGCGTCAAGATGAGCTCACGAAGCAGGGACTTGATAGTAAAGAAATTGCTAATGTTGCACTTGACCGTCGTCGAAATAACGACCTTGATTCTCTGAAAAGTCAGGGTGGTCCGTTCACCACCAGTAGTCAGGTTGATGAGTATATTGCTGACGATAGCATAAATACAACTGATAAGAATAAACGGATGTATCTAGAAGTGAGGTATGCAAGAGATACTGCACTGTCCATACCAAAAACAAGTGATATCTTCCGTCTAAAAAAGGAGTATAAAAACCTAGCTACAGAAATTTATGTGAGGAACATCAAAGTTTATCTAGATAATGTGAGTTGTAATTGAGACATTTGACAAATTTAGCTGATGTCAGGTGGAACATTATATTTGTGAGCCAAGGGTCATGGATAATAAAAGTTGTGGGAAAACATTAGAACTCCATAACACAATGATAAGGTCATGCATGGCAATACCACTATTTGTGTTCATAACACAAGCTCATACTTAACACAAATGTTGCAAAGAGTGAGGTGATATGCCTTCATCCAAACCCAAGGTCATTTTGTATAGACATTACATGTAGTTTGTTATGGATAGACCTTTGACATGAAGGTTGCTGATGGTCAGGTGGTGTGTTATAACCATGAATCAAGGGTCGTGGATTAAAATAAAAATTGTGGGAAAACATTAAAACGCCATAAAGCAATAATAAGGTCGCCTATGTTGTGGCCATGGATTGAGGTTTTATTCAAAAGTTCTTGGTTAAATGGAAAATAGTTCCACAAGACTTGCTTAAAGCATATAGCTTGTTTTGACTCTGAAAAAAGGTCATTTTGAAAAGGTTCGTTTCTGTGGATTGAAGGTAGATAATTTATTTTCTTTGGTTTCAAAAAGTTTTTTAGTACCAATTTCTAATGTAATATTGCGAAATTAAATTAAATGAACCACTCGGCCACGGAGGCCCCCTCGGTATATATGATTTGATGATCTCTTTAATTCATTTGAAATTATCTTTAATTATTTACAACGCTTTTGTATAAGGAATTAATGCGCACATCACATTTGTGAAGCTATCGAAGGCGAGAGGATCCAAGGATCTAATTTTAATTAGATTGGAAGGTGACGTGCCATAGACCTATGCTTAGCACTCAGGACTGTAGCAGTGAGGTTTTTTTTAACGTGGCAACGCCTGACGTGACACGGGACCTCCGTTTTTAAGGTCAATCCCTAAGGCCCGTGATTGCCGAGCGTTCGGCGAAGAAGCAATCACTACCTATGTTTACGTCTAAGGTTTGAAACGGCCAAGGCACGAGCGGGACTCAAACTCACGACTTTCCGGTTAAGCAAGCGTCTACCGCAACCAGCAGTCGGTATGTTTAACTGTATAATATGCATGTATGTATAGCTGGTATTTATACTTTCAAAAGAGTGAGCCGTTATGATAATGTATAATTTTGCAACCATTTTGATTCCGTCTGCACCATCTATTACACAGGTACTATTTCAATACATTTTAACCCCAGTTGGGGATTCCAAAAAATGTCTCCCAAAACGAACTGCCTATCTCGTGCTCATATACAGATTAAAATTATTTCTTCTTTTAAAATTTCAATTAAAGCGTGATAATTTTCTGTAGAGATAATCAGTAATGTGTCAACAAAACTAGGACCCAATGCTCTTACCAAAGATTTTTAAAAATCGGGGTTGCGTTTAAGAACAGCGCTGTCAAATTGAAGGAACATCTACCCCTACGTAGGGATTCCTTCAGTGCGTTCAGTAGACCTAGATAACTAGCCTGTCAGCTAAGCTAGCCGCTACGATCTTGCACGTAACCCTGGTGAAGGATTCCTACACTATATCTGCATTATGTTGTCAAAAGTCAAAAGTGAGTATTTTATGTCTGTTGGTAAGAAAAGACGAGGTATTCTTTTAGGATGCACTAAACCGGGTAATTTCACCACCGGACAGGAGGATCCAAAAGCTAGCCAGTTTCAGTTCAAATACGAAGGACACCGAATTCAACATTCCTTCAACAAATAAAAGGTTTGAAAAGTTGAGTGAATTAAAGAGCTATATAAATATAAAAGGTTTGGAAAAGTCTGAATTTACCATTGATAAATTGTTGAGCTGCGACAATGCAATACAATTCTAAAAATAGCAAAAAGACGGGTCGGATACTGTCAATGAATATTCAGACGACCCGTTAGCTTACAATAACGAGGATGTTGAGTATTACGGGGTGTTCTTAATTGCGCTGCTCGAAAACGCAATTGCCATGGAAAGCTGCATGGATCTTCTGCGCAAAATAGCAGACAGGGCACAATTTTCACCAATAACTTTTTTCGCAGCTCCAGTCAAAACTTACTCAAGCAAACCAGTAAGCTATTTGAATACTCTGGCCAACAAGCATTTGAACGGAAGTACCTCTTCTGTCGACAGAGTGGACAATACATCAGGGACTGTCCATTTGCCAGTGGACAGCAAGTTCCAGGACCAACCCCTACAGTAGCATCGACTTCTTGCACCAAGCACTAGCGGAGATCAGATTCTGTATATTGAGCATGATGGCTACATGCAGGTTTGGTCAACTCTGTGTAAAGTCTCGATTAAACAGCTGTTTACATTGATTGGAAAGACATGATAAATTGAATACCCGACTTATTGACCCATGATTCTCACTTGAATACAGAGCGTTTGGTGAAGGAGTAATTACTACCCATTTTACGTCTTGGGTTTGACGGCCATGGCACGAGCAAGGCTCAAACTTGCAACCCCATACTTTCCACGTCTTTACTGGTAGACTGGGTCTGGTAATGGAACATTTTATGGATAGAGTGAAAATGCCAACTGTTGACAGAGAAACTTCACTACAGTAAAACATAGCTATAGCAAATCTCCAGAGCCAGAAAAAACCAAACTTTGTTATATGCAATAGAAATTTTGTTTTTCTCTCATAGAAGAATAAATTTCACTTTGCAATAAGTGTGAATTCGTTATAAGCATTTTTCATGCAAGTGAAAAGAACTTGCATAACATACACCTTTCCATCACACAGGTTATAGATATTGGATCCACTGGTAATAACTGGGCTGTGTACTAGCAAACCGTGAACAAATAAAACAATAGCTGTGTTATTCTGTAAGGTTTTATTACAAAAGTACAAAACTTTGTTCAGTGGTAAATATAGAAAAATTTGATAATATAATTGTAAAAACTAGTTAAAAAGAGTCCTTTGATTGGTTAGCAATTGGGATTATAGAAGTACATTTTTTGTATAGCTGGTTAAAGATTGGTTCTGACATCTTGTAGACCGGTGACGAGTCTAATTCTGAAAATAAGAATAAGACACCAGTTAGCACTGAACAGCATAAAAATTTGATTTAAAAAAGAACCGAAATATTTTATTGAATTTCAGAATTGTTCTACATGCATTACATAGTTTTAAAAAAATGTGAAGCAAGACAACACACTATCCTTATTGCTTCCTATGGTGAAGAGTTTTCATGTAGGTCAGTAGTCCATACATGGAAAGGTGAACACAATGAACAGTTATTAATCTCATTACTCCTATAAGGAATACAAGATAAGAGTTGGGCAAACACGGACCTCTGGACATATCAGAGGTGTGTTCAGGTGCCAAAGAATAAGCATCCCCTGTTGACCGGTTGCACCCATTGTAAGCTCTATATCTTGATCAGGTAAATGGAGTAAAAAGTAAAAATCACTATGTAAAGAACAGTCTGACAATTGGTATGAAATGTGTCGGACAGCATTGACCCAGTGACAGGTTATATTGGCAAACTATATCATTATAACGACCACAGAATTTGTAAAATGCTGACTTTAAAAACATGACTGTTGAAACCCCTGTAACATCAACTAGTTTGTCAATAGCCTGTCTCGATTTGAAAACTGAGCAAGTTTTTGAGTATCGAATCAGTTGAAAATCGTAACAATATACATGTGATGATGGAATATTGCTTCGTAAATATGGAAAATTGATGATGAGAAGCTAAGTCAATGGTCATAACGTTGAATATCTAAGTATGAAGCAGATTTGGAAGACTGTAGCATCTTTAATTTCGAGTTCACTGGAATATACTGAATCGACATGAATGAAAATGAATACTGTTAATAGATAAAAAATTGATATAAGTGTCAAGTTGAAGCCATAATAAGAAATTTTTTCTTCTCATGTTTATCAAATACAGTTAATAAGACAGAGCTTAAAAAAAATACACAGTGATGTTATTGTGTTACATTTGAAAAACACTCAATTGGGCAGTTGCAATTTCCTTTGTAAAACACAGGACATAATGATAATAAACTTGAATTCACATTACATAAGCACACTTGTATTTTAAGACATAACGTACCTTTGTAGTTCTTGAAAACTTTTAAGAAGATTCCCATATATTTGATGTGTAAAACAATGAATCTCTACTATGGCCCCACCTGACACAAACATAAATCTCCACTAGATGAAACCGATGCTTGCAATTTAATTGACAGGTAAAACCCTGAAGATTTTCAAGAAGATTTCAAAGATTATTCCGTAGAATTTTAAATCCCCTGTGGCTATGCCAGGACTCCAGGGGTCATGTTAATCTACACTACATGACAATGCATGTCAATTTGACAAACTGTACTTTGTGGTTCTTGAAAAGATTTTTAATTTATCTTTGAAACCCTACCAGGGTCTGATCCTGGGAATCGCAGTATGAACAAACTTGAATCTACACTACATGAGGTTCACACTTGAATTCTTATTTGAATCCTTATTACAAAAGAAGGCTTCTATGCAAGTTGCAGTTTTTTTGGTCCAGTGGTTATTAAAATACCAGCCCCAATTTTACTATATCCCAATGATCTCTATTGTAAAGTGGCATGATCCTTCATTTAACTTGTGTCATATTCACCAAATGATGCTTTGTGCCAAGTTTAGTTGACATTGGTCTTGTGGTATTTGAATCTGCTGAGTTTACAGACAACATATGGACAAAAGTTTGATAAAAAAAGCTTGTGGAGCTTTCAGCTCAGGTGAGCTAAAAATCATACCACATAAATATTCCTTGAAAATAATTTGAATTGTCAGATGCATGCAATAGAGAAAATCTATAAAAAAGTAGTTAAGTCTTGAGAAATCAGTGCATGTACCTATTGCAAACTAAAGTGTTTTAAATGTTCTGAGAAAAGAATCAACAGAAACGGGTGGGGGCAAAAAAAATAGGAGAAAATATTGAAAAGCACTGAAAGCATGTGGAAAGGCATCAGGATCTGATGTAAAGTTCAAACTATCTACATTATAATGAAGCTGTAATTTGAAATTTAAAGCAAACTTTTAAAAATTCAAAGTATGCTCACCAAGACATCAACTTCGTATCTACTACAAAATGCAGAATTTATTTTTTTTAGTTTGAATTGCAACTTTGTGTGATTAAATATAAAAAAAAATAAATTGATGACTGTATGTGAAAATAACATGGAATATGAATTTAAAAATAGTGCTGACGGAGCAAATGCAGGTAGAAATCACGGTAACATTTTTTTTTTTTTGGTGTACTTGTTTCTTCATGTGCTATACCAAGCACTAGTATATATACACTTGAAATGGAAAAAAAATTTCCAGAACAAAGAACTGTAGCAGTATCTATGTAAATTGATGCATCATAAGAAAGTTACTACTTGTGCTAATGGAGTTGGGACAAAAGTTTGATTTCTACCTGATTTTGCGCAGAGGAACTAATAATGAACGTACTGCTCGCGGTTGTCATACACTGGGTTTTTGCGAGCTACCACCCTGGCTCCAGTTTGGCTGCGAGAGGATGCTTCACGGTCAAAACTCATGTTAATTTCTCCCAAGTCTTGGACAGTCTCATCAGGGGGCACATACATGTTCAAACTCTGTTAGGAAAGAGATGAAATTGCAATACATATAGAATAGAAACTAAATGTTGAATTTAGAATCTGGAGGTTAAAAATTTCATTCAGGAAAATCTAAATGAAAAATTGGTGAAATTATGTGAAAGATCTTGGAAGTGAGAAAAATGAAATGTTTTTCAGCAATTAAAACAGACAAATGAGTTTTGCCAAAATGAAATACACGTTAGTCTTAACACTACAACTAAATTAGTGAAAGTAAAGATTTCAAAATACATCCATAGTTCCTTACACACAAAATTATTCCATTTACAAATTAACTTGTAAACGGAGCATGAGTCACTGATCTGCCAACTGGAGGGAGAAAGATTATTGAAAATTCAAGTAGGTTAAATGGATTCACTGGTATGTGTAATTGTTATTGTTGACCTACTTGTGTTTCGTATTCTTTCAGGAAGCTGGGGGGATTGGTAAAGTCAGGTTGATGTTCGTAGTTTCTTCTGTAAACTCTGTAGCTTGCCAGGTAGTTGTTGTATCTGAAAATATCATGTCACAATGCAAGCAACAGTTATTGCAGTATGTATTTCAGTGTAAATGCATATAGAACATAAGGTTGTCATCACAGACATAAGATAAAGACTAAAACGATTACAGATATTTCTTGTAATTCTCCAAGTCTGAAAATTTCTTCTTGCACAATAAAAAGAAGTGTACCTTGACCAGGAGTAGAAGAGAATGATGAGACCAACCAATGCCAATAGTATAACTATAGCTGACAGAGCGACAAATGCGACCCATGGATCGTCCTGCCACCAGGTGTATGACTTGGTCATCACACGCACAATATTGCCGCGGTCCTGGAGACCAGAAGCTACACTTTGGATGTTGCCGATGCTGAATGGAGCTCGGACAAGTTCTACATTGCGACTGAGGGCACTGTTAATCTGTCCCAGTGTTCCACTGGATGTTGATGCTCCAACCCTGTAAACATGGTGAATATGTTTATCTACAGTGTATAAATGATTCTTATGCTACATTCCGTCTTTTTCTGTAATTTTTTAAAAGAATGAATTATAACCATTTGAAGAATGAATGTACAAACACACATAAAAAAAACTTTCAAAGCACTAATTATTTCAAATATTTATGTACTAGTATAAACTTACAACTGTACAGCTGATTTGCATTGTAATATCTACATGTACTTACAGATTCAACTGAGTATTTTCCACTAGATTATATCCAATATTTGGATCAGCTACCACAAATGTGATGTCGGAGTATCTCTCATCATAGCTAAGCTGTCCGCTCTGTAATATACGTCTGGCCTGAATGGACTCAATGATGACAATTTTCTGTGTGGCATTCTGGATTTCTCGTCTAGTGGTTTCAATGGTTCTGACAGCTTCACGTGGTATGATATTCAATTCCAAGACAAATCTGTTCTTGTCCTCAATCAGATCAATCTGAAAATTGTATGCAATTAAACCATGCTGATAAAACTCCCAGGACTGAAGTATGTTCTCTATTTTTCAATATTGAAAATGAGCTTCTCATAAATAGAAAATACATGTTAAATGCAATTTACAGATAAATCTCTTATCATTTAATTACCATCTTAATATCCAATAAACATGTATATATACTTACGTAGACTGTGGTTTCTGTGGCCTGTTGCTCTAGAGGACTTGCTCTATCTGAGGCTCGCATTTGGAAGGTGTAAGGATTGAGGTTAATATTTGAAGTACGGAAAAATTCAAGGAATGTAAAGATGGCTCCAGTGGATGAATTAAAGCCAAATGGAACAGTAGTATCCAAAATTTCATAGAAAACTTGTCCGTTTAGACCGGCATCTGGATCTGAGGCCTGTGAATTTCAAATAAGGTCATCAATTACATATCTAATCATACCATAACTATAAAAAAAAATATATATTGTCATTAGTGCTATCTAGAATTTAAAAAATTAAATTATACAGACTTACATGTACAGATAGTACACTGCTTCCGGCTGGGGCATTGATTGAGATTGCTCCAACATAGAAGTTTCTGTTGAGCAGCTGTGGTGGATAGTATGGGTAGGAGAACTGCGGGGCATTATCATTCCTATCCAATATTGTTAAGATCACTGTAGCATTCTGGAACGTGTTGTATACTAACAAACAGAAAATAGTTCATTTACAAGTAATCTATGCAAGAAAAGGTTTGATGCATGTACACTGTACATTCATAAACTACTTGAACTGATTATATTTTCAAAAGTACTTAAACAGATACTAGTATATTAAATATATTATGGTCAGATGAAATTTGCAGTCATTGCTCTGTCTATTACCATATGGTGCCTGCTGATTTGTGGCCTGACGTTTTGTCCTTCTGGCCTCCTCTCTCACTCCAATAACTATAATGTACTGGCCACTGGTTTCTCTATCAATGGTCCCACTCACTCGTAACTGACAAGCATTATTAACCACCGATATGCTAAACAAACCTTAAATAAAATATATAAACTCTGTTAACTGGTGCTTGTTTTCCTGGTATTGTTCTTTTAACACAAAAAATTGAAGTTATGATTTTAACTTACAACACTTCTTGTTTACTCCAGACACAAAAAAATGACAATTTCATTCTCATTAAATTTTGAAAGTGATACAAATACAAAACCTTTGATAGGAAATAGCTTACTTAATGTGGTGGATGGAGAAACAGAAACAATGTAACACACAAGGTTGGTATCTGGGTCATGGTTTTCCACTTGTGCTGCGAGAAGGTTGGTCTGCAGAGGACTATTCTCAAAAACAGTTGTATTATATAGTCCTTGAGTAAAGCCTACTCCTCTCTGTCCAGTGGAAGAGTAAATCACAGTTACGTAACAGTCAGCTTTTCCTGCCAATGGTTGCCAACTGCGGTCATAGGCCACTACACGGAAGTGGAACACAGTTCGGCCATCAGCATTGAGCAGAGATTTTCTCACATAAACTTTTCCATCTTTTGTGACATCAAAGAACTGGTTAACATCAGCAAAGTCTGTATCCATTGAGTAGTCAAATTCAGCATTGTCTGTCTGTAAAACCAGAATTAATATTTAAGTATAGTTGTATACAAATTACACAACAGCTGAATAACAAGTACAGTAAAACATACTTATAATGAACATTATAATGCATTCATAATTATTGCATAGTGATATTTATTGTCCTACGAGAAAAAAATTTATAAAAATTTTCTTGAATATAATTGGTTTCAATGACCCATTTTTTGTTGGCCCTGGGGGTTCACTAGAACTGTTTTTCTATAATTACTGGTACATAGTCTATTACTGTATACAGATTCAAATTTGCTCCTGGTTATTTTTGTAGTTTCTATTCTAATCATACCTGTATTTTAAAACAAAAGATTTTATGTTTAATTATTTTGACTAGATGAAAATCACTGTAATTTTAAGGAGGTATAAAACATCAGAGAAATCTGTTATGCAATGTAGAGGATATATACATTAATATTATTGAAATTGAAAACTTTCAAATTTTCTTTTATTTTGTGAAAAAAATGCAGTTTTAGTAAAAACAATCAGTGGAAATAAAATTCAGTTGTAAAATCCCTGCAAGATTTGAACTCGCTAGGTCACACTTTAATCCACTATGCTAACTAAGCAATTGAAATTGATAAGAAACATGTTACTAATATTAAGCAGCTCACACTGTAAGCCTATACATTAAATCATGTATACAAAATGAATTGCTAATACACTTTCAATGTATTGTCAAACATTTGGGATTTGATTTCAGCAATCTCTCTGCTATCTGTCATTTTGAAACCAATATAAACATGAGTATAGCAACTCCTCTACTGACTGTCTATAGACTCTAATGATGTATGAAATACATGTATATGATTAATGTTAACCAATGATATTTCTAGAAATTTGCAGGAGGTAAAATATAACTGTAAACAATATCATGATAGCATTATTGATTAATTTCTATGATCTGCAACTTACATCTCTATTGTGAACAACAGTTCTATCAGCATCTGTAGCAGTCACTGTAAACAGGGATGTACCAATGGCTGAAGCATCATAAATCTGAGCAGTGTAGTTGTTGGGGCTGAATATTGGTTTATGGATGTTTCTGACCACAAAAATGGATACAGTGGCAGTGGCAGATTTAGGATTAGCTGCTGAGTCTCTAGCCTGTACAATCAGCTGGAATGAGTTTGGAATACCATCTCTGGTCAGTGGCTGACTTAGATAGATTCCACCAGATGACTCACTGACCACAAACTGAGCAAACTGATTGGGTGGAGTATAGCTACTCTGGATAATTCTGTACCGCAGTCTTCCACTGTCAGTGAGGGCTGAGTCTGCATCTGTTGCAGAGACAGTCACAATCAGGTCCTGAACACTTTTATATTCTGAAATAGTCAGATTGTACAGACTCTGAAGGAAAACTGGAGCATTGGGGTTACGACGGACATTGATTGTGACTTGGATTGTAGTAAATCTGGAGGATGCTATCTGGCTTGGCACATCTCTGGCTTGTACCGTCATCTGCACAAAGTAAAATATATATAGATTTATTTATAGAAATGCTATTCTATGACTTTGTTGAAATCAAAGCTTATGGCTAGTCATAAAAGTATGTACCACAAACTGTTCCTGCCCAGTCTGAGTTAAGGCTGAAGATACTGCAATAACACCAGAGACTTCATCTATCCTGAAGTAAAGAGATCCTGGAATTCCACTTATGATGCTGTAGCGTACCTGGTCCTGTAAAAAGAATTTGTAAGGTTTAATGAAATCCTTCCAATGAATATTTAGCATACTAAGAACATTCCAGGAACTAAAATGATTGCCAAAATTAATGGAATAAAAATAATATTACAATTCTCAGGTGTTTATATACAACTTGTTGAATTTTCTAAAAATTAAATTGGAATTATATCTAGTATATGCACATCAACTGAAAAAACTTGATGTATCAGAGCAACATATATGTCCCTGCCCAAGGGCCATAAATTTGCCAAAAGTGATCTGACTGGTCCCATATAAATACTTGAGCTGCATATTCTTATGATATATCTACAATGTATATCCCAAATGTCATATCAAAATATCCATGTATAACTGAGATAATGAACAGAAACTGAATTAGTTTTAAATTTTTTGAAGTTCAAGTGGTTCAATTCTTCAAATTATTATTTGACTGGAACCAAATACAAACTTGACTCACATATTTTCAAGATGTTCCTCCTCTAATTCAATATCTTAAGTTTCAATTCAAAATATCCATGTATGACTGATATAATGAGTGGAAACTGAATTGTTTAAAAAATTTTAGGTCCAAGGGGCAAAACCCTGCCAATAAAAGTTTTTGACCATACTCTACAAATGCAGATTTAACCTGTGCATTGTATTCTTGCAATTTATCTTTATCCTCAATGTCCACATATGACTGATATAATGAGGGGGAAACTATGAATTGATTGTCGAACATTATTCAATCAGAATAAGTACTTAACCTGGATATTCTCATCACACACACACACACACACACACACACACACACACACACATATATATATACATACACACCAAATTTCAGTTGAATATATGCATCTGTAGCAGAGATAATGAAAGGAAATTAAATAACAACGAAAGGACGGAAAGACTGAAAAAGGCAATGCTATATGCCCCACTAATTGTATGGTGGGTGCATAAAAAACTCAAATATCTTTTGTAAATCTGTCAACAGATACAGTTTATATTTGATACCATGCATGTCACCTGTGATGCTACACAGAAGTAACAGAACATCTACCATACCTCTTCAAGCAAAAACTTTTGAAAATTAAAGCTTTTTATAAAATCTTACTCCATCACCATCTGTGGCTTGGACTTGAATAATACTGGAGCCAACTGATGTTGATTCATCGATGGTGGTTTCATATACGCTGCCAGAGAAAACTGGTCCATTGCGATTACGAATGACATTAACAGTGACAGTGACCTGCCCTGTAAGTTGGGGAACGCCATTATCATAGGCTGTGATGGAAAGAACATATCTAGCAGGACGCTGTGTATCTTCCGAGAGTCTCTTGGTGACGTACAACACACCACTGGTTGGATTGACGTAGAAATAGACGTCAGAGTATGAGGGCACCGAATCAGCTCCTCGTAATACATAGGTGATGCGACCATTTTCTCCCTGATCAAATCACCAAAAAAGTTATTATATAATCTACAAATTCTGTATCCAGTTGAAATGAATAATATATTTACAAAAAAGAAAAGAACTTACAGTATCTGGATCTGTTGCATTTACAGAAGAAATTCCCACAGCCAGAGCCTGATCCTCCAGAATAGTAATATCCACGTTTCCATGGATGAAGGCAGGTGCCCCTGTATTTCTTGTAACAAACACCCTCACTTTGGTCGATGCTCTCTTTGTAGGGTCATTTGTTCTAAAAGCTTCAACACGAATCAAGAAAGAATTGGCAGAGTCTGATCGGAAAGACTGTGCTAAGGTTATTTGTCCTGTTTCAGAGTTGATCCTGAACATAATCAGAGAGTTTGTTTCACCAGTGATGTCATACTGCAGTTGTGTATTAAGGGGATCAGTAGCCTGGAGCTGCAAAATGTTGTTTCCAACAGCATAGTCCTCGTTGAAGGTCACAGTGTATTCATCCTGGTCAAATGAAGGCAGACCCAGCCGCTGGATTCGAATAGTGACAGAAATCTGACTGGACAATGCTGGAATACCCAAGTCTGTGGCCTGCACTGTGAACTGTGCAATTTCAATGGAAAAGAAAAATACTATGGATATCAAGTACATCCATTATTGGATACAAAATTTTGTCCTCGGATACTAAAAAAAATATGGTATTTTTCATTAGAAATTTATCCATTTTAACCAAAACTCATCAACCTACATACAATACTCAATTACAGACTATGTAATCATTTATTTATGTTGCAATTAGGAGATACAGGCATTTATTCTTCATACCATTGACATTTGATTGCTTTGAACAATTAACAAGCTTATTGTGTTTTTAAAAATGACAATTACTCTAGAAAATTTTTGTTCATCTTATTTTACTGTAGGTGGACACGTTGACATTGACACATCCTCTCTCGAGTTGGGAAATGTTGTGAGAATATAGTGAGAAATGAATGTCAGTGGTTTAATACTTCCAAACTAATACAGCACTACTTTCAATGCAAATTACTTGTAGCTGGAATTACATTGTACATGTACAATTATTGTGTATTTTCTGTGGGAAGACTTCAATAGAGTTGGTTGGTTTTGACATGACTTTCACATCTTCACTACAGACAAAAGTTAACAGTTTTACGATGAGAAACACTGAACTGATTTTATAACTTACGGTGTAAATATCCTCAGGCACACTGACAAGAGACAGTCTGGATGTAATGTTACCAGAGACAGGTTCAATAGTGAAGTAAGACAAAGCATTGGCTGGTCCCACGATGCTGTAGCGGATCTGTCCATTGGGTGTGCTGGCATCATCACTGTCAACTGCTCTCACTTGTAATAGGGTGGCAAGTACAGAAGTACTCTCTGTGACTGTCACGTCATAGTTAATGGAGGTAACAAACGACGGCTGTCCAGTGTTTCGGATTACATTGACAGTGACCGTGGCAGTTCCAGTTCGACTGGGGCTTCCTTGGTCTGAAGCTGTTGCACCAAACTGTAAACAATGACAATTTTTTCTTCTTCAATTTCCTTTACATCAACTAAAATCATATACTGGATATTTTCTGTAGTTGTCCAAGTTTTGAGGATTTTTATAAATTTGCAAAACTTTATAAATTGCAAAATAATTCAAAATAATCAATGGGATATTATATAAAACTCTCAAGTTCAGAACTTCACACATACATGATTTCACTTGTAATTTTATTAGTTTGCTTGGATAACAAATGCTATATTTGCAGGTAAACATGCTTATAAAATTGTTTTCACAAGTCTAATAACTTTGTCTCCTTATCTTTGATAGTTTCAGTAACCTCACACTTCAATTTTTCTCAGTTACCTTTTCAACTGAATATATTTTAACTGTCAGAGATCAACAGGAGTATATAAATGTACCTATAAAATTGTTAAAATCAAAATGGTTGGTTCAAGTGAAAACAGAAATTAAAGTCTGACACAAAACGTATTTACAAATGGTTAAAGATAAGTGGAATTGCAGAAGCTGTGGGATATGAGTTCAGCTGACTGATCACTCAGCATTGTACTGTACATTGTAACTTTTAATTCAGTCCTTTTTATGGAATCATTTGCATAATTGTCTTTTTAAATTATCCATTATTGAGTATTAGAGTAAAGTAGAAGTTTTTACTGAATTATCTATCTAGATTGTATTATCTATGAATGCTACAAAAGTGTGTAAGAATTCTTTTTCAAGTAAACTGGCATGTACAGTCAAATTGGGAATAGGATAAATATGTATCTTTCACACCTGTGACTAAATTTATTTGCTGTAAAATGAAAAAGCAAATGGAAACACAAAAATTGAAACGTTTTCTTTTTGGGGTGAAATGGAAAAAAATTAAAATCTGTACATTTCTACTTATTTCTTATGAATCATGCAGATGTTGGCATGGAATAGTCCATACCCTATTTACACAAATCAGATACACAGTATCTTTTTAGGTATATGTAACTTTTTAAAAGGTCACTTGAAAAACACAATATTACAAATCTATACATGTATATATGTACATGAAAGTGATTATGGTTTTTCACATACTACATAGACTGTCCTCCTAGAGGTATCCTCTGTAAGCCTCCTGTCAATGGTGATCATCCCATTGAATGGATGAATGGTGAAGAATCCAGAGTTATCCTGTAGGTCATATATGACAGAATTCTCGGGACTTGTCACATCAGCATCAGTAGCTGTGATCCTTAAGACATTGCTTCCCACTCCAATGTAGTCGTAGACAGTGTCTTCATATCGACTGGCAGAGAAAACTGGAGCATTCAGGTTACGTGTAATGGTGATGGTCACTATAGCAGATGTGGTGATTTCCGGAACACCAGTATCGTAGGCAGTTACCAAAAGCTGAAAATGAAGATAATGGCAGTAAATCACACACAAATATTTGCCACAATAATATAATGTAATGCACTAGATTTAAACATTACCAATAGCTGGCTTCACAAACTATCTACCCAAAAATTTCAAATGATTCAAATGTACAAAATACTGCATAATATACATACACTATACACACAAGAATCAATGCCTGTCAAAATCATGTACATGTAGGTATTGTCAATTTTTTGGTTAGGAAATGTGTTCACACTGTGGAGTGATATACAAGTAAGACAGTAATACCCACACAGAAGTGAAACTATGGATAATATTTTGAACAAATGACCATCACTGCATTATAGGGAAATTGGAGGTAATTTCTCATTTTGTGACATCATGGATTCAGAAAAAAATTCTAGATAAGATGTGAAATACCATATTTTACTTTACATGTTACAAATATAAAATTGCATCATTCTCATAACATTATAACTCTCAAAATCTTATAAGGCATCATGAATATTTAGAAATAGCATCAGTTTACTGACAGTGCCAAAATACACAATTACATTACTGTTTTAATTTGCAGTACATTTCTATCCCCCAAAAATTTGATTTAGGGGGCAGAAAATAGTAATTTTCAAACAGATATTCATCATTTGTTTTTTTTTAATTGATTAAAAAAGAAATGAAGGTCCATGTGATATGTAGGTATTCTTAATCTACATAAACATTCTCTTTGTCTATCACTCAAATATTTTGGTGAAAATGATGAGTTAAAAGTACAGTTCATTGTGAACATGTAAATTATGTCATTTCACAAAATGATTTGGAATTACTCACAGTGAATGTGGTGAAAATGTTTAATCCCGAGATTTGTGTCAGTGGTTGTCTGACATAGATAGCACCAGTGGCTTGGTCAAGGAAGAAATACTGTGTGCCAGGGCTGTAGCCATCCAATCTGTATCGAATCACTCCCTACAAATGCACAGGTTAAGTCATTCAGTAAGCAAGATGGAATATGCAAGATACTGTAATTTCCTCTTTAAAATATGGTAGCAAAACTCTTATTTACATGTACAGCACATTACAGAATTAGCACCCGCAAGTTCCCCATCCATCCCACAAATAAATAAAGCTTATCACTCTTTCCCCTGTCTGTGTCAGCTAGAAAAATGAACCTACTCTAAGATCATTGTCAATGGCCTGAACATTGAAGAAGGAAGTATTGACTGCTTGGTTGATGGGTACTGAAGAGATGTAGGGGGTGCTGATGAACTGTGGAGGTCCCGAGTCTCTAATGATGGTGATTACAACAGTAGCTTCAACTGAACGTGCGACAGAGGCTGGGCGGTTGTCTGTGGCCCTCACTCCAAACTTTTAAAACAAAAAACATCACTTACTTACCTAATTAAGAATATGTCATCTTAAAATATTTTGAAGTTACCAAGACTATACATAAACTTGTATGCTACATGAAATAATGCTTCTCTTTTCATTTTTGAAAAGGATAAAATTGTATGAGCTATTTTTCATATTTAGCCTTCATGTTATTTCCACTTCAAACCCTCCCTTACTGTGAACTGGTTCTGTGCGATTCCACTTAACAATTGTCGCAGAGTAATTCTTCCTGTCTCTGGATTTAAGTAGAAGTAGGCTTGGTCATTGGCAGATCCAAGATGTGTGAAAATAACTTGATCCTAGAATTCAAAAACAAACTGAAATTAAGATCAAGATTCTTTGCTTTAAATGCATGGACAAACTTTAGAACTGCCATTGACAAGTAGTAAACGACAGGTGTTTCTAAATACCCCATCTGAATCTGTAGCAGTGACAACAAGCACTTCATTGCCCAGAGGGAAGGTTTCTGAGATGGAAATTTCGTATCTGCTTGGGTTGAAGACAGGTCCAAACTGGTTTCTGGTCACCGTAATAGTCAGGTCAGCCTGGGCTCTGTTGCTAGGATAGACTGAATCATAAGCTTGCAGTCGGACCTGGAGAAAAAAGGTTGAGCTTTAATTACATCATATAAGGAAACACCTAAGATTTCGAGCATCACAGAGCTAAAATGAAGATACAAATCTAAAATAATGATTTGTAGTTCATGACTGACCACATATGATGGAGTCTGCAGACTGTCAGACAAGAGTCCATTCCTGAGGAAAACTCGTCCTGTGCTGGGATTGACATCAAAGAAGCTCTGTGCTGGAAACATTCCAATCATTTGATATACAATGACTCCCTTCAGGTCTTGATCAGTAGCTGTAGCAGTGAACACCGAAGCATTGATGCCGACGGATTCCTGGACTGAAATCAAGGTGGGAAGGTTGGAGAATTGAGGAGAGAAGCGGTCTCTGAGGACACTGACAAAGACGGTGGCTGTGGCAAACTGAGGGTTGGGGTTCACATTGTCTGTAGCTGTCACTGTCACCTGTCAACAACAAAAAAACTGTCTTATAGTATCTTGTTTAATCATCATTTAGAACAAGGCTTACGAAACAAACTGCACAACAGAGAAGCATGAATTTCATTTTTTTTTTTTTTTAAAAGTTGCCTTTATATGAAAATTAGTAGTAAACAACTGAAACTTACGGTGTATCTGATATCCCTGGTTGTGTCTGTGGTCAGAAGTCTGTTCACTCTGACAAAGCAGGTCTGGGAATCGACACTGAAATAACTCAGAGCTTTCTGGTCTCCTGTCATGGAGCAAGTCACTTTGTTCTAAAACAGAAAATCAAATATTACATTAATTTTACACTGTTTAAACCGTCCAAAACACAGTTACTGTAGATAGTTGATCTTTAATGTAGAAATCCTTACTCCATCTGAATCAGACACATTCAGCTTCTGGATGTAGGTGTTGACAGCCAAATCCTCTTGGATTGTAACCTCATAAGTTGCGGGATTAAAGACAGGGCTGTTGAGATTTCTTCGAATAGTAATGAAACATTCAGCTGTAGCCCTCAAACGAGATACACCAGTGTCATATGCAACTACTCGCAACTGAAATACAAAAATAGCCATGAATTACAAATACCTTTTACCACTTGGTTATTAGGCAATGCTTTTCACTGTTATGATATAGTGGATTGTATGTAGACCATACCAAGTAGGAACTGAGACGTAGATTGTCCTGACGTAGATCCTGAATCACATTTATGGCACCACTTGTGTTCTGTACTTGGAAGAAACTCTGGGCAGGATAATCTCCCACTGATTCATAGTAAATACGACCCTGTAATAGTTTAAAAGTCTGCTTAGTAAATGCTAAAAACTTGCTTTTGAAACGTCCCTTGAGAATTTACAATTCTAAAGATAGATTCCTTTCACTACTGAGCCACAATACATACCACAAGATTTAATCTGGAGGCCTGCACATTAAGAATGGAAGCACCGATGTTGGATGTCTCATCAATAGTCACAGCATACCGAGCATTGCTGGTAAACACTGGGACATTCAGATCACGATCAATGGTAATGATAACTGTGGACGTATCCCCTTGTGGGTTGGGATAGCCATTGTCTGTCACTTGTACAGTACACTACAAAGGTTTTTTTGCTTTTGTTTTTAAATTGTTCAAGAAACAGTAAACAATGCATGTCAAATTAAATTTATATTCAAAATATACATGCACATATAAATTAATGGATTACTCACTGTGAATGTTACATCAGAAATGTCTAGGAAGGACCTTTTGAGGAAAATATCACCATTGGCTGTGTCGATGAAGAACATGTCATTGCATCTTTGTTCTGTGTTAGCCAAGGAGTAAGTCAAGCGGTCCTTTAAAAACAATAAACAGAAATCTCGTAATAGTGTGAGGAATTGCACAATTAACTACAGGTACTAACATAAATTTGGAATTTAGAACTAAAAACTTGATGCATTAAACCAAACTCTGAATTCAATACAATTTTAAATAGAAATTCATTACGTTATCCAAGTCAGTAGCAGTGGTGTCAATTAATCTGGAACCGATACGTGTGGCCTCAGTGACTCTAGCTGTATAAGTGTCTTGAGAGAAAATTGGTGGGTTGATGTTTCTGAGTACATTGATCGTGAGATCGGCAGTAGCTGTTTGAGATGGGACAGCACTGTCGTAAGCCAAAACTCTGAGCTGTGAAATAAAAGACACAGAATGTAGTATTTGTTTTAAGACCATGAATCAAACCTAGTTACTTACACTGAAGCACACTTTTCATGCTGCATGCACAGTGTTTAAAATATCAAAATTGAGAGTGGAGAATGTCCTCAAATTCAAATTGCTTCATAATTTACCACATAGGTGAGTGATATATCAGTCCTCAGATTTCCATTGGTGTAAACTCGCCCATTCTGGTCCAGTCTAAAGAAACTTGGAGCTGAAAGAGTGCCAGTAACTTGATAGACAATTCTTCCTTGCAAATCCTGATCCACAGCTGTTACAGTGAAAATCAAGGAGCCATTGTTGGTATTTTCCTGTACACTGGTGATATAGGGAGTTTGGATAAATACTGGGGCAAATTGATTCCTGGTCACAAATACAATCACTTGTGCAGTGGTGGAACGGCTAGGTCGTCCATTGTCTGTTGCTTGCACGGTGAACTGTAAAACAATGAAGTACATGTAGATTATATCATTCTTTATAGTGAAGTTTTCATAAAATTAAAACATTTAAATGAAATGTTTCATGTAACTGATGACTCACAGTGAACTGGTTGATATTTGTATTCTCCAGTGACTGTCGTAGGTAAATTGTTCCATTAGTTGGCTCAATAAAGAAGAAAGACGAGGACACACCGTTTTGATTATCTCCAATGATAGAGTAGGTGATGGCGTCCTGTAAAGGAATTCAATTAAGGTGACTAAGGAATGTGTATCAACACACTATATTTGATTCTTGACAGTTTTAAAATATGTTGTAAAGTAACTCTTACTACTACTTTTACTCACAAATCACTTTATGGGACACATGTTTAGAACCAATAATATTTGCCAATTCTCTAACAATTACTTCTATGCAAAAACAAAATGTCTGGTTTATGATGGCAAAGATTCACAAGAAAGTGGAGCTCAGGAATTATGGGTAATTTTTTGTGTTTGAATAAAAGTTGGTTTATAGAACAATAAGCATACACTGTCTCTGTCTGTTGCTCGGACATTAAGCACTCCTCTGCCAAAGGTAAATGTCTCTGGGATGGTTTGCTGATACTGTTGCTGATCAAAGAGAGGTGGATTGACATTTCTGGCAACTGTGATCAACACATCGGCTGTGGTTCGAAGGACAGGAGAAAGAGTGTCATATGCAATTACTCTCAGCTGTAAGTAAGGAATGAGTCTGGTAATAGTTTATACTTGAGATGACAGTGTACATTGTAATGAAAGCTTAACTACCACTATACTTACAGTGTATGAGGGCCTATAGAATCCATCATTCAACAGGTTGTCAATCACAGTCACGCGCCCATCTACATTACCAACAGCAAAGAACGTTTGTGCAGGATATACACCAACAGACTCGTATGCTATTCTTCCCTGTAATAAACCAGTTTCACTTAACTTCAGCATTTTGAATATATCACATGATTTACCTTAGACGATACCACAAATCGTGGCAAATTTTTGTAGAGAATTGTAGCAGTCTTTCTACAAACTACATGTACTAGAAAATATTCTGAAGGCTGATTAATTCCTACAATGGGTCTTACCCTTAGATCAGCATCTACTGCAGTTACTGTGAAAATGGTGGAGTTGATGGCCTGACTATCAGCAATGGAGATACCATATGGAGTGTTTTGAAAGACTGGGGGGAACTGATCTCTCTGAATATTGACCACCACTGTGGATGTATCGATCCTCTCCTGGGTCACTCTCTGATCTGTTACTCGCACAGTTATCTGAAAATTATAACACAAAATTTTCTTACTCTTTAAAAAAACATTTACTAAAAATGTTTTTTTAAAAAAAAGACACCATATTCATAAAATCAAAACTAGATGCTTTTCCCAGCCTCAAAATTAAATCAATAAAACAGCAAGTTACATGTAAGTTATACAGTATACTGCTGTGATGAGTCAGCAACCAGTCTGTTTAACATAAATATGATACCTGTATCTGATTCAGACTGGAGAATCCCAGGTTAGTCAATGACTTCGTGAGGAAGATAATTCCTGTGTCTGGATTGATGTAAAAGTAGTCAAGCAGAGTGGTGTTGAAGATCTGTTGGTTAGCATATGTCACACCCACTATACTGTATCTCAGAACATCCTAAACACAAATTCACATATCATATGAAAAATATTTCATTATTTTCATTTCTTAGGAAATATCAAAATATATGTATCCAAAGTGATCATTAAAATAAAATCTTTTTTTCTCAGATAACTATAGGCCTTTATGAAAGGTTTGTTCTATTGTATAAGAAAATCAGAAGAGAATCCAACACTTACGTTATCTGCATCAGTTGCTGATATTTTGTACACACTGGATCCCAGCCCTAGACTCTCTGGTACAGTGGTTGTGTATGGCTCATTGACAAAAATAGGTGGATTCTCGTTTCTGATCATACTGATGCTGACCAGTGCCTCAGCAACTTGTGACTGGACAGCAGTGTCAAATGCTGTCACTCTCAACTGTGTAAAATGGATTTTCATACAATGTCATAGATACAAAGAATTCTATTTTGTAGCTCAGTAGGAAATCTAATGGCCCACAAAATAAATTCCTATCAACTTAAAACTTCTAAATCAATGTACTGTTAACATATATCTTTTAAAACTATTGAGAACATCTGATAAAATTCAACAAACCTGGTAAAACTGTGTGCTGTCTTGACGGAGATTGACAGCAACAGTCACAATTCCTGTGGAAGCATCGACACGGAAATAGCTGGAGCCAGGAATATCTCCAATCACGTTATATTGTATATTTCCCTATAAATGAAATCAAAACAGCATACAGAATAGAGGATATCTTTTATCTAATGGCCTTGGCTTCACAATTCAATTTCAATCCTTGACACAATTTAATATCTTACAATAAGATCACTGTCTTGTGCTGTGACTCTGTACACTGAGGTTCCAACAGCCACCCGTTCATTGACAGAGGTTGAGTATGGTGTATTGATGAAGAATGGTGGTTGGCCCCTCACAACATTGATAATAACTGTGGCATTGGTCAGTCTGGGCTGCAGGCGGTTGTCCGAAGCTTGAACTGTCATCTAAAGGGAAATGAATCATAATAAAACCTTAAGCCCAAGTATTAAAAAAGAAATCATTTCTTCAAATCTTGTGGTTTGAGATACATGTAAATAAACTAATGATTCTAACATCGATACAAGATTTTACTAGATTCCTACCACATATCTGTTATTGATAGTGTTGGATAACACAATACTCTTGCGGAGATAGATTCCTCCTGACTCAGGAGCAATGTAGAAGTAGTTATTGGCATCCTGTGCCACAATTCTGTAAGTCACAGTGTCCTGTCAACAGAGAGCAAAGAGTTTCAAACTTAACAAGAACAACTGGAAATCATTTATTATACTCAAATTTTATTGTATCCATAGTAGTTACAGAAACTACAGAATCTAGTGAGTCCATAATCTTATGTTTGTTAGGACTGATAAAAATATCCAAAATTGGATATTGAATTGTCAAATGAAGCTGATGGTTTGACTTACCAGATCATTATCTCTGGCTGTAACAGTCAGAATGACATCTCCAAGAGGATAATTCTCATTGATTGTGGTTTCATAGTTTCCGATAAATATAGGCGAGCTCGGATTACGGATTACATTGATGGTGACTGTACACACTGTCGGATTGCTTGGATAGGCGGAGTCGTAAGCCTCCACACGAAGAGTGTATTGAACAAGACTGTCTAATTTCAAGTTTCTGATTACATACAACCCACCATTTGTGTCAATGTATCCAAAATATGCCAATGCAGCACCATCTCCAATAGCACGGTAAACCAATCTTCCCTGTGAATTAATTTTAATTTTATTTTATATACCCAAGCATCAATAACATTAATACTATCAAAATTTGATCTTGAGGTGATTTAGAATCAAAGTTGTTTAATAACAAGATGTGTTTGTGAAACAATGATGCCCCCATATTCTAAAAAAGTGAAAAAAGATTTGTAAAAGGTCAACAGGTCAAAGATTTTGGTGTCAATGGAAAGGTCTTGTCACACCAAATATGAAAGATGTACCTCTTACGGTATAAAAGATAGGACCAAGGTTAAAGTTTTTGAAAATTTCCAAAACCTATGTTAATGGTCAATGTCACAAGGTCAACAAATCTGGTGTTGTTGGAAGGGTCCTCTCACAAGAAATGCATAGGCTACATATAAAAGAAGTGCCTCTTACTATTTGAAAGATTTGGCTTATTATCAAATTTTCTAAAATAGGTTGAAGGTCAATGTAAAAGTTGCCAGGTCAAAAATTTTGGTGTCAATGGAAAGGTCTTGTCACAAGGAATACACATACTATATATGAAAGGTCTGCCTGTTATGGTGTAAAAAATATAACAAAGGTTAAAAGTTTTTTGTCACAGACAGACAGAATCTTCAATTCTAGGGGCATAAAACATGGCATATAAATACATGAGACGAACATGTACCACAACAGCATTGCTTATCAAATTTAAATTCTAATACCAAGATTATACAGGAAAGTACCCGAAAACAATATGGTTAAAAATACTGTAGACTATACCTTAAGGTCTCTGTCACTCACACCCACAGTATAGAATGGGAGAGTCTCATTGACACCTCTTGTTTCTGTAATAGTGGTCACCGCATTAGCATTCTGACATTGTGGTGTGAACTGATCTCTAATGATGGAGATGGTAACGGAAGCAGTTCCAAATTTCTCTGGATATTTACGATCTCTTGCTCTGGCGGTGAAAGTAAACTGACTTGTTCCGATTCCGACAAAAGATTTCTTTACAATTATGTCACCAGAATTCGAAGTAAGGTAGATGTAATCCCGAGCATAGTTAGAGCCTGCTGTATTCTGGTCAATTACTTCATAAGAAACAGTATCCCCATCAGCATCAGTTGCAGTGATTGTCTGAATGTTGGTCCCCAAGCTAACTGATTCTTGGACTGTTATGAAGTATGATTGCTCACGGAAGATGGGTGCACTTGGATTACGAATTATGTTGATGAGAACATTGGCTTCAGCTCTACGAGTTGGATCTAATGTGTCATAGGCAGCAATTCGCATCTATAATGTTTTAAAAAAAAATAAAATACATGAAGTGCAATCAAAGACTACAAAGCTACATGTATAATTTAGGAAGAGAGGGAGGTATAGACCATCTCTACTAAACTTAATCAAGGGAAGTTAAATATGGGATATAATTTCACATACTGTACATGACTGGAATGGCATTCATGTATATTTCAGACTTTTTGCAGTAACAATGCACATGCACACTTAAAGCATTTATATTTTTATCCTACAACATATTGTGAAACAGAGCAATAACATGACTCAGTGTACACATTTCCAAATTTTATTGCTTATATCAAGTCTTACTACATGTACACAGAGTAGATATGGGTACTGGTCATTTTATTGTTTATATGAAGTCTTATATATGTATCTAGAGTAGAGAGGGGTATTTGTCATTTTATTCTTACCACATAGAGTAGAGAAGGGTACTAGTCATTTTATTGCTTAAATGAGGTTCTACCACTTAGAGTAAAGAGGGGTACTGGTCATTTTGTCATTTATATGAGGTCTTACCACATAGAGTAGAGAAGAGTACTGGTCATTAGCCACAGATCTGGTCAGAGTTATGCGTCCAGTAACCACATTCAAAGTAAAGTACTCGGTGGCTGGGAAGTAACCAATCACTTCATATCGAATTGAACCCTTGAAAGAAAAATTTCTCTGTTTCAAAAATTCAACATTTCTGACAACAGACTAACATAGTAAATTATAAAATATTTCATGATCAATTCAATGATGCCAAAGTCTATTTTGTAAATTACTTCATATCATATTATAGATCCTAAAAGTTTCAATAAATGCTGAAGAAGAAAAAACCTGTAAATCGGAATCAATAGCTGTCACGGTGTAGACTGTGGAGTTGATCTGACGATTGTATTCAACAGAAGTTTCATATGGTGTATTGACAAAGACTGGCGGCTGGTTGATTTGTCTTGTAATAAAGACACGAACAGTTGCTAAAGCAGAACGAATTCTGTTGTCTGCAGCACGGACTGTCAACTACAAAAATTTTATTTAATCAGTAAATTGCCTAATGATGGTAAATAAACATCTACAATTAAATAAAAAATAGTGACAGAAAGACATGAACAGAAGTTGAATCTTTAGTTCTGGACTATCAAAGGATTCTCACTGTGTAAGCATTGATGATTGTTCCCACTAGACTTCTTCTCAGAGTGATGGCTCCAGTGTCCCTATCCAGATAGAAGTACTCTGTTCCATTTGAAGTAGAGTTTATCAACTGATATGTAATTATGTCATTAGCATCCTGGTCCACGGCAAGCACAGTGATCACTTGATTACCAATACTGGTCGTCTCTGGAATTGTAATTTCGTAGGTTGCTGATGGAGTGAAGACAGGACCAAATTCGTCTCTTGTAACACTGATGATTACATCAGATGTGGCACGATTGGTTGGGTAAGCTGTGTCGTAGGCAATGACCCGCAGCTGAAAAAGAAAATGATTGTAAAAACCACCTTTCTAATTTCATTACAGCACATTCCTGTTCTTTCAAATACAGCAAAATTATTTTCAGTGAAATCTGCTCATTATTAAGGCAAAAAGATATATGAAAATAACAATGTACAAAACAGTTGAGCAAAATTAAATGGATAATACTTTACAGAAATTGACAAATGTCCTTTAAGATCAATTACAGTATATAAGTATATGAAAACTGTAATAAATATTTACTTACAGTATATGAAGACCTCAGAATGACATCATCTCTCACAGAACGAATAATATTCACTGTTCCTGAAACACTGTTCACCTCAAAGAAGGACTGAGCTGGGAAGATTCCAATGGATTCATACCTGATAGAACCCTGTGTAAAAGAAACCCTCAACTGTAAATAAATGCCCCTGTAGATCTGGTTTTATTCCCCAAGTCATTAGTTCAACATCAACTGCTTGCAAACATTTTTTTCTCAACAAAAAATCAAAATAGCAAATCTTACAAAAACAATATCAGTGAAGATTAATGTACAATGTATCTGCAGTACATGTAGTTACAAAAATCTTCCAATGCTACCAATTCTAAATCTCCAGTATATCTATATACTGACCACCAAGTCAGAATCTGTGGCAGTGACTGTCAGGATGGTGATATTGGTGACCTGATTCTCACGGATTGCTCTACCATAAGGAGTGTTAATAAAGAAAGGTGGCTGGTTGTCTCGACGAACATTCACAATTGCCTGAATGGTGGCCACTCGCTCTGGCACACGCTGATCTGAGGCTTGGAGGGTCATCTGAAACAGAAATGCACATCTCTACTGACCTCCATTTTTCTGGAATATAATGTTATGACTTTAAATCAATGATTAGCAGTTGCATGGTGGTGGGGGAATTAGTATATTATTGGTTTCACAATAGGGGGATCATGAAAAATTAAATATATTTTTCAGAAAAACTGTAAATTACATAAACTCATTTGTTAACTTATCATTATTTGTTAACTTATCATTGATGGTAAAAGTACATGAATTACACAAAATCCAGACCTAATTTTATGATTTTATATACAATTATACAACCTATATTGTCTACTGAAGAGTTTGAATTTGATCACACATGTATATATACTGTGTACAACTTACAGTGAATCTGCCAATGTTGTTGTCAGTCAGTACTCTTCTTAGAGATATAACTCCTGTATCTGGATTGATGTAGAAGTATTGTTTGGAAATAGCATCCGTTAGAATGGTGTACCTCAAGCGATCCTAAAAGGAAATTTGTTCATAGGAATGAATTCAATCCATAAGAAAATCTCTTAATTCATAATCAAATGCACATTTGTCACATAATAATCATTTATAAAAGTAAGGGATCCCTATAACAATATAAAAGATGCTCACATGTCATTTCCCAATAACCATAATTCACCATATTCCTGTATAGAACCCCCCCCCCCCCCCCCCCCCCCCAAGTTCTGACAGTTTTCTGTCTTACTCTATCCCCTCCTCAAAAAATTGTGTTATACATACACCATCCTGGTCCACAGCTGTGGCATTAATGACACCCTCTCCCAGTGGGTAGGTCTCTGCAATAGTTGTTTCATACCGGGCACTGAGGAAGTTTGGTCCGCTGGGATTCCTAGTAACTTCCACTGTCACCTGACTGACAGTTCTACGGGTCGGGTCTTGGTTGTCGTAGGCTGCTACTTGGAACTGAAGAAAATAGGAAATTTTAAAATAGGTATTATTTTCTCACACTGGCGACAAATATATTTGAAATCTCTGATGATGTGTAGTTATTTTACAGATCCAAATTACCGTGTATTGTATTGTTGTGTCCAGTTTCACTGATGACGCCAATGACACCACACCAGAAGCTGGGTCCACAATGAAATAAGGGGATCCTGGCAGTACCACCTCGTACACAATGGCTCCGATCAAGTCCTGGTCAGTGGCAGTAACAGTGAGGACATTGCTACCCACAGTTCTATCCTCTTCAATCCTCTGGTAGTATGGGGAATTGATGAAGACTGGTGGGAATTGGTTTCTGTTAACTGTGATAAATGCTGTGCTGTTGACACATCTCTGAGGAAAGCCATCATCACAAGCTCGCAGTTGTAGCTATGGACAAAAATAAAAAAAAAAAAAATTAATTAATGGTCATTCATGTAAAATGTATCTAACACATACCTATATTATTATATTAGAAAGAATTATCCATGCATGTCCTTTCATATCATAATTTGTTAAGCTTTTGTTATCTACATTCTACACATGTGTGCTTTGAAAACCTCCTGCAAAAGTTACATGTGAAGTGAACAAAATGATATTCCACACTTCTAGGTACATTAACATATATGTAATTTGACATGAACATTTATATAAATGTATAAAACTTGTGCAAAACATTATTTAATATCAAAATTTCAGAGTATACAATAAACATTTTTTAAAATGTGGAACCATCTTACTGGACTTACCACAAACTGACTGAAGGAAGTGGAGAGCAATGACTCTCTTAGCCAGATGTTTCCATTAAGCTGATCGATGTAGAAGTAAAGTCTGTTTGTACTGATGGGAGAGGACTGCTGGCTGATGATGGAATAGGAGATAGTGTCCTGTAAAATGCCACATATTCATTAAAAACATCAGATCATCCAGCCCCCACCCTAACACTCAAATCTCAATAATACAATGTATACATAAAACACATAGAGATTCCTTGAAAATGATGGTGTTTTATGACAAGAGATTTCCTGCACAAATTGGTTGGAATACCTGTAGTTAAAATAAAAACTCACCTGGACATCAGCATCAGTGGCTGTAACATTCAGGATAAACTGTCCAATGGCTTGATTCTCATTTATTGTAGTGGAGTAAGATGGCAGCAGGAACTGGGGTGAGTTCGGGTTGCGGATGACAAAGATATTGACGGTAGCCACAGCACTAGCAGTAGGTCTGGCAGTATCATAAGCTTTTATTCGGGCCTGAAAACAACTCAGTCAGATTACTGCCGGTTTCTTTGTGCAAAACAAAATGTTGTTGACCACAACTCAAAGCAATTTTTCAAAGATTCATCGTAATTTTTTTCCTTAGTTAAGATCTTGGAATGTGAAATGAACTCACAACATATTGTTGGGATCTTAAGTTGTCACTCTTCAGACTGACTGTATTGGTAATATTTCCAGTAAATGGATCAATTCTGAAGAAGCTCTGTGTAGGATAATCTCCAATCATCTCATACCTGATAGATCCCTAAAGAAGAATAAAAGTGGGTAAATGATGCATTTTCACAGCAGGTGATTAAAATTTAATTCCACTGTAAGAGAAGAACTAGTACATGTTTTGGCTTAATTATGATTTAGAACTTTCAGAGCAGTATGCTAATAATACTGACAGTACTTCAACTTTGGTACTGATCATTCCCCTTGTCCTAAGGGAAGTAAATGCTAAAACATGCCCCTCATTACTGAAACAGGCATGTACTGTAAACCAATCATACCCCCCCCCCCCCCCCCCTCCAAAAAAAAAGTATGCCCTGTCTGTAAACTATTTTAAATACTAAAAATCAAAATTAATTTGTACTTCTGTGTACTGTTTACAATAAATTTCAATCAGATCATCATCCCCCACAGATACAAAAACTTACAATCAGATCATTATCCCCCTCAGATACAAAAACTTACAATCAGATCATTATCCCCCTCAGATACAAAAACTTACAATCAGATCATCATCCCCCTCAGATACAAAAACTTACAATCAGATGATCATCCCCCCACAGATACAAAAACTTACAATCAAATCATTATCCCTAGCCGTTACAACAAATGTTTGACGACCCACAGCATCCAGTTCATTAATGGTGGTCTGATATGGCTGGTTAATGAAGAAGGGTGGTCCCTGGTCCCTGATGACAGTGATGAAAGCATCAGCAGAACCAAACCTCTCTGGAGTGGACTGGTCACTGGCGATCATTCTCAACTGTGAAAAGAGAAAGCATTTCTAAGTTCCATGCATATGCAAAATATCCAGGGAAAAAAATCTAAATACACGATACATCACAATGTAAACCAATCTAAAAACACAAAATATATCATTTTCATGAAAATCTATGGGAAGGTTTTTGAGGATTTCAATGCATTGAGTTCTGGAACAAATGTGAGAATCCAGCTGTTAATCAAAATGCAAGTAATGGCATGGACAGAAAGGAAAATTTATCGCATATTCTACATTTTAGCCATGATAGATCTAAAGGCTTTATGAAAAATTTCACAAATTTCCATCACTAAAGCAAATATTTTTTTTCAGTATCCAATGTCCTGAAAGCTACCTCAATTAAACTACTGTAAACTTGCCCTATGTTTTGTTTAAAACTTTGTTTACTGCCCCTCAAGCTGTCCTGAAATTCTCAAAGTCCAATAATGAAAGGTTTAAGTACCATTTCAAAACCTATATTCCAAAAACAACAAAAGTACTACATATTGCAGAGGTCAGTTATTTAGTGATGAGATTTACTAATTACTTGGATAAAAAGTCTCCGGCTGTACTGTACCTACCCTGTACTCAGTTTGAGATGGTCCAAACAAAGGCTGACGTACACAGATGAGACCAGTGTCAACAGAGATGTAGAAGTAAAACAGTGTTGTATTGTCTCCATTAGAACTGTACACCACACGATCCTGTCCAAAACAAGTATCAGAAATCAGTATCATAAAATACTATGATTAAAATACATAAGATGTACGAGGTGTTTAGCAATGCTGAGACAAATAATCATTTCAATTAGTAATAAACTCTTAAAATTGTTTCCATCTTATCTTTCAAAAGAAACATCCAAAACTATCAAAATAAAACTTTTATTCTCTACGTTTACTCGGTCTGTATCATCCAGGTCCAATCTAGGGTGTATGGGAATTTACCCCGGGTTGTTTGAGGCTGTGGGTCAAAGGGTGTACGGATTAAAACCTGCGGTAAATCCCCATACACCCTTGAGTGGACCTGGATGACAAATTTACTTCTATGTAACCAAATGATATTGCATGTAATTATCTAGTGATGACAATAAAGAACTCTTTTCAAATATTTTATGTCTATAACAAGCTGGTTGTAATAACTGACATCACAACACACTGCACTATGACAAATACATTCCAAGGTACTGGTGCAATTAATTTTTCTTTGTGTGCAAAGATATATTGCATTGTGACATCATGTTTTTTACCCCCAGCTTCAGTGGGATGTATGGAAATTTACATCCTGCTTGTTACCAATTGAAACTTGTCTTACAAGCTACATAGGAAATAAAGTCTTTATCACATATTTTGATTTGTTTTTTTCACAAGTTCTATAAAAACTGAGTCCTGAAAGACCTGGGATTACTTTAACTCAATTTTGAAGTAACATATGCTTAAAATATATTAATGTTAATGGGAAAAAAATTTCATCTGCTACTGAAATGTAAACAAATGTGTCTTCAAGAAGTACAAGAGCATTGAATTTGAAAAATGAAATAAAAAGACAAAGTTCATTTTACCACACAACAATCTTGGGTGGGCATATTTCCCAATACTCAGTCAATAACTTACCAGTATTGGTCTATATTCATCTATCAATTTAATAAGTCTGAATCCTATATAAGTCTATTGATTTATATCTGTGGAACAGAAGTAATGCTTCTATATGGAACAGAAATAACACTTGCCCCATCAGCATCTACAGCATCGACATCCAAGATGCAGGTGCCTACTCCAACAGTTTCGTTAATGGTGATTCGGTATGGATTCTGTTTGAAGACAGGGGCATTCTCATTCCTCGACACTCCAATATTGACTGTGGCTGTGGCAGTCTCAGAGGGGTAAGCTGTGTCATAGGCTCGTACTCTCAGCTGAAACAGAATGTCTAGTGTACTACCTATACATTTGTATGGACTATACTTATAGATGCACTGCCAGTTTCTTTAAAAAATTGCATTTAACCTAAATTTTAAAACATCAGCTGGTATTATGAAATATGCGCAAAACATACAATTCTGAAAAGACAAATAGTAGTTACATCATGCATTCAACAAATCATGATATGGTACTTACAATGTATATATAGAAAACTTCTTTTATAATGTATCTCACAGGTCTGTAATAAATTCTGTTATAACTGGTTTACATTGTAACCGGAGATCAGAAATAATCAGTATGTCTGCACTAAAACTAAATAAAATTTGGAACTTTGTATCCACCAAAATGGCCCAAAGTCACCATCTCAAAGATGTATTTTATTTAAACAATTTAAAATTTATTATAAATATTTCTACCTGACACATCAAAGAGATATCCTGGTGACATGATTGATTGTCACCTGGCTAGAAAAAACAACAATTACAGAAGTCAGGTATTATGAAGTCAACGAACTGTGATTAATCGGCTATCACAAAGCTGACTGAAGGTGTGAAACAAGATGTCAGGAATATGGTATAAAACATATAATAAGAGATGTAGTTATGTAACAGGACCAATTTAATGCCATTTTATAGACAATAATATGTCCATTTTATAGACAATACTATGTTATATAAAACTTTATTGCAAGTGGTGTTTTTCCAATGAATTATATAGTAACTTTGCCAGGGATATAAAATGGTTATATTACATTCAGCCTAAAAGCTCCTTGGAGCTTATGATTCTTTATAATTCTGACATGCCAACTAAAAATAAAGCTAATCTTACCTTATCTTAGAGATACTTTATATCAAAGTACATTATAAAAGATGTTCAGTGTATAGTTAATATCAACATGATACTCAAAATTTGGCTAACTTTCACATGATATTCTGTGTAGCTAATTTTGACATCATATGATGAGTAGCTTAAATGCTGTGAAGTCACTATAGTCAACATCAACACGATATTCTGAAGTCATTATCGACATGATATTCCATGTAGTCAACATCAACATGACATTCTGAAATCATTATCAACATGATATTCTGTGTAGTGAACATTGACATGATATTCCATGTAGTCAACATCGATATATTCTGTGTAGTCATTTATGACATATTCAACATCAACATAATATTCGTTGTAGTCAAAAATGACATGATATTCTGTGTAGTTAACATTGACATGATATTCCGTGAAGTCAATATTGACATGATTCTCATAATGTAGTTGACAATGATATGATACTTACAAGATAGTTAACATTGAGTCTATCAGTGGTTAGAGCATTTCTGATGGTGATTTCTCCTGTCTGAGAATTCACAGAGTAGTAGTAAGGTGCAATTCCATCTCCAATAACATCATAACTGATCCTGCCCACCAAGTCACTGTCTATGGCAGTCACGCGGTACTGACTGGTGCCCACAGCATTGTTCTCTGAGTGACTGAATCCGTATGGTGTATTGACAAACACAGGTCTGAAGCGATTCCTCAACACGTTCACTGTTACTCTGGCAGAAGCAGTCCTAGGATTGGTCCTTTGGTCAGTGGCAACAGCAGTCATCTGGGAAGAAGAGATGCAAATGAGTTGGAGAAGAGATGCAAAATTATTCACTGAGGTTAATATTGTGTAGTCACCAGAATGTCTGTTATAATCTTTAGTTCTACAAAACTCTTGTCTCTTTGATGATCTCTGATGCACTAGATAGTGATATTTGTTCATTTATAAAACCCTGTGGTCTTACCTGATACCTGTCAATTTGATTCAGATTGTTTGTCAATGACTGAGACAGGTAGATAAGCCCAGTATCAGAGATGATAAAGAAGTATTCTAGTGGATTGTTTCCATTCAAGTTATCCACCAAGGAATATCTCACAATGTCCTAAAAAGAATTGTTGATACTGTAAATATCACTGTAAAATGTACAAAGTTAATTACAACCTAGCACCATACTTCTACTCCTCAGGATTTTTTTCTCCAAGAAATAAAAAAACAATTATTCAGTATTTGAATCTGTTAAATTTACCCCATCAGCATCAGTGGCTGTGACATTGACGACAGTGGAACCCAACGACTGGGTTTCTGGGATTGTGACTTCATATGATGGCAGAGTGAAGACGGGACCACTGGGGTTCTTAATGACATTGATTGACACTGTGGAGGTGGCCACTCTAGATGTAGACAGACTGTCATAGGCTGTAACCCTCAACTGTAAACACAATCATTGTAATTTAGGTCCATGAATAACCATGACAAAGAAGATAGTTTATGGTTTATCTGTTGTCTATATTTACTTTCAGATATGACAACCACTGTATATTAAATGAAATAAATTCTTTATCATATTCATATTCTATTTCATAGATATATGTATATACAAGAAGTACATACAATGTAGGTCTGAGCATTATCCTGCACCAAGCTGTTTTTGATAGTGACAATACCAGTTCTGGAGTTGACATCAAAATAGAAGGGGGTCTGAAGGTCTCCAATAACACCATACACAATCTCCCCCTGTCACAAAACACAGTTATCAACAACATTGCAGAAGTCCTTTACATTTGCTAAAATATTCCTGTTCATCAACATAAATGAAATGCTATTTGAGTGAAGATTACAACTGTATTACCTTTCAGATGTGTTGCAATGAGTTATCAAAATCACAAACACTACCAAAGACACCTTAAAAATCATTTGGGCCAAGTATACTTTAAAGTAACCAAGAAATGTTCATTTATGAATTTTCCAATTTTATGAAATATTTCCAATTTTTGACAAGAGGGAGGGGATTTAGGTTTGTTTCATTAATTTTTGGGGTTTTTTTTGTTTTTTTTTAACCACAATTCTTAAATACAATCATACCTCAGGATCATTTTACCCAAATTTGAAAGCAACTGCACCATGAAATGTTTCTACTATTATAGTTTAGATGACTGACCTTCAGATCACTATCTTGAGCAGTGACAGTGTAGATAGAAGTTCCCATAGCCCTTGTCTCTGGTAAATTTCTCACAATATATGGCTCTTGGATAAAAATAGGTGGAGATGAGTCTCGCAAAATGTCAATGACAACATAAGCTGTGGCAGTTCTTTCTGGATTACTCTGATCTCGAGCTATGGTATTGAACTGCAAGTAATCAAATTAAAGCATTTGTAATTAAATTGTAGCATGTAGTCATGTAGTAACAAAATTGAAGTATTTGTGTTGAAAATATTTACAAGTACATTACAGTCAATTAAAAGAAAATAAACAATTCAAGTACTAGACAGCAAACAAGAATCATGGAAAATCATATTGAAATATTATGTACATCAAACTGGTTTCCAACTGCCTCTGTAAGTGTTCGCTTCAAAGAAATCAGCCCAGACTCAGGATTGATGTAGAAATAACTGAAATCATTAGCATCTCCAATGATGGAATAAGCTAGGATATCCTGAAATGTTACCCAAAATCAAATGAAGAGATGTAATCACTCAATGCCAACAAAAACACACTCATCTACTTTATCTATATTCATTGCTGATCTTTATATCTTGACAGCATGCTAGATTTAAAGATTACAATGAACACAATTAAGTTTCAAAAAGTGGCCTATCAAACAACTTCATAAAAACCAGGAAATATACACACGCGATCAGCATCAGTTGCATTGACATCCACAATAGCACTTCCCAATGCATGGTTCTCTGTTATGGTGACTCTATAAGTGCTTGGATTGAAGATGGGTGGATTTGGATTCCTGTTGACATTGATAGTGGCTGTTGCTGTGGCTTGGATGTTGGGATACACTGTGTCATAGGCAATGAGTCGCACAAAGTATGTGTTGGTCAGGAGACCATCCAACGCCACTGATCTAGTCAGGGAAATCATACCAGTCACAGGATTGACATCAAAGAAAGTGGGAGCTGGATAATTGCCAGTCATCTGGTATCTAATTTCTCCCTGGTTGAAAGTAATAGTTACACCATTATTATTGACACATAAAATAGCTTCATATAAGACTGGGGTATAAAGGAGTCCTTCCCAACTACAGAATGTCCAATTTTGTTTTTACTCTGCCTATGAAATTGAGGAGTAATACTACACCAGATAAATTTGATATGATGAAAAGTGCACGATATGTACAACAGCATTTTGAAATTGAAAACTTTCAAATTTACTTTGTTAAGTCAAAAATGCAGTTATGGTAGAAAGTAGTCTGAAAAAAATTTGAACCCCTGCTGGACTTGAATCTGCAATCTACAGCTCAGCAGTCAATATGCTAACCTGCTGGACAAATATTGCTGATATCAATATTTCCATTTATGTTTTAAAGAAGTCAATCATTATGACAATGTAGTACACCACCTTAAGTATGCCAAAATCTCTATCCCCAAAACAGAATTAAAGTCTCACCCTCATTGCCTTCTCCTAACCTTATAGACACAAAATAAATACTGTGATGAGTGTGGAAATGTTACATAAGTTGTACCAATCATAACAATTTGTTCAAAAGTTGCTTACCCTCAAGTCACTGTCCGTTGCTGTGGTTTGCAGAACTGACACATTCACTGCAGTGTTTCTCTGCACTGAGGTTAAGTAAGGCTGGTTTAAGAAAACTGGTGCAAATTGATTTCTCAAAATGCTTATAACAGCAATGGAGTTTCCAAATCTCTCAGGATTCCTTTGATCTCTTGCCCTCAGGTTAAGCTGAAAATCAGTCAATTTAAAGCATTAACAAAAAAAAAATATAATGCTGCTCATGTATGCCCCTCTTGACCTGACATTGTTTCAAGACCATCACATGTTTAACTAAAAGGGGCAACACAATTCTTAAGTTCTTTGTAAGTTATTCTAGGTATGGACAGTGAAGATACAATATAAAATTTCTACAACTGCTTTCCCCGTGATTGATACTTTGGGGGTGTGACCTTGATTCACTACCATAACAGACCTTTAAGTCACGTACAAGACATACAGAACTTGAAAGCCACTGAGTGAATGAAGCAGTTAAGAATATACATGACATATTTCAATAACATACAATTTTTGGTAACATTTCACTTACAATTCATTTGCATTCTAACCCATTTCTACAAAAAAATCTTTGGGCATGTTTGATTGGGTAACTTTAGAGTTATACCTGTGCATGTGCAGAGGCTAGACTACTTACTTTGAAGTCACTCAAAAACAATGAGAGCAAAGAAAACAGCCCAAAAATGATTTATAACTGACAAGATGAAAAGATGCAAAAACTGTGCCAAGACCCAGACATCTGCATCCTGTCAAGGGATACATACAATCTGGAAAAAAAAAAACTTACAGTGTCCTGACTCTGGGTTCCTTCTGTAAGTGGTTTTTTCAGAGAAATGGCTCCTGTATCTGGGTTGATATAATAGAATTCCAGGGCTCTTGAACCACCAGTAATTTCATATTTGACAATATCATTATCAGCATCTGTAGCTTTGACTTCTAAGATCATTTGACCCAATGAGAAGGTATCTGCAATGGTCTGGGAATAGGATGGCAAAGAGAAGATTGGTGCCCTCTCGTTCCTTGTGACACTGATAGTGACATCAGCAGTGTCACGGTTTGATGGATAGGCAGAGTCATAGGCAATTACTCGCAGCTGAAAATTTTATTTTTTAATGTAAATCAGGTAGTGAGTGAAATTAATAGATAAATTGGCCTGAAAAATACACCAGCTTTAAAGATAGTGCCAAATACTGATACTCACAGTGTACTGAAGTCCAGGGTCCACCTTCAAGCTTGCAGCATCAAAGATAGTGATAATACCGGTCAAGCGATTAACCACAAAGAATGCAGGAGCCACACTGTTGCCAATCACTTCATAATTTATCTGTCCCTGTTATTTCAAAAAAACATGTTCAAAGAGTTGTGGTTGAAAAAAAAAAAGTCTAAATCAATGTTCATAAAAGTTTTGAATCCAGGGGTAAATAAATAGCACTTAAATCATCCTCCAATACTGACCCTGAGATCTTGATCTGTGGCTGTTACCCTGAACACAGATGTACCATTAACAGTGTTCTCAGACACTGATGTTCCATATGGCTCATTCAAAAAGATTGGTGGGAATTGATCTCTTAGAATGTTAATTCTGACCTCTGCTGTGGCAGTTCGTTCCGGAATGCGTTGATCTGTGGCCAGCACCGAAAACTATGGAAAGATAGAGAAAGATTAATATGACAGTAATTCGATCAGTACAACATGTCTAGTCTGACAAGCAGCACAAAACACATTTTATGTCAGATTCTGATGATGAAGAGACACAGTGTTGAAAAGCAGAGTGTAATGAATATGGAAAATGAAAATAGGGAATGAAAATTGGGGTTGGAATTCAGTAACTTATTACACAAGTTTACTCAAGTTTAAGACAGTGGGTAGTATACAGGTAAACTTATTTAAAATTTATTGTTCTCCATTTTATAGGAAATAAATGCTGTAGAATTTCTATGTTACATACTGTGTACTGATTCTGCAGTGTGGACAACAGGTATGTTTTGAGGGAGACAACTCCAGTCCTTGGATTTAAATAGAAGAAGTCTGTGACATTGGATACAGTGGTAATTCTGTACTCTAGAATATCCTGTCATTGGAGAAACAAAAATACCTTGAAATTCAAGAATTCAAAATTCAATGTTGTCCACTTTCATTGAAATTCAAATATATGAGCTTTAAATTTTATGAAACATCAATTCACAGTTTAAAATTATTAAGAGCTAATAACCTGATCCAAATCAGTTGCTGTTACTTGTAACACTGAATTTCCAATTGGGGTGGTATCCACAATGGTCTGTTGATAAATACTGGATGTAAACAATGGTCCATTCTCATTACGAGTGACAGTGATATTGACAGTAGCATCAGCAGTAGACAGCTGGTCAGCTGACACAGCTCTGACAGCAAGCTGAAATCAAGTCAGTCCAAAGATTAATCACAATGAAGAATTTCAGTCTCTTGTATAAATTTATTTTATGTAAAAAACCAATATATGCCATTGTACTAAACTGTAGAATATTGACCATCATGAGCACTACTTTTATTCACAAATCTCTTATTGAAAACTTTCCCAGTATGTGTAAGCAATATTTGTTGGTGAGTCAATCTCTTCCCCAAATGTATACAAGAGTACCTGAATTGCAATGACAATAATTGGTAAAAAGGGGGTTCTCATTAAATATCTCACACAAATAAAAAATTGGTCTACAGTATAAAACTTTCAGCTTCACATTTTCATATACAGTTGTCCTAGTTCAAGGGAACTTGAAAACATTTTTAGAGACCAATTGTTGATTTAAATCTGATAATTAAATGTCCAACCTTTATGATTCTGATTTTATAGAAACCAAAACTGTTTATTAACAATATCCTGGGATGAGAATATTATTGGCATGTGTCTAAATTATTTCTAAAAATTTCAGTCTCACTGTTAAGACAAAAACTCTTCAAAATTACACATCATACAACTATCTGGTCATCATTAAAATTGTATAATTATACAATTAAAGTTCTATATACCCCCAAAACAAAGCACAAATATTGTGTCAACTATGCTAAGCCAGCTCCATGAATTCACCATGATGTAGGCAAGGTCAAAGTGGAAACAATTAAACACTTGCTTGATGTAGTGTAAATGCTACCACCACTTTTAAATATCAAGAACGAAAAACAATGAAATATGTTTTATGAGACCCAAATTTCACTACAAGATATTGAGAACTTTGCGATACTAGAAGTTGAAGAGATCAAGAATATTTGCTTAAACCAAAGATTAGTTGTTCAATTTTGTTAAAAATAGATGTGGGAAGGTTGTGTTTTTTCCCTCTTCATCCAATAAAACACACAAGGGATTTAAAAAAAATATTTATTCAAAACTAATTGTCTAACTGATGGGAGTATCTAAAATGCAACTGGGTATCTAAGATCTTTTTTTTTTTTTTTTGCATTGGAAGAATGCATACAAGACATTTAAGGATAACAATGATTAATGTGCATGAGAAAAAAATTGGGACAATGATTTCACTTTGAGAGTTCAAGAACTTCAAGATCAAAAATTGAGCCATTTAGACTCCCTTGTAACATCCCAATGTCAACTTGGGATCTCTTCAGTCAGTAAAGATAGAATCTAGCCTTATTATACCTGATAGAACTGTAGTCTTGCTGGATCTGTCTTGAGATCTCGAATAAGTGTTATGGCACCCGAATTCTGATTAATTGTGAAGTAGGTTGGTGCTGGATTCACTCCTCGGACACTGTATGTTGGTGTCTGTAATCAGTATAAATAAAAGTCAGTAATTGGAGCACCATTCCCATGTAGTTGCAATATTCTGTTCTATGCAATATTTTGTACGTAGATACAGTGAATTTAAGCATAATTCATTGTATCAAATTATTTTTCCTTCAGTTTGTCAACAGTGGGGGATGATAAGTAATTTCATAATAACCAGTCAATCATTACAAGCATGTTCACTGTCTTGCTGTAAATTGAGATAAATAAAATCGCTCATCTAGGAAAACCCTCAGACTTCTTGGATATGTAAATAATTCTTTAAAATGCATGCCCTTTTCAAAGCAAAGAGTTCTGTATCAAAATTGAGGACTATTTTATCCTACAACACTCCACTGATCTTACCCCTGGTTGTGCGAAGGTTGTAATGACATTCTGGTTGACGCCTAGATTTTCACTGATGATTGTAGCATATGATGGCAGAGTAAATGCCAATGTACCCTGGGATCTGATCACAGTCACCTCAACATATGTAAATGTACTTCTCTGGGGTGTTCCCTGATCATATGCCTCAACACGAATCTAAGGGAGAGAGATGTTTAAGAATATATACTGCAGATTAAATCAGATTTTCATCCTGAATCATGTAGATATTTTGACACTCTCTCAGTAGTAATCAGCATCTTTAAAGCCAATTAAAACTGTGATTAGAATCCATTTGTTTTATGGACTTAATTTTATTGACTGAAAGTCAGTTTTTTGTTATGCATAATTAAATTTAAATGATCTTTTTACCCTGTAGAAATTCACTCCAGTGTTCTGAACAGAGGCTGAAAGTGTAATGACACAGGTCTCAAAGTTGATGAAGAAAAGGCTGGGTGCAGTGTTGTCACCAACAATTCTGCAACGCACAACATTGTCAGGACTCTGCAACAAACAGAAATAACACAGAATTAAAATTTACATAACACTTTTTTGCTTAATATGGATTCTTTCTGTATTTTTTCAACATAGCACTGAAATATTAATACATCTGAAAGTCAAAGACAAAATGTTTTTTTTTTTTAATACAATTGCATTTAGACTGGAATGTTTGTTACATAAGTTACACATTTGTATATAACTTTAAACACCTAAAATTTGACATTTTCAGTACTACTGCTTAAATATTAAAGAATTTCATACTGATTTGTCTGCATCTGTGGCATTGAGGTCTGTGATGAAGGTCCCAACTGGCACAGTCTCCAAAATGGACACCTGGATGAAGTTGATATTTGAAAACACTGGAGAGAAGAGGTTTCTCAGTACATTGATGAGAACTGTTGCTGTGGCACTGCGTGATGGAAATCCTCCATCACTGGCCACCACTCTAGCCACATAAGTAGACACTCGGTCAGTGGTCAAGTCCAAATTGGTCTTCAGTCTGATCAAACCAGTATTCGATTCCACAGAGAAAAAGGTAGGAGTGGAGTCATCACCAATAAGGAAATATGTGATGGTATTAAATGGTGCCTGGATAGTGAAAAAAAAAGGCATGATAAAATACAGTCAAATCTAATGTGGCAAAGAAAAAACTTCAAGATATCTGAGGTTTGAGATAATAAAGTTACTTAAAACACAAAGAAAATGTATTGAGATTCCCAAGTCATTTTGACATATCCATGGTATTCAACATATTGATGTTCAACTGTTCATAAATATCACATTGCATCATTCTACTACTCTTACATTGAGTTTCACCAGAATTAAAAAGTTTGAGATTCTATCATGGGTTTCATACTGAAGAAACTCAACAATGCAAATGTATTCACTTTATATAAAAGGAAATTTCTAAAAAGAAAGTCTTTGGATTTATAGCAAGCCCATCTTCTTTTCTAATAAACCATCCATCCAATGTGATTAAATCTGATAAAACAATGACTTATATTTCAGTGGTAGATTTCAATTTGAGGAAACCAAAGATTCCCACAGAAGTATCAGTGTGACCTACATTTGTATCCTGGTCGATTGCTGTTGTTTGGAATATGGAGCTTCCTCCGGCTACATTTTCAGCAATGTTGACAGAGTAGGGAGTGTTGATAAACTGGGGTGGGAAGTTGTTCCTGATGACGTTGATGAAAACATCAGCAGTATTGGAAGAATTCCTTCTGGGAGTTCCAAGGTCATTAGCATAAACTTTGAACTGTTAATACAAGATGCTTGCACTAAAATTCTCAAATGGAAAATGAACACAAACTTCTCTATATGATTCACAATTTCTCTACCATAATATTAGTACTTTCGGCATTTTATATGATCAAGTCTGAGATCTGGTATCTTCATCACGATTTGTATTAAAGATTTATAAGATAATGTTAAGGTGAAAACTTGTCTGAGACTTACATTAAAGGAGTTAATGCTTTGAGTTCCCAAAGTAATGTTGTACACTGATCGGCGAAGCAAAACATCTCCAGTTATTGAGTCAACCAAAAAGTACGTTGAGGCGGTGGCATCAGATCCAAGGTAGTATCTCACAACATTATGAGGTGACTAATGAAAAGAAATTCCAGTAGATGTCATATTTCAAGACACAAACCAATTCATTAGAAAGTCTACAGTTTCCAAAACAACTTACTGTTGTGTCAGCATCCAGTGCAGTGACCTTGACAATGGGCACACCCACTGACTGGGTGTCAAGGATAGTCCGAGAGTATTGAATGGGGGCAAAAGATGGTGCAAACAAATTACGGTTCACATACACAGTTACTGTTGTCACATCAGAGAGGCGAGGATTACCGCCATCCTGAACCAAGACTCGAATCTACAGTGTGTCAATAAAAAGAGAGATGTGTTTATTTAAATGGCAATTTACATGTATAGTATGTTTATCTATATGAAAAATTGATGTTGAATATAAATAAGACTTTCCAAAAAGCTGTAAATTGCTTACAGTATAGATGTCTGTGTTGGTTGATGGGATGGACTGCCTCAGATTGATTACTCCAGCACTGTTAATGGAAAAGTAGGTGGGTGCTGCATCATCACCAATAATACTGAACTCTAACTGGTTGAATGGATTCTACAAAGAAAATCCCCTAGTCTTATTTTTTTCTTCTGAATAGTCTCATCTATGCATACATGTAATCATGGGTAATACTTTTCTTTGGGGGTAAATAACACCAAAACAGAACAGATTATAAGGCTTAGAATGGATGAAACAAAATACAGCTGTAGCTATGCAGTGGTCCACTTACAGTCAAGTCAGCATCAGTAGCAGTGACTGTGATAATGGACTGGAAGGTGCCCTGGTTCTGACTGATGGTTGTACTGTAGGGTTCATTAATGAACACTGGTGGATTCTGGTTACGTAGAATGTTCACAATCAACAGAGCCTGAACACTGACCAAAGATGGGAAACCTTGATCATAAGCCAGTAGACTCACCTGTCAAAGAAAAGAAAGGTTTTCATTCAAATGTTAATACAGTAACCCAAATGCAATTGTACATAATTTCTAATACCATAAATAGAACATGGTGTAAAATAAACAATTGGAATTAATGATTTCAATTTCACCAAATTTTCTCTGAAACATTATAGTACTTTAGAAATATTTTAAAAGGACTAATTACATATTTTATACAAATACATATACGCTGTACTTCTGTATAAACATGTAATCAAATTCTATTTGTAAAAAGATTTTATTTACAAAATTACTTGCTTAACAACCAAAAACTCACATTATACTGATTAACATTGTTCCCTAGGACATTAGTACGTAGATACACCTGACCAGTTTGGTCATTGACAGTGAACAAATCACTGCTCTGTGTCTGAGATACAATCTGATACCTCACAATGTTGTTAGGAGACTGAAAAACAAAGTCATTGATATTAATCACATTACAAAGGAAGTTTATTTTACAATCATACATTTATCCAGTCCTACAAACTCTAAGAAAATCAGAGAAGCTCTTAAAAACTAATCGTAAATCCTATTACTGGGTTTGAAGTAAAAACTTACAGAGGTGTCTTGATCAATAGCTGACACAGTGTAGACAGGCTGTAGAATGTTGTGTGTTTCTAGAATAGTGGTAGTGTACACAGCTGACGGAGTCCACTGAGGTGTAAACTCGTTCCTACGGACTGACACGGTTAGAACACTATAGGCCTCACATGGAGGGGAACCACCATCACGTGCTCGTACTCGTAACTGTAATAAACATGTATTAGAAAAAAAAAAGTCTAATAATGTATGATGTTTCATAATTCCTGTACAAGCCTGTCAGATTTTGAAATTTTTTCATCCATTTTCTAAAGATTTTTTTTTTTTTTTAAGATTTCCCTCTATCAGGGAAAATGTTGGATTGGATGTGAATTACAGCAATGATTAAAATACAGAAGTGATTAAAATAAATCTGATTACAATGATTATCATAACACTTGGAGAGGAAAAAAAGGATATAACAGATAAAAGATCTCACCTTATATTGGACACCCGAGTCAGAGAACAAGCCTGTCTGGAGTGTTACAAAGCCCAGACTAGGATCAATTCTGAAGTAAACTGGTGCATTATCGTCTCCAATAAGATCATAAGTGATGGCTTTGAATGAGGGCTGTAAAACATAATCAAAATGTACTACTGTATATGCATATCAATTAATACTTACCCAGGTATGGGTACTATAACAAGCCTTTATACCTGTTTCAACATTGTATTGAAATCCACGTATGGATCAAGGGGATGGGGGCAAACACACACCCATCCTTCTCCAAATTGATAAATTGATATAGTAAAGGTTGCATACAACCCTCAAAAATGCACTTCCCACCCCATGGAAAAATTTGTAGATCCACACATGCAATCCAGTAATACACATGGAAATTAAACTCTGAAGGAACTACATGTACATCAGTACACACAGAATGATGACAATATTTGACAGGACTTTGATGCCCCTTCCACTGTTTGGAGTTAATGGTACGTACATCAGTATCCAGGTCTACAGCTGATACGTTGAAGATGCGGGTCCCTATCCCAGTGGACTGGCTGATACTGATGTTAGTGGGCAGGTTACTAAACACTGGACAGTTCAAGTTCCTCAAGATGTTGATGCGAACTGTTGCCTGCTGGGAACTGACACGGTTAGGGACTCCTTGATCTGTAGCCAGCACCGTCATCTATTACATGATAAAAATTATGCACATGTGTCAAAAACAACACTTCTACACACGTGACTTGGTAATTTCATTGCCTTTCTGCCCTAACATATGTATGCTTTGTGCTATAAAAGGGAAGAACAATACTAGCAGCCATACAATTAAATATTTTATACACTGCATCTAGATCATTCAGCATTTACACACTTCCATTAATAATGCAATGACTTGGTAGCACATACTGTGTACTGGTTAGTATTTCTGTTTGTGACTGTAGTGAGGGCCTTTTTGACAGACACGCCTCCATCAATTGTGTTAATCTGGAAAAACTCCAGAGCAGAGGAACTACCAGTGGCTCCATACCGGATCACATTATGAGGACTCTGTTGCAAAATGACACATTTATGTACATACATGTAAATGGATACAATTAAGATTACAAAGCTAATCAAACTGGATCTTCTATGAGGTTACAAACCCTAGTGTCAGCATCTGTTGCATTGACATAGACAAAAGGGACTCCAAGAGCAGCATTCTCATTTATTGTCACTTCATAACTCAAAGGAGCGAACACAGGAGAGAAGAGGTTTCTCTGGACCAGGACATCAATAGTGGCTGTAGCTGAAAGGGAGGGCAGTCCTCCATCGTATGCTTGGATGCGAATCTAAGGGAAAAAAATTGTATGATTTAATCATGAAAACAATCAAAGTATTTCAAAATAAGACTTTTTAATAATTTTAACTTTACTGGATTTTTCTTATTTAATTTCAGGCACATTTGTACTTGACATTCTCAACTCCTCGGTTTGACAAACATTTATTACCTTGTAATTTGATGTAGTGTCAAAGTTCACACTGGATTTCAGGGTTACATTTCCAAAGTTCTGATCAATATTAAAGAAGGTAGTAGCCGAGTCATCTCCAATAATGCGATACTTTACCACATTAAATGGAACCTGAAATTTCATAATTCGCATACATTGAAATACAGGTAATTTAATATGTCATAAAAGACATTGGATATGGCAAATTTGGGATTAAGATGTTTTATATAAAATTCTTTCTCATATGATGATTATTATATTACAAGAAAAAAACTCAACAGCAACACAGCTGCAGTGGCCAATCACATCCATTTGTAATTCAGAGGGAAGATAGTGAACATAACCCAAATATTTTGATACATATTGAAAAAAATTACGAGTTTGTTGGAACTTGGCTAAAACCCACCTGAACGTCAGCATCATTTGTAGTAACTCTGTACACAGATCTGCCAATGTTCGATGTTTCCTCTATCTGTGTAGTGTAAGGCAGATTCAAAAATACCGGTGGGTTGTTATTCCTCACCACGAAAATGGTCACCTCAATAGGCACACTGGACAGTTGGGGTGTACCCAAATCTCTTGCAGTCACCTTCATCTGCAGGGTAAAATTACTCATGAGAAAAATTTACATTTCTTTGGTACAAACTTGCAACAGAAATTTGGTGGTTTAAATCGACAGATTTTCTCTATATCAGATATCAAGCATTTCATAATTTTAACACATCAACAATGGCCACAATCACAAGTAAAAGAAGAGTTTAGAGACATGAAACTTACATTGAAGACCTGTGCTCTACATGGGTCGTATAGAAGTGAGCGTCTAAGAGCCAAATCTCCTGTGACTTCATTCACTAAGAAACACTCAAGATCCTCAGCATCAGCTGTGATGTAGTATCGAACTGTATTGTGTGGAGGCTGAAATATATCCAAAAATCTTCAGTATTGTGTAAATCACAACATAAATGCACTGTAAATCAAATATAAAATAAAAGGGTATTAAAAGATATTTCTCCAGTTGCATTAAAAAAAAGCACTCAAAAGGTACATTTCTACATTTTCAATTTTTTTTTTATTGACAGCCTGCTTGTTTAAATCAGAACTAAAAGTAAACAAATACATGTAATATATAAGTAACTTTTCTTGATGGAAAGGAAACATGGAAACACAATAAAAATACAATTTTCTTTTCGCTTCGAAAAAATGCTAAGCCCACTAATATGTCCATATTTTTTCACTTTAGATACATGTGTATTACTTACCAGTGGGTCAGCATCACTGGCGTTAACAGTCAGAATGACCGTCCCCAGGCCCAGACTCTCAACAACAGTCTTGCTGTAGCTGGGTACCTGCCAGGTGGGGGTCTGAAAGTTTCTCTGCATGGTAACAATCACTACAGATGTGTTGAATCGGAATGGTACTCCACCGTCTCTGGCACGGACACGAATCTGAAAAACAGGAAGAAAGAACTAGCTGAATTTCACTGTTTATAAAATTCTTACTTTTTGAAGCACCATAATGTATGAAGAATAAATTTTTTTTACACATAATCAAACATACAGTTAAAAATCAAAAGCCATGTTTGACAACAGATCCTTAAACTATTACCCTATACTCTTCAATGCTTTGTTCTGTGAGAGACCGTGAAATGCTTATTCTTCCAGATCCCGAGTTGATGGTAAAGTAGCTTGGTGCAGAATCATCTCCAATTATGTCATAGGTGATTTGTCCGAATGGTGTATTCTGAAAACAAACCATATGATCAATAAAAAAAATAAACTATGCGTGCAAAATATTTAACATTTGATTTTCGATATTAATTTTTCTAGTTTCTCCTTCAAGGTGTCCTAAACTTCTCTACATGTCACATATACACTGTACATATACAAAAATAATCTGATTTTGTCATCTTCAAACTGGATACAAGTAAATCTGTATATGAATAAGCATCACTTCCAGATACACAAAAGCAGAAAACTTCAGAAGTCCTAATACTCACTGGGCCGTCATTGTCTCTGGCCGTTACATCAATGATGCTGGTAGCAATACCAATATTATTACCCAGATCCACCCTGTAAGGTTCATTGATGAAGAATGGAGTAAACTGGTTGCGTAGAATGTTGATTGTCACATATGAAAAGGTAGCAGCAGACCTCTGAGGTGTTCCATTGTCATTCACCGATACCACAGCCTGTATTAAACAGTCAGCCTCATCAATATAACCGTAGGAATTCCAAGAAAATATTTCTCTCCTTTTTACATCATTTTGTGAGATTGGGAATTTTATTAAAATTTAGTTCTTGCTATATTTCCTATCACTTATATTTATCAGTACAAGAAAACAAAAATTTATTAGTCTATGAATCAACTATGTTAATATGAAAATGACGTCAAAAAAAAATAAAAAAAAAATTCACATTTACATTTAAACAAGTTCAAGTTAAAGGCTATAGTTTTTGTTAAATTATTTACCACAAAGCTGTTGACTGGAGTCAAAGTTAAAGATTTCTTGACATAAATCCAGCCAACACTTGGATTAATGTCAAAGTACTCTCTGGTGAGTGTAGATCCAGTGTTCAGAGAATCTACCAAACCATACGTCAGTGTGTTGTAAGGAGCCTGAAAAAAAAAATATCTGTATATTTTTCATGCAACTTGTATGTACATGTATATTTGGAAAAGATGTACATGTACTACATAAACTGAACAGTCAAATCTGTTTAATATGGTCATGCTTTAATATTAGCCTTCATATTGGCAAATATCCAGAATACAAAGTATTGAACAAGGAATAGCAAAGTCCAAATTGGCAAAAAAAAAACAAAACTGAGTGAGGACTTACACTGATATCTAGGTCTCTGGCTTGAATCTGTACAATAGACTCTCCCAGGTTCTGAGTCTCAAAAATACTGGCAGTGTAGTTTTGCTGGAGGAGTTGGGGAGCGTTCAAGTTCCTTGTGACAGTTATCAGTACAGTAGAGGTGGCACTTCTCTGTGGTGTGCCTCCATCTTGTGCCAACACTCGAACCTATTGTCATTTTCAAATTGTAGTTCAAAATAACACATCACTGACAACTAATGATAAGTTCAGCAAATGAATTCTAGCACAAACTAATTCATTTGACTGGTCTGTATTTGTTTTGACTTACAGTATATAGAGTATTGGGATCTGACAACAGACTTTGTGATGAAGAGGAAATAACACCAGATGACGGATTGATACTGAATAAAGTCGGTGCTCTGTCATCACCAATGATGGAGTATGTGATGATATTGAATGGGCTCTGCAGAATTAAGAGAAAATCCATGGTTTGAGATTCAATGTCTCCATACATATAATACTTCTGCTATTTACTATTGAATTCCCTATCTAATTCTGTAAAATACTAGTACTTGCCCTTGTGTCTGCATCTGTGGCATTAACATCATATACAATGGATCCAGCAGCTACAGTAAAAGGCAGACTGGTAGCATATGGAGTGTTAATAAAGATTGGTGGGAACTGATTACGAATCACATTGATAGTAACTGTGGCAGGTAATGATGCAGACCTGGGTGAGCTCCCTTGATCTGTAGCTTGTACATTGAACTGTAACAATAAACATCATTCTTAAAATGAGACATTGTGCATGTACATGTAAGAATTTGCTCTTCTCTGCCTGTTTGCTTGAAGTACAAACTTCTATGCATCCCTATACACACATCTAGTACTAGCAATTCACAGAAAATTTGCCTCAAATCCAAATCTATTCATATTGACCATGAACAGCTCAAAAGTGTTCTTCAGCTGTTATATTTATATTGATTTATTGCACCACTGTTGCTTTACTTTAAATGTGAGAGAAATGTGATTATTGTACTCTCAATGTAGTGTCACATGCTTCAAACCAGTTCATGATCCTTTCATGGTCAATATAAACGGATTGTGTCATGTGCTAAAATTGGTTGGTTCATAGAGAAAAATATGATTTGTAATATAAATATAAGTATGTATATGTATATGTGTATATATATATATATATATATATATATATATATATATATATATATATATACACACACACACACACACACACACAAATACATACACTTTCTGTTCATTGTTATGGATGGCAATGTGAATATTTTTACTTACTATATATTGATTGTTGTTAGAGGCTGCATCCAGTGTCAGTGGGACTCTGACAGTGATCCAGCCTGTCACACTGTCTACAGTGAAGTAGGTGGAGGCGACAGAGTTTATATTGGACATCGTGTATCGGACAACATTATATGGTGACTGAAAAAGAAGGAAAAATGCACCCATTCTTTCTATTAAACTAAATTTGCAATGTGTAAAATTTCTTATTCATGTGCAGTAATTACATTTCAACACTTACACTCCTGTCGGAATCTGAAGCAGTTACACGCAGAATGCTGGTTCCAGCTTGTAATGTTTCCAGAATTGTTTCTTCATAACTAGAGGGGTTGAAGATTGGAGAGTTCAGGTTTCTCTGAATATTGATTGTGGCGATTGCTGTAGCACTACGAGGTGGTGAGCCACCATCAAATGCTACAATTCTTCCCTGATAACTGTCACGGATTTCAGCTGTAAGTGATGCCCTGACACTAATTTGACCTGAGTTGGAATTCAGAGTGAAATATGATGGCATAGTATCATCTCCAATCAGTGCATAGGTAATGTTGGAGAATACAGTGTTCTGAAATGTAAAAAAAATTATATGATAGTTTATCTTGTCAAAGTGAAAAAAATGGCGACTCTGCCATCCCAGTAAGTCTCCTACCATTGTAAAACATCAGTGTTTAATATAGGAAATAATGCATAATTTGAATTTCAATTTTTAATCATCAAACTTATCATTGATTACATTTAAAACAAAGTACCTGGTCTTGATCTGAAGCAGTGACTCGGAGTACACTGGTACCAATGGGAGTGGTCTCCTGGATAGTTGTAATGTACGGTGTATTGATAAAGAATGGATCAAATTGGTTCCTCAGAATCTGGATGCTCACAATGGCTGGAGTGTTACTGGAACGAGCTGGAATACCATTGTCTGTTACAGTGAAAGTCATCTGAATGGAGTTCACCTGTGTCTGGGTCAGCATTCTAGCTATGGTGATCAAACCAGTATCAAAATTCATATAGAAGAAATCTTCTAATCCAGTAGGCGTAATAGAAAGTCTGGAGTATCGCAAGGTTTGCTGTCAAAAATAGTCAATATCTTATCAGTAATATGTTAGTTTTAATATATATGTACTTGTAAATATATGTACGTGTTAGTTATTTGGGACTAAAATTTTGGTAAATTTACTTAAAAATAAACTTGACTGAAATCTCTACATACTTTATGATAGTACATGTACTTTTTAAAGACTTCAGCCTAGATCGACCTTTACCACACTTACCCCATCTGCATCTGTGGCTGATAGTTGTACCAAACTGCTGCCTGGAGCTAGAGTTTCTTCAATGGTTCTACTGTAGCTGGCAGGATTGAAAAAAGGAGCACTTGGATTTCTGTTAACACTGATGGTCACATTCTCATGGGCAATTTGTGAGGGGGCACCTGTATCATAGGCTCTGATACCCAGCTAAAACAAAAGAGTTTTCTGTAACCATTTGAGAGCAAGGTCTACAGTACATGTATCTTGAAAGGGTAACTTAGATCTTTTGTTGTCCTTGGCATGTTCTAACACAGCGACTATAAATCATGAATTTTGGCAGCACTTAATAATTGTTTTTGTAGCACAGACAAACCTGTGATTTCAAATTCTCAACAAATGTCTCCATGAGAAATTGAACAACATGTACAGTAAATACTAATTAGAAATAACAATCCTTCAAACACAAAATCAAGTTTCAATAAACATGCTTATCTCAAAACATGAAAAAGTTTCACTCCAAGAAAATAAAGGACTCTACAGCATGTTCTGAGATTAAAAACCTATAATTTTTGGAAGCATACAGTTACTCACAACATATGAGGTGGTGACATCCAAACTAAAATCATTACGGATTACAACTCTTCCAGTTGTTCTTTCAACATCAAAATAGGCAGGAGCAGACAGGTACCCATCTACTTCATACACAATAGAGCCCTGACAAAAGAGAAGGCATGTTTTACTAAATCTGACAACTACCACCTGGCTACATGGTAATTTTAGGAAGAGAAGTAGGACAAAAAATCTGACCAGAAATGCATCTAAATAGGAATTAGATGATTAACTCTAAAAGAAGGGGGGGGGGGGGGGGGGGGGGGGGGGGGGGGGGGGAGAAGACTCACAAGGAGATCTCCATCGGTGGCTGTGACTGTGTAGACACTGGATCCCAAGGTTGATCCAACATTGACACCAGTGAAGTATGGAGTATTTACGAAAACAGGAGGGAAGTTGCTTCGTCGAATGTTTACTATTACTGTAGCAGTGGCAGTCTTTTCAGGACTGGACTGATCACGAGCTAGCACCTTGAACTAAAACACAAAAACAAAATACATTGTAATGCTAGATAAAAAGATTCTAACCTAAATCCTCAAACATAATAGCAAGAGTTTAAATCCTTTTGAAAAGGTACTTGGCTTACAATGTTTTCCCTGAATGTCAAATCTGAAAGTTATTCACAATTTCAGAAGCACATAAAATGATCCAATTTTGATCATTTCTAAGACTGACCTGATATCTGTTAGTGGCATCATTAGTTAACACAGCTCTGAGGGTGATTAAGCCTGTAAATGGACCCAGGTAGAACTTCTCTGTTTGTCCCACTGCAGCCTCCATGTCATAACGAATAGTATCCTGGGAAACAGATCAACAACTTATCAAGGATTATTAAAATCTTTTAACATCTTTATTTTTATGTTGTAAAAGACGTACATAGGATTGATTTAAAAAAAAAAAAAAAAAAATATCTACCATGGGTCAGTTTTGAACTATATGTGTAGTCCATATGAGGATGTAGGCCAATAGTTCTGGATCATGTATCTATTTTAATGCTAAACCACTTAGGTTTTACGTATTGAAATGAAGTGTTTTATATTTCTTTTAAATAATATATTTTTAAGAGATACTGTCAAACACACAAACAATATACAAGTACATGCAGATAGGGCATTGAAACTTATCCAAGTATTGAAATGAAGTGTTTTATTTTTGTTTTAGATAACAAATTGTAAAAAATACTGTCAAACACACATTGTACACAAGTACAAATAAATATGGTATTGAAATTATGTTGTGTACTACTGAGGCAATTTAGACATAGCTTATGCATAGCTGATCTAAATATATGTATGTTGGATATACCAACAATATAGGTGACACTTAATTTCTCTATAATGAATTACAAGAGGCCCATGGACTACATCACTCACCTGAGTCACTTTAGCCCTGCCATTGTTGCGGTTTTTAAAAGATTTTTTTTCCCCATTAATCTTTATTCCCAAGAAAATTTTTGACCCCATATTGTGGTCCCAACCCAGCCCAAAAAGATCATAACATAACTGAAAATGAAATCTCATAACACAGTGATGCATCAATACCAATATGACTAACATGATTTTGCTGTTCTAGATAAGATCAAGACCACAATGTCAAAGATCATAGTATGACATGAAAGACCTTGCCGTAAGAAAACTACATACAAAAATGAAAGTTCCATATTAAATAGTTCAGGAGATATTGAATAGGTCAGATTTTTATTAAAAGTAATTTAAACTCCCAGGTCAAGATAACAAGATTAAACACCAAAGTATATCAAGGTATTCCCATAATCTATACACATAATATACAAAAGTTTTATCATAAATAGTTCAGGAGATATTGATTAGGTCAGATGTTTTAAGACAGAATGTCAAGGTCACAAGATCAAATACAATTCGGTTACAAGGTTTTGTCATAAAGAATCGATATACATAATATGAAAGCCCTTCCTTGAATAGTTCTGAAGATATTTAACAGGTTATGTTTTCTTAAAAGTAGGTCTGATTTCAAAGTCACAGGTCATTGTATGAAATAATAGGCCGTGTCATGAAAAATCTATATACAAAATATGAAGGATCTACCTTAGGAGATATTGAATAGATCAAAGATTTGAAAAGTTGGTCCAAATCCAAGGTCATAAGGTCAAACTTCATGAAATAATAGTCTTGCCATAAAGAACCTACATACAAAATATGAAAGCCCTACCTAAATAGTTTATAATATTGAACAGATTGGTTTTTTTTTAAAAAGTAGGTCAAACTCCAAGTCAAAAGATCAAACACCATTGGTAGATTTATACATCAAAACAAGAGGTTTCTAACTTACCAAAGTATCTTGGTCTGAAGCAGTGAGCTGGACAACATTGGAGCCCAGGACTGATGTTTCTGCAATGGTAACTTCGTAGATGTTCTGTGTGAATACTGGTGCATTCTCATTGCGTGTTACTGTGATATTAACAGTAGCAAAAGCGGTCTGCATCTGCCCTGATATTGCCTTTGTGGCTCTCACTTGCAGCTGAAATGGCAATCAATTTGTATGCTACCAATAAATGAATTTATTTCAAAGCTATGAATAGATGTACCTTGTATAATTACAACTCACATAATACAGGGTTTTCTTGTTCAGATCAAATCTTAGATCCTGTCTGACAAAAATGCTTCCAAAAGCTGAACTGATGTTGAAATAATCTGGACCATCACTAAATCCTGTCAGCTCATAAACTACATCAGGCTGAAAATAATTTATGATACATATTATTTCAAAGAAGAACAATTCTGGCTAGAAAATGCATTTATGCTTGGAAGTATACATAAATTCTCTTCATTGTAGGTTAAATCATTAGTGCAAATTACATACAATTGATTAACCACAAGCAGAAACCCTACCCCTGGTTGTGCTGACACTTGAGTGACTTGTGTGAGAGCCACAGCAGTATTTTCTGAAATCATGCGCGTGTAAGATGGAAGAATGAAACTCAGAACTTCCGTCACACGTGTGATGAGCACCTCCACTGTAGCAGTGGATGACAGCTGTGGGAATCCTTGGTCTATGGCTCGAATTCTTAACTGTAAAAGCATATTAATACAAGCGCATAGCAGAAAATTGGAAAGCAAAAGATAAAGATACAAACAGAATAATGTCTGACATAATATTCCGCCAAAACATACATATATTTCATGATATTTTAAACGAATATATGTACACAAAGCTTGAATTTAATATGATTTTAAGTGAAACTGATATAATGAAAACAGCACATTATGATACATATAGAGTCCTATTTTCAAGATTTTGAAGTTTTCTAAAGAGGATTATGATGAATCAACGAGAATGATTCTGGTACTAAAATACATGTAGATATACCGTGTAGTTATACCGTGTAGTTATTGAAGAAACAGAATATATATAAGGACCTTACCTCTCAAAGGATTTTACCCAAGTACTAACAACCATCCACCTCTCAAAGGATTTTACCCAAGTACTAACAACCATCCACCTCTCGAAGGATTTTACCCAAGTACTAACAACCATCCACCTCTCAAAGGATTTTACCCAAGTACTAACAATCATCCACCTCTCAAAGGATTTTACCCAAGTACTAACAACCATCCACCTCTCAAAGAATCTTATTAAAGTATCCTCAACCACCCACCTCTCAAACAAGCTATATACATGTATACAAAGATGTTTTCTTCTCCTGAAGTTAATTTCTTACATTGTATCCGCTAGCTGCTGTGTTTAGAACACTCCGGATTAGTGTTACCGTGCCATCATTTTGATTGACAAAAAAATATGTAGGACCATCTCCATCTCCAAACAGCTCATAGCGGAACACATTATTTGGGGACTGTAAACAAAATTGAGGATCATAAAGTTTGATAAAAAAAAAGAAAAAAAGATTTAAAACTTGTGTTGTTATATTGTATTAGAGATACTCTAACTTTAGCTCAGTCTAGTTACTTAGCATCAATATAGATCAATATGTCTATACTCAGATATCGAGGAAAAAAAAGAGAAAAGAAAAGACAGCAAAATCAATTATCTTGCTAAATTTACAGCTTTCATATTATTAAATACATCGATTAAAAAAAAATTATCATCATTTGATACATACATCCACATCCTGATCTGTGGCTCTCACTGTGGTGATGTTCCTGCCGACAACAGTGTTTTCGCTAATGGTCACTCTTAGAAAGGTATTTTGGAACTGGGGGGCAAACAAATTCCTCCGGACTGTGATGTCTACAGTTGCTGTGGCAGTCAAGGGTGGGAACCCACCATCAGCAACAAGGACCCTCAACTGAAAAAATAAATTTGTAGTCCACAAAATAGACAATAAAACAACAATATACATGTACATTAAATTCAGGCACATGTATACTGTGTATATACCAGAGTTCAATAACTTAATGAATTACAGTAAAAATTGTTAATGGCCTACATCAAAATTTCAACATTCAGTAGTAAAGCAAAAATTTATCACAAGATAAAAAAAATAACACATTTGAGCAGTCAACATTTTTCAAACAACACTGCACCTTGTAAGAATTGGCAGTATCTGAGGCAAGGTTTTGACTGGATACTACTCGAATGATACCATTGTTTCCACTCTGTGTCAAAGAGAACAGAGAAGGGGCATTGTCATCCCCAATGATGGACAAAGTCAAGGTATTGTATGGGGCCTGAAAAATTAAAACAAGATGCACAGTGAAGTGAGAATATGGCCACACAGCAATTCAAACAGAACCAAAAGTTACAAATACCTATGAGTTAACAGAATATTTCTCTGGTAGCATGACTCACCTGAATATCAGCATCGACAGCACTGACAGTAAAGATGTTACTATTGTCTATGGTGTTTTTATCAACAGTTGTGGTGTAAGGAGTCTGGATGAATGTGGGAGCATTATTGTTCCTGAATACAGAGACCAAAACTGTTGCAGTGTTTGCTGCTGCTCGGGAGGGAAGACCAAGATCACGCCCGGTAACAATCAGCTGAAACATTTTATTTCATACATTCATATGTAATCAGGGTTGTATGACTAAAGAAATATCTGCTATATATATTTTTCTTCTTCAAAAATCTAAACTTTGCTGTACATGTATGCCAAGTAAATGTTGAAATACTTAAAGCACAGAAATATTCTGAAAAAAAATCACAGAAGTTATTGTTTGAAAGGATATAAATATCCAGTTGTACAGAATTTCATTTCCATATTTGCTTTAAAAAATAAATCCTTCATGTTTCAGATTAGCAAAGTTGTATCAAATACAAAATATACTACTCTGCCTTACTGTATAACTAGATGGGTTGCTGGTATCAGCCGACACAGGACGAATCAATGATATCTGGCCTGATCGTGAGTCCACACGGAAGTAATTGAGAGCATTTGTATTTCCAGATAATGTGTATTCTACCACATTATTTGGTGACTGCAAATAAAAATTACACATAGAGACACTGCCAATCTTAAAGAGAACGAGAGATAATTCAATGCATTGTTTAACTACATGGTTTTCATCAATCTTTAAAATGCAAATGCTAAATGTTCCAAATATCCTGACATCATAACCTACAGATAACAAGAAGAAAACAAAGAACCTCTACAATGAAACATTTTTGAATCTACATGTTCTTAATCTCTTACCAACATATTCTGAGAAAAGTTAACTTACCGTGGCATCATTATCCAGAGCAGTGACTGTAGTGATTGTCTCACCCAGCGGCTCAGATTCTGGGATAGCAATGTTGTATGTTTCAGGTTGAAAGGTTGGTGAAAACAAGTTCCTAGTAACATTTACATATACAACTGTAGCATCTGTCAATGGGGGATAACCACCGTCGGATGCCAGCACTCGGATCTAAAGAAGTCAAAGCAATAACAATAATTGTTAATATATAAAGAAGATGCACTCAGTAGTTAAATCTTAACCTATTTTCAATTTTCCCCCTCAAAATTTATTAACCTATACATGTACGAAGGACACTTTTTAAGTTCGTAGAGTAAGCCTATAACTTTTTAACGTGATTATGAAGTTGCACGATTTTTACACAGAACTTGCGTAATCATTCCTCTCTCGAACGGTATCACGGTATGCGGCGCATGAGGTCCACGTGCGTGCTGCGCTGGGTATTTTCAACACGTGGTATTATACACTATAGTAAAATATAGCGTTCAATATGGATGGAAAAATCTCTGAACAGAGGGTATATTGTAAGATTTGAGCACACCTCGGGTTTCCGTCAACGGAAATTCATGCTGATTTGCTAAAGGTTTATGGGAATGGTGCTTTAAAATATGCTACAGTTTGCAAGTGGGTACATCGTTTTAATGATGGTCGGGAGTCAGTTGAAAATGACCCTCGAGTGGGTAGGTCGCTTTCCGTTTCGACGGAAAAGAACGTTGTTACTGTGAAAACGTTAATTGAGGAAGACGCATGTTATACCGTGCCAGAGATAGAAGAATTAAGTGGCATTCATTCGTCAAGTGTTTTGAAGATCTTATGTGAACGACTTGGGCTACGTAAGATCTTCCCAGCCCATAAATCCGCTACAGTACAGGAATATCTGAAAGAATCTGGGCTCGATGTCTTAGATCATCACTCATACAGCCCTGAACTGTCCCCCTGTGACTTTTGGTTGTTCCCAAGACTAAGGGAAATGCTGGCAGGGCACCGTTTTCAATCCCGTTGTTGTATAGGCGGTGCGGTCTACCAGTGTCTGCAATATCTACCTAAAGAGGAGTACCGTACGGCATTCCGGAAATGGGTAGATCAGTGTAAAATGTGTGTTGAGGCAGACGGGGCATATTTCGAAGGTCTTAGATAAATAAAATTTTGATATTTCAAGCAGTTTTAAAAAGACCGCCCTATTCTACGAACTTAAAAAGTGTCCCTCGTACACTGTACATTGTATGGCAGTGCCTCCATATCAGCTAATCTCTAAATCTTGGATTTTCAAACAAAAAAATTATACTCACCTGGTAGAAACTTGTGCCATCATTACTGATACCACTGTTCATTGTAATAAAACCAGTGGACGGGTTGATGTTAAACAGTGTGGGTGCCTGGTCATCACCAATTATAGAGTATGTGACAACATTGAATGGGGACTGCAAGGAAACAATAAATTTTCATTTCTTGACCATCATCAATCTCAAATGAAGCAGTTTTATTACAAATAAAGTTTTGACACTTTCCAAGTCAATAAATTAACAAGAACTATAAAAGCCAATTGTCAGACCAATGAAACTTATTTATTAAAGAGACAGAAGACATTCATGTTCCATGAACTCACAAAGGTGTCAGCATCTGTGGCAGTGACGGTTATCACAGATGTACCAATTCCAACAGAGGAGGTGATAGCACGAGAATACGGTTCATTCTGGAATACTGGAGGGAACTGATTGCGTCGTACATTGATTGTTACTGGAATGGTAGTGCTAGTCAACTGTGGCACACCATTGTCTCTGGCGAATGCATTATACTGTTCAAAAGATAAAAGAGTTCATTTTTTTTTCTGCAAAAACATTTTCCCCACTGGTATATTTACTTCTTTAAAACTTACACTATATAGATAGTCCACACAATTCTTGATAACAATTTTATAAATTAATAATTTTTTTTTTAAATTCTATTCACCGTGAATGTATTCTGAGTTTCTCCTGAGAGGATTCTTCTGACAAAGATCTGACCAGTGCTGGAATCCAGGGAGAACCTGTCAGACTGGGAGTTTACTCCAGAGAGGAAGTAGTTAAATGTGTTGTGTGGGGCCTGCAAATTCAATACAGATTGTAACAGCACTGTCATTTTAATTAATGCAGGAGTGTCTATGACTTCAGAAAATCAGCAATTTCTAAAATTGTCAATAAAAGACAAAAATTTTTTGGCTTTTAAAACCATTTTAGCCATGGGATCTATATCTTACATTAATATCACTGTCGTCAGCTTGAATTGTTAGAATGAGAGAGCCGGGAGCCTGAGTTTCCGGAATTGTAATTTCATAACTGCTCTGTCTGAATACAGGTGCTGCAAGATTTCTTTGTACCGTGACAACAACCACTGCTGATGAGGACAAACGGGGATTTCCTCCATCCATAGCCCTTACTCGAACCTGAAAACAGTAATTATGATGTTCATAATACCTAATTCAGATATATATGTACTACATAATTCAAATATACATGGGCATATCCTTGATGCAAAAGCTGAAGCTGTATCAAATCTATTAAGGAAATGCAGTGGTGTAAAATTATAAACCTGAAATGGCCTTAATGTTTCAGATAATACATGCACATACATAATTAGATTGGCAAACTGTCAACTCCACATGAGGACATTATTTCTGATTTCATAATTAAACCACATGTACATCCCTATTTTACAAGCGGTAATGATGTGGGATACACCATTTAAATCAACATACATTATATGAGGTCTGTGATTCACTGAAAAGTGTTTGTGACAGTCGTATTAATCCTGTGTTTCTGTCTATGTTGAAAAACACCACACTGTTATCATCTCCGATGATGTCATACTCCACAGTATTGAAGGGTGCCTAAAACAAGCAGAAAAATTCTCATATCACAAGTATCTTTGCCACAAGATACAAGGTGGCTTCATGTCGAGAATAGAAAGAAATTAAGCAAGCAGTGGATTAGCGCTCCACTCAGACTGTATCTTATTCCATACCTGGGTGTCTTGGTCCACTGCAGATACTGTAAAAATAGTTGTGCCCTGGAGAACGGTTCGATTGATGGTTGTGGCATAAGGTGTGTTTATAAAGTTTGGCGAGAACTGGTTCCGGATCACATTAATGATAACTGATGCCCTTTGTGAACTTGTGAGAGATGGCACTCCAGTGTCAGACACCACAACACTAAGCTGTAAGGTGAAAAAAAGTTTGATAATCTTGCCTCGATACTGTTTCAAGTATGTGATTTTAATTTCTCAGATACTAGTCAGATACATGTACCACAAACTGTCAACTCCACATGGTATTATTTACAAAAGTCAATACGGCACAGTCATTTAACAATTTCAATCATCCAAAGAAATCCTTTACATGTACAGTACACGACAAATTTCAGACCTTCAATACTCACTGTGAAGCGGTTTGTGTTGGTATTGTCATTCAGTAAGGACTGTTTGAGATAGACAAATCCAGTGTTATAATCAATATCGAAGTACTGCCGAGCAAACTGGTTCGTGAAATCTGTGGACAATGTGAACACTGTCACGTTGTGTGGTGTTCTGACATCCTGATCAGTGGCTCGCACTTGCACAATTGAATTACCAACACCTGTTGTCTCTGGAATTGTTATTTCATAGCTCAGATTTACGAATGCTGGGGCAAACAAATTTCTCCTGACATTAATGTCTGCAAGTACTGTTGCACTCAGAGCTGGAATGCCTCCATCTCTGGCTTCAATTCTTAACTGAAAAATACAATGACCATGCCGAGTATTACAGAATAGGAACACTAAATCTTCTGAATTCAAAGCATACTGATATGAAGATGAGCATCTCTCTTTTGCAGACTAATGAGGACATCTAAATTAAGTAAAATGGGTGTACGTTTGCAGTTCTGTAACATGGACCTATAAATCTTCATTGTCACTAAAATTTATGCAAGATTTCTACATGTAGTTCACACACGTCAATATTTATGAAATCATTGAGAAACATGGAAAAATATGGGGAAGAAAACTGTTGCAGTTACAAATTACAAATATATAATCATCCGTTTGTTTTTTGATTGATAGATGAAAATGAATGCCTCAAAATAACTACCACCATTTTAATCCAGAAAGGGCTTCATGATATGATTCTTTCAAACAGACAAAAATCAATGTGACACTGAAGGTACAAAAGGGACAGTAACTGACATACTCTGTATAGGGTTGCTGTGTCCAGTCTCAGATCCTGGCGGACAGAGATCTGACCAGTGTTTGTGTCAAAGTTGAAATAGGTAGGTCCACTGTCATCTCCAATAGCACGCAAGGTCACCATATTGAAAGGAGACTAAAATAAAAGTGAAGTATGCTGTATTTCATGATATCTTGATATTTCTCTCTATTTCTCTCTCTACATATATATGTAAGTCACATAAATATGGATTAGATTTCATTTGACAAAAGTATAAAGTACAACATACATGTATTTATAGCACAAAATTTAACGGTGATAAAAGCAAAACTAGAAATCATTGTGATGGCAAGCATCACAAAAGGGTCCCTTTTTAGAGCCCTAATAAAACTTGCATCATCAAAATATATATTTATAGAGATTACTGCAAGTGCTCTTGGATCAATTCAGAATTGTGAATTAAATTCAAATCACTGCACTCAAACTTACTGTTGTGTCATCATCTCGAGCAGAAACCTGCAGAATGGAGGTGCCCACCACTTGATTCTCCTGAATGGTTGTAGCATAGTTTGACTGCAGGAAGTACGGAGTCTGTAAGTTCCTAACAACAGTAACGGTAACAGTTGCATCAATGTTAGCACTGAGGCTAGGAGTTCCCAAATCAAAGGCCCCAATTGTCAACTACAAAAGAGCACTTAGTAATTAATGAACAATTCAATAATACAGCAAAATTCTTATTTCATTTTAAAAATTTATGAAATTGAATCAAATTTAATAAAAAAAAAAAATAATAATCAAACAACAGACCTGGTAAAACTGGTTTTGTTGGTTGTCAAAAGATAAAGCCTTCCTCAGAGACACTGCACCTGACACAGAGTCCACATAAAAAAATTCTTGGGCAACTGTATTTCCTTTCAGTGTATAACGTACATCATTATATGGAGACTGAAAGAAAATAGTTACATTTGTTACTATGTCAATTTCTTTTAATCCTATATTACCTTCACAATTTGAGAAAATTCATTTTTAGAAAAAGTTGACATTTATATGATAGTTCTTATAAAATTTATCATCAATTCATACATGTAAAGTTTTCTTCTAGCCAAAATAAAACATAATATTTGTGCACATACCGCAGTATCTGCATCATTGGCTGTGACTGTAATCAGAGTCTGTCCAAGAGCATTGTTATCTGGCAGATTGGCAGAGAGTGAGGTCTGTACAAATACTGGTGCATTCAAGTTACGATTAATCGTAATAACCACTACACTTGTGTTGCTCCTGCTTGGAATTCCATTGTCATATGCACGAATGCGCAGCTGAAACCCAAATATACAATTTTTTTTTACTAGAATTACAAACAATATGAACAAATATTGTGTGTATATGTGTGCGTGTCTGTGTGTGTCTTTGTAAAATTTTATGTTTTTCGTGCTTACATAATAGATAGCAGCTGACTGGCTGGACAATGACTGCTTTGTGGTAATTGCTCCAGTGAATTGATTCACAGCAAAGTACACAGGTGCTGAACCATCTCCGATTACTTCATATTTTACCTGTTCAAAGGTGTTCTGAAAAAGAAATGATTGGTTTATAATCCTGCTATCTAAAGTTCAGGAACAGTGTATATCTGTTGAGAACCTCCTCATACTCTTCTAGTACTAAACGATAATGAAGAAAATTAGCAAATTTTTTTAATAAAGTTTTTATGAATTCCTGTGTTTGCAGCTCTTTTCCTGGATATAACATGATGTGAAGATATTATGTTAAAAAAGAATATGTTCTCAATACCTAAACTACATGTAAAAGTAGAGACTCACAGTTGCATCTGCATCACGAGCTGTCACTTGATATATGGACGTCCCAGTTGGCAAATTCTCCTGAATGAGGCGTGAGTAAGGCTCATTGACGAAAAAAGGGGTATTTTGATTTCGAATGACGTTGACAGTGACAGTGGCACTCTGTGCAGCCACCCGACCAGCACCATCACTCAGTCTGACAATCAGCTGCACACAAAAAACTTGATATCATGATAACATGATATTTCTATTACTATAAAGTACATGCATATCTTTTGCATGAGTTACCTTAAAATACAATAATTAAAATCAAATAGATACCTGTTAGTACTACAAATAATATACAACTGTGCATTGTGGATAGGGATTAACTTCCATGATTTTACAGTGCTTTATATTTATGTACATAATTCATTTACTTGGTACATGTACATGTTTCTATAAGTGCTTGCTTATTTTTGAAATATTTTGAGATGACACGGTGTACGCAGAATTCTTTTCCCCACATTTTCCTGATGTACAGACCTTATACTGGTTGTTGACTGTATCCTGATACAGCGATGATCTCAGTGTAATTCTGCCATCATTCACACCCACTTGGAAGTAGAGTGGTCCTGGATCCTCTCCAACAAGTGTGTAGACAAGGGTATTATAGGGGGCCTGTGAAACATATTCTGGAGTAATCTAGTTGTCAAATAATGGAACGTACACACTTACGGTGCAAGAGCATGAAAGCTTTTGATATAAATCCTTTTCCATTTTATACTGTATGTACAGTATTTGAAATACAGAATATATATTTCCTTGTCAGTAAACATATTATATGTGTAGCATTTTAAATTTTGTGAAAAAAAGGGGTTTTATTCATGGAGTTAGACAAGTTTAATTTAGATGCTGATTCAAGGAATATACATATAATATACCAAATATGAAGCGTGAAATGAAAGCAACATGTACACGTATATGTATAGTCATGATCCAAGTTAAAAACTCCTTAGTGAAAGTGGGATGCAATTAAACACCATGTTAAATGAGACTTAAATAAGACACTAACAGCAAAGTCTTGATCAGTGGCAGAGAGTTGTAAGATAGTGGTTCCAAAGCCCTGAGTCTCCAACACCTGAATTGTTGTCTGATAGTTAACACCAGCGCCAGGAGAGGTCCAGAATGGTGTATTCAGATTTCTGTCGACTGTCAGCACCACAGAGGCATAGGCAATACGGCTGGGAGAGCCTCCATCTGCTGCCATCACCAGTATCTGTGTTACAAGTCAAAGAACAGTTGTTTAGTTTATTCATGTGTTGATTTATTCACTAATTCCAAGATAATATTAAAGTATAAAAACTTATATTTGATACAAAGAGTTTCGAATCTTTCCCTAACTACAAATTTGATTCCTCTTTCCCATGATAAGAATTCAATAATGAATAAACAATTGTTTACTCACTGTGTACTGGGCATCAGAACTAGATGTCACTGTGTTTGAGATCCTAATGACGCCATCCTGTTGTATGCTGAACAAGTTCACATTATTACTCTGGGACACAATGCTGTATGTCACCTGGTTGTATGGGGTCTAAAAACAGAAATTTGGAACATACTGGTATATTAATTTATTACTTGAAAAAAAAATACCGTGATTAAGAATTTAGAAAAGATTTAGAAAGGCCTTTCTTTAAGTGTATTAATATCAACAGGATTTATAGTGCTTTTAAGTTTCTCACATATTTATAGTTGGAGTTACAATTTTAAGATTTTTTTTTCATTTTTTTTTTTGAATATTAAAATGTCCAATGTTAATTTGTCTTGTTTTATCATGTGATTTTCCATACCTTGTAAAGCGCTTTAGAGTTTCTTATAAGATAAAGCGTTATATAAATGTTATTATTATCATTATTATTATTATTATTAAATACCACAGTAATAACTACCACATGGATTGATAATGATAATTTTCTGTCATAGTTACATGTACAAGTCTGCAAAACAACTAAACAGTACTATACTGATATTGCTAAGCCTTTTTTCTTTATAGCTGAATCTGGTTTGTTTAAATCAAAAGACAGGCTTACTCTGGTATCAGCATCAGTAGCCGTAACTTGGAACACACTAGTTCCAGCAGCCACAGTCTGCTGCATATTCCTGGCATAAGGCAGATTCTGGAAGACTGGGTTGAACTGGTTCCTGATGACAAAGATGGTCACTGTGATTGGAGTAGTTGTCTGTAGCCTCGGAGTACCAAAGTCTCGGGCAGTAACCGTCATCTATAAAGTAACATTGTAATCTTTGGTTTTACTGGTCAAACAAGATAATATTGCATTTAATATGCAACAAAGTGACTAATGTGAAGACCTACAACTCGAAGCATTGTTAACAAAATCTGAATTTCAATCTATGTGATGCTATGCTAAAATCATACTATATGCTTTAGAGAATGAAAATCAAATATCTTAGAACCTGGTACTGGTTGTTGGTGAAAGTGTTGGTGTCTTCAGTGAGCGGTCGTTTCACTGATACTTGTCCTGTGGTGGGGTTCAAATTGAAATAATTCAAAGCCTGTGTTGTTCCAGTTGCTATGTATTCAACATTGTTGCTACCAGTCTGAAAAGAAAAACATGATAAAACAAGATGTATTTGTGAAACACTGATACCTTTTTACGGCAGCAAAGTAATTTTAGTACCCAAAGACAGGTCTGTCACAAGAAATACAAGTGTGAAATCTGAAGCCTTAGAACTAACCATTCAAAAGTTATGGCCAATGTTAAAGATTTTGATAAGTAGCTCAAACCCAAAAGTCACAATAAAAAAATTGAAACTTAAAGTAAGGTCTTATCAATAGGAATACACATATGAAATATGAAAACCCTATTACCATCTTCACAAAATTATGGCCAAGACTAAAGTTTCTGTAGTCAAACAGACTGACAGACAGACAAACCAAAACTATATTCCCCCAAATGGAACAAGAACACAACAAAGCACTCCTTCTCAATTTGTTATAGTATCAAACACATTGGACCTGATGTGATTTACATACATGTATCCAAACATATCAGTGTTATGCATTTTTAAACCTGCATCAATATATCCCCTCTAATGCCATTTCAAGTAGATAGTATAAATTACAAGTATTTTGTATAAGATATGTTAGAGCTATTAATTATCTATCATTATTAACTTTATAAACTCTGGAACAAAAAACAAATTCAAAAATTGCTGTCAGCTATTGCCCGTGGTGAACAACCATCACCACTAACCCCAATTTCTTACCAGAGAGTCTGAATCATCACTAACCCCAATCTCTTACCAGAGTCTGAATCACCACTAACCCCAATCTCTTACCAGAGTCTGAATCACCACTAACCCCAATCTCTTACCAGAGAATCTGGATCAGTGGCAACCACTGAAACAATGGTCTCTCCAAGGGTTTGGGATTCCAAGATGGTAACATTATAATTTGGCTGATTGAAGACAGGAGCCTGGAGATTTCTGTTGACATTAACTGTTAAAACTGTAGTATCATATAGGGCAGGGTATCCATTGTCATAGGCTTGCACCAAAAGCTGTAATATAACAAATACAATATTTATAAAATTCATCAGAATTACATTTAAATCCACTGTCTGTTGGGAAATGCATCCCATTAAAGCTGAAAAAAGTAGATGAGACTATACTTTACCCTGTAGACAGAATTGACATCATTGGAGATGGTTGCAGTCAATCTAACTTGTCCAGACGTCTGATCAATTGTGAAGAAATTACTTCCTGCATCAGCCCCAACTAAGGCATAAGAAACAGTTCCAAATTGCTGAAAATTCAATTACATGCATTACATCTTTATGTTCATCGTTATTTGAGATAAACACAGTAAAACATACTTATAGCAAAGTGCTGAGAATGAATAACTTTCATAAATATGATTCATTATTTCCAATAAGATTTAAAACTACAGAAAATGAAAATCACTTCCCTGTGAGTGTGAATTCATTATTTGTGTTTTTGCTGAAACTGTGCTTGACTGTACTGCCAAATTAAATATTTTCAAATACTGTTGCATCACTAATTTTCATGAGGTCAAATTTTCTGGTTAGGGAAAATGTTTATGGGGACTTGATTTTGTAGTCAAAGAGCATTTATTTTTCAAGGTAGTTCTATTCATGGGCTTTTCCATCACACACACACACACACACACACACACACACACACACACACACACACACACACACACACACACACAAATTCACTCTCACAAAAATTTATGATTTACATTATCAGAAATCCTACATACAATAAAAAATGCATGCATTAGTCCATATACAGGTTTGTGTATATCAATTTATGTAATGCATGCATTTTCTGCAATATAGATTATTTCAATTACATTATTATCATTGTCTACAGCTGACACTTGGAAGATATTGGTGTTCACTACTGTGTCCCTGGAAATCGTGGTTGTATAAGGAGCATTGACAAATCTGGGTGGATTGTTGTTGCGGAAAACATTTATAAACACTTGCACTAAAGAAGTCGCAGTCAGGGATGGTATTCCTCTGTCAGAGGCCTTCACATACAACTGAAAAAATATTATATAATACTGTATATTAATCCCAGTTTTCTCATTTACACATCATTTACAGATCAACATCACAGATTACAAATATAATCATAAGAAGTAATGTACATAAAACAAACTGTGCAAAAAGTGTACTCGTTACTCTAAAGCTGCTCTATATACAGTTTGTATCTTGGTGTGAATTTAGAATGGGACTAAATCATTTTCTAATGCATGGAGGCAAAAATGTCATAGTATACAGTGATTATTCTGGTCTAATGAACAACTTACTGTGTACTGAGATGGGTCTGTGTTGTCAGTGTATAATGGAACTTTGACAGATATGGATCCAGTGTTGGAGTCAATTAGGAAGTAGGTGTTTGTGGCATTCAGTGCATATACTACTTGGTTGTTTGGAGGCTGAAAAAAAAAAAAGATCAATACACTATACCACCTTCAACCCTATTTTTTTAATGTATTAATTCAAATTGACACTTTCTTGCAAAATCATTAAACGTAAATACAGGAACTGTGTCAACAGCTTTTCCTAGACCTTTTTAAAAAACATAGAAACTTTTGTCCTAGTCTGTAATCAATGTTTGCAGTAAGAAAAAAAAATAGCATGAAATTTTCATCATTATGACGTATATTTTGTAAGTCCTTTTGATTAAAACTGAGAATAAATATGACATTGCATCAAAATTCTTGCACAAAACACACTTTTTTGTACCTGAGAATCAGCATCTGTGGCTGTGACCTGTAGAATCCCAACACCTAAAGCCTGGGTTTCCAACACACTTCCTTGAAAACTTGGCTGGGTCCAGACTGGAGAAAAGAAGTTTCTGCGAACAGTCACATACACAATAGCTGTTGCTGATCTTTGAGGGGATCCATTGTCTGAAGCCACCACCCTTATCTGTTCAAAAATTTAATAAAGTTTTTAGGTTATTTTATTTTCTCCACATAAATATTCATGTGCTTACAAATCATCTCATCCAGTAATTATATTCCATTTATTATATCATCACAACCAAAGGATGTCCTTTGCTTGTGACATACATTTCTATAATGAAATACAGATGAAGTAAAATATTTTGTATTGTTTCCTTAAATTTTCAATTTCATATAGCTTTCTGAGGAGAGGCCTTGGGTTTTTTGGGTTTTTTTAGTTTACACTTGTAGTGTAATCCATTTTTGTGTACACTCTTTCTGTCAAATTAATTTTTGCATTGAAGTTCAAGTGAGGATTTTAAATTTTCTCAAAGCTCCTAATTAATGCACTAAACTGTGGATAAAATGTGAAAAATAAGCTTTCATTATCAACATGTGTGGGATAGGGAAATTCTACCTCTGGAACAAGGTCTAGAACATGGTAAAGCCTCATTCCAGACTGAGAATCTTGTCACCTCTATGAAATTTTCCAGTCCCATAAATTTGTACTAATGAAGGATTCTAGTACATGTTAGTCTCACCCTGTAGAAATCTGTAGGCTCTGACTGCAGACTAGCTTTGACTGTAACCAGAGCTGTATATCCCGATCCAGAACTAGTGCTAGAACTAATTTGGAAGAAGTTGGGAGCTGTGTCATCTCCAATAATACTGTATGAAATCTGGTTGAACTGTAACTGAAAAATACATTGAAATAAAGATTGAATTCCTATTTAAGTTTGTTTTAAAAATCTAAATTCTTTTTCATATTAACAATAACTTGACATTTGAAATTAAGATACAGTTTATATCTTCTTGAAAGACAATATGCATTCAGTTCATACACTGGTATCTGCATCAGATGCTGAGACAATCTGCACACTGCTGCCAATGGAGGCAGTCTCTTGAATAGTCACTCTGTATTCTGTGCTGAAGAAGATGGGAGCTTGTTGATTTCTGATGATCGTGACATTCACCACTGCCTGGTTAGTGGCTGTTCTTGGTGGTTGGCCCTGGTCACTTAAACTTATCCTTATCTGTAAAACATATTGAATGAAATGAGTGAATACTTTCTATTGGAGATTTTCTTCTGTTACGTTGATATCCACATCATGAGTAATACTGTGTAGAACTATTCTACAATCAGTGCCAAACAGACATGTACAAGTATATAAATCTATTGTACCATAAATGAAATGTATTTACAATAATATGACTTGACAAAAGGCAAACTGAGCTATGCAACTGTAAATTATGATAAGTCTAGTTACTTTGAAACAGATAGTTTATTCAACTATAGGTGAGAGTGTTTGAGTTGTCAACTTCCCAAAACTGAGATCAATATCTGTGCCATTAGCAAGATCAACAACTCAGTGAGTGACAAATTGGATCGGCAGTTACATTGAAAGAGCCAGTAGTTGAGGTGTCTACAACACGATGTGACACATGACAAGTGCCAGATGTTGTAAGCTCCACAACTTGGTGAGTGTGAAGAGTAAGCTCCATGAATTATTGAATGTAAAGAGTCTCTTGTTCACAGCTAATGGGACATGGCTATCTGATCTTATCTATCATTACCTAGGATAACTATTTCGGCAAGATAATGATTGATGAAATAGGCCCATTGTTCAGGTATAAAAAATTAGTTCAAAATTTTGCATAGCTGAGTTGCCTCAAAATATTCTGCTGATTGTGATTTACTGTCTACTCACAGAGAACAAAGACTGGCTGGTCTGAGTCGGAGACTGACGCAGAGAAACTGCCCCTGCACTGGAGACCTGAAAAAATTGTAAGGCCTGGCTGTCTCCAACAATGGAGTAGGTCAGCAGGTTGTATGGAGACTAAAAAGAAAGCATAGATAAATGAAATATGGTAACAAATGTTCTTCACAATTTATAAAAATTTTTCTATAATTATCATTCAAAGATTACTGACCTATCGGTCAAAAAAAAAAATTTGAATATTTGATATCCCAGATCATCTGTTAACTTTGCCTTCTTCCATGACCTGTTTAATCTATGTACTGAAGTACAGTACCTATCCACTGGCCCTTGACTTAGTACAGACAAGTGCCCCCGACTTAGTACTGACCAGCGCATCTGTATCCCGAGCCTGCAAGTTGACAATGGTTTGTCCAAGAGGGTAGTTCTCAGCAATGGACTGAACATATGATGTCTGTAACCATTCTGGGGTCTGTAAGTTTCTGGTGACAGAAATAAATACTGTGGCATCCCCCGTCAGGCCCCCACCATCTGTTGCTCTAACTCGCAGCTACAAGCACATCACATATATTAAATGAAAGAAAGTTACTTTTTATCTCTACATCATGTGAAAAACTTATAGCAGAAATAAACTGAAAAATAAAGCTATAACTACATAACTGCAGTAGTTTATCAATACACTCTGACCCTTACAGTATAGGATGCTGAGTTGTCCTTCGTCAAGGTATCTCTCACAGAAATAAGGCCACTATTTGCATTTATGCTGAAGTAAGAAATAGCTAGACCATCTCCAATGACTGAGTAGGTGATAGTGTTGTAAGGTGACTGTCAAATAAAACAAGTCCACAAATAATCATATTATCTCACAAAAAACCACATCAAACAGCTATGTTACACAAAGTTCTTTTTTTCACTGCCACTGATTACATGCATTTAGCACCATGACTTACCACTGTGTCTCCATCAGTCGCTGTGACTGTGAAGATGCTGCCTCCAATGTTGAGATTCTGGGCAATAGTTGTGGCATACTGACCAGAGTTGGTGAATACAGGGTTCTGTGTGTTTCGGATTAGGTTAATTGTGACTGTAGCAGAGTCACTCTGCTGAGGTGTCCCTCTGTCTGTTGCTGTTACTGTCACCTGAAATCCATAAAAGTTATTACATCAGAAATCACTGTTTTGTCATCAACATAATTTATATAAAGATACCTATATTTTTCATCTGTATTACCAATTCATCTAAAATTGATGTTTAACATACTTTTTCATCACACAACAGTACTGTTTCCAGGTTCATAACACAGGTTTGGAAAAATGATATGCACTCGTAGCACAGGTTAATAACAATGCAAATTATGTAGGGTCATGTGAGGTCAGCTTGTGCTAACATAGATACAAATACTTACTGCAAACGTTCTTAAAATGGAAAGTAACTAAAATATGCGTTTATTGATAGTTGTACAACAGAATCTTACACTTGTGCTTCTGGCATATGAAATTTACGAAATTCACTACCAGATTTAAATATTTCCCTCACCAAGGCTCGGGAAATATTAAATCTGGCAACTCATTTCATAAATTTCATATGCCATAAGCACTCATTCAAGATCCTTTATATACTTTATATACTACACTGTACATCTCATTCGGACAGTATATATATATGTACGACAAAAATGTACTCTTACCTGGTAAGATGATGGCCTGTTAACATCTGAGGTGAAGAGATTTTGCAGGTAGAGCACACCATTAAAAGGATTAATGTAGAACAAACTATTGCCAGAGATTGGATTCACACCAGCAATTGCAAAGTCCACACGGCTGTTATCAGTGTTCTAAAAAACAATGTGTATATTTTGATTACTTATGCAGAACTGTGGAAACATCATTTTTAATTCTTATAATGAGTCATTTCATTATAAAATTCATCTTCCTTTTAAAGAATAATTCTGTTGGAACCAATGTGCCTGACAAAGAATGACTTTCAGTCTGCACAATTTTCATACAAAGCACAGATAGCAGTTTGGGGCGCAATCACTATGTACAATCTAATATTGGAAAAATAAAACTGGAAAAAGAAGACAGGTTTGTCCATATCTTAGTTCTTCCAATATCTACACAGATTGCCTTCTGTATAATAAATACCACAATGAAAACTTTTTTCACGTAAAAACTTACTGGAGTGTCATTGTCAGAAGCATCAAAGTTGGCAATTTCAGTGTTGATGCTGGCAGTTTCTGGCACATTTAATGTTGTAGTTGGTTTTACAGAAATTTGGGGGCGGAAGTCATTCCTGTCCTGTGAATCACAAAAGTTCAAAATCACCATAACTATATTATTACTGATCACAAATAAAAACGCAAAAAAAAACTGTGCCACTAAAAATTCAGCTTAGTACATTTGGAAAAAAGGGTTACATACCAGCACAGTGATCTGTATTGTGGCTGTGGCACTAGTGATGACTGTGTTTTGACCATCAGTAGTGGTCACTAAAAACTGATAAAACTGCTTTGTCTCAAAGTCCAGGGAATTTTTGGAGAAAATTCGACCTGATCCATCTACTGTGAAAGCAAAGCCATCAGCAGCCTGGTTGTTTCCATTAATTATAAGGTACTGAATGTTGGGAACTGCATCAGCATCAGCAGCCTGAAATGATGTTTCATGGTCATAAACAGTAATATGTCACTTTAATGGTGTTCACAACTGAATCTAAACACATCTCAAAAATAACAGAATGTATGATATATACATGTATGTACAAATACAGTGCATGCTCAAGTTCAGTAAAAAAAATAAGGCCTGATTTTTCAAGAAAACTGTCTGTTTTCAAGAGCTGGTTAATCTTTAAACCAGTGAAATGTTTTAGGAACAAATATGCCCTCAATGAGGAAATATTGGAAATGACTAACTTTAAATTTAGAATATCTGTAATGAAAAATATGGGTTATCTACCAGTCAGGGGCAACCATAATACTGTGTTTGATCTCTATCAGGAAAAGAGTTCCAAAAATCAAAAGCAGTATTTTTTTTTGTATCAAGAGTGAATTGATTTATGACCTTGCAAGATTCAAAATGAAAGGGAGTCATATATTAATACCATAAGACATTTTGACCAATAAGGGCCATCTACTCTCTTGAGTTATCAGTGCAACAAGTTTGATATCTGTTATGCAAAAGGTTTACAGTATGTTGAGCAGACAATAGAGTAGATTGACGCTTGACTTTAAAATCAATAGGGGGCATCTGCTTCTTAGGGGGAACCATTGAAATCAAAGTAACAAGTATGTCACACAAAGGATTCCAAAATATTGAGAGGACAATATCTTCCCATGCCCCGAATAAATTGATCCTTGACATCTGACCTCAAAATCAATATGGGTCATCTACACTATAGGGGAAACTAGTACAAGTCTGATTTCTGTCACAAAGAATTCTTAAGTTATTGAGAGGATGTCACTTGGTCTACCAACAGACATACCAACCGACTGACAGATGCAAACTAATGTCAACGTACCACAACTTGCAGGATACTCTGACTGACAACATTATTCTCAGGGACAGACACCGCATAATTTGTCTCTGTGAAAATTGGCACACTGTCTTGGATGTCCTGAACATTGACAGTGACAGTGGCAGTGCCTGTCCTACTGTCAACAGCACTGTCTCTGGCCAGGACCAAAAAGTAATAAGTTCTTTGAGTTTCATAATCCAATGGCTGGAGGGTTGTTATTGCCCCTGTGTTGCTGTTGATCGTAAACCTATAAACAAATATATATTAATAACATAATTCAATATTTTGGCAAAGAAAAAATATTTTATTCTTTTATGTCCACAAATTGATCCACATAATGTAATTCAACTCTTGCTATGTCCACTTTTCCCAAATTGTTCTACAATTCTTAGTTATGGAAATTTACTTATGACAGGGTTTTCTCCTGATGATCTGACAGTTCATTATATAAGCAGAGAAGAATTACAAAATGTAGAAAGAATTGAGATATGTCACTTACTGGTTTTGGAAAGAACTGGGTGGCAGTGGTTGAATGGAGTATGTAAGTGCAGAATTCGGTGTTCCTGATTGATCATTATCGACAGCCTGATAATTCATATAAATATATACATTGTATAAAGTTAATCAATACAATGTTAACTTTTGATATACATTTGTAGCAATCATATTAAAACTAAATTATTCTTTTAGTAATTCAACTTTAGTTTATTCTCAAAGTCCTAAATTTTTATCAAGAACACCACTAGTTCTGAATACTGATCATTTACATATGTATGTCACATAGATAAAAAAAGGTCTTGTCAGGAAATACATATTAAACAAAACTTACAGTCACTGTTCCAACAGCCACTTGATTGACTTGGCCTTCTTGAACACTGAATGAATAGAGTTGATTGTTCAGGAATTGTGGATTGTTATCATTGATGTCCATGATAGAAATTGACAAGGTAGCTGTTGCACTCTGAAACAATTACAAATTTATATGTGTAGAAGTTCTACATGGAACTGGGAGTCCTGCCAAAATCACCATAATAAAAATTTCAGTGACATCTTAATTAGTAATTCAATTTCACGTATAAAATGCAGTTTAATTGATTAATTTGACTTTATCAACATTATTTATACATGTATATTGCATAAACTAAGTTTCTGTTAAGTTGCATTATATGACATCCTATGACTTAAATGTTTGCTACATCAATATTGCTCAGCTTAAGAGAATATTAATATTTTCTTTAGAATTATTCATCAAATTACATCAAATACATTTTACTAAATTATAATGCATGAAAATAAAAAAAAAAGTTGGGACAGTTTATGCTTTTATATAAACTGCTTATCATTTTTTATAATACATAAACTGGTCCAATTTACTTACTTTAAACCGTATAAAATGAACATAAATTACTTAGATAAGAATCAAATGTACATGTATCCACAAAGTCATCACGAATGAAATGTATTGTGTAACATGTTCCACATAATGTGCACTGATCATAGTTCTGCAAGTACATGTTGTTGTCCTGCATCAATTCAAGACCAATGTATTGTAAAATTTGAACATTTTCCTGACCTGCTGAACATACATGTAACTATCTGCTAGTATTCTCTATTAGAGAAATTAGAGAAAGAAATTGATGACATGCAACATCTGGCTGTCCTTTATTTCCTATGACTTTATGTTTATTGTAAAAAGTCAATCGCATATCATTTACAGGTTATTAGCCAAGAATGTGCCTCCCTTATTTGAAAATAGCAGTGATCTGTTACATATTAGTTTGAGTATTTCCTGGCTTTTACAGTACAGTAAAAACCCAGGTACATGTACTTTTTAGAAAATCTGTAGAAGAATAAAAAGAGATAAAATACATAATTTTTATCTAAATTATGTAGAAAAAATGCATACATATGTGGAGGTAGTTAGAAATTTAGTACATGGATCTTTTAAACTGTGAAGCATACCCTGCTTGTAGATGTTTCTCTGGCAAACAAAATGATGACATAGTTTGGTCTCCCTTCCCGATCCAAAGTGTTTCGTGTTGAAAGTATCCCACTGAAATAATAAAGCAAAGTTTATTTTCCCCATATAATTTCAGAATTAAATGAATGAATTAAAATCAAACAAAGACTGCATACTTGGAGGCATTGAGGACAAAGTCAGAAATCTGGATATTGTTGAAGGTAATGTCTTGCATGGCATATGTTAAAGTGTCTCCTTCTGGGTCAGAAGCCTGTCAGTTGTGATACAAGTAAAACATGTATATTTCATTTTCAATTTCATTTAAGTATTTGTATAAATACATGAAGTGTCTAATCTAGACAACCAATATGACATTTGGATATGTATATCTTACTGGTGATGCAAACACTGAGCTGCCAACAGGAATTCCCTCACTGACTCGAATATTGTAAGTGCCAGCTGTAAAGGATGGACCCTGGTTTATGGCAGTTCCTGTGACACTCACCACAATTACTGTTGTAGCAAACCTGAATGAAAATTAGCAACAGCTATATATATATATATATATATATATATATATATATATATAAAACGAGATATAGTACTATTGCATTATCAATATATACATGTTGTTTAAACATGTTTGCATGTACATGACACATCTACAACTTATAAGACATGAAAAAATAACAGATCTTGACACATACCTTTGATCAAGACCAGAGCCACCATCAGCAGCTCTTACAGTTATTGTGTATTGTTCATCTCCAGACACACTTCCAATACAATCCACCACTCCTAGAGTACCACTGATACGGAACTTACTAATTGCATTGTCATTGGCATTTTTGGAGTTACTGACAGCAGAAATAGAGTAAGACACCTGTCCAAATATTCCCGTGTCAGCATCTGTTGCTTGTACCTGAAATTTTACCTCACAAATGATTTTGTTATCACTTCAAAGCACCTCCAATCCCCCATCTACATAAGATTTAGATCATCAAATGGTTGTATGGGCATTACCGTGGCCACTGTTACTCCGTTGCTTGGTGTGTATCCTCCTGCACTGATGGTTGCTTGATAGGCAGCAGCTGGGAATTCAGGTGCATTATCATTGGCATTGGCAACATTCACAGTTAGAGTAGCTGTGGTACTACGTCTCTCTACTGTGTTAGCTTCCCTCACAAGAACCTGCAAAAAACATGGAGAGATTAGAAATTACAATAATTTTATTTTCATGTGATACAAGAACAAACCGATTGTCTTTCCATTAAATATTTTCTATCTTGCCTCAATTCCCACCCATCTGGTGTCAGTCCACACGATAAAAATACCTAGAAAGCAGGCATAGAATCAAGCTGACAGTTGCATATCCCACTAACTGGGACTACTGCAGCAGAAGAAAGACCAAAACCAAATAGTGAGTTGGATTTTGAAACTATATGTATTTACTGTAAATTAACTTATTTTACAAGATATATGTACAGTGTATGTGATAAAATTTTACCGTAAAAGTAAACTGTGAATTGGTCTCATAGTCCAGACTACCAGCACTGACCAGTGAAATGAACCCCTTACTGTTTACTGAAAATACGTTGGTATCAGGCACAAAGAAATAGGTTGGGTCAGCATCTCCTGGTAACTGCACAGAAATAAGATTTGTCATATAGCAATATCAACTATGAAAAGAACCTTTTCTTTCGAGACAATTTCATGCATATAATTCCATGTCTATCATAATGAAAAATACATGTAGATCACCTATTTCTCATTTCAAACTACATGCAATTTACTTGTAACATTCATCAATAACAAATGTACAACAGAATATCTTGCAAAGATGCAACCTCATGATCAACTAAAAATAAAGGAATTAATGGAATCAAGATAAAACATACCACATCTTGGTCAGTTACTACCAACTGTAGTGTATTTGTGCTGCCCTGAGATCTTAATGGAGTTCCTGGATCAGCATCTTCACTGATTGTTCCAATAAAATTCCCACTGGAACTTGTGACAACTGGGTCAAAATTGTTAGTGCCACTCACTGTGACCTCAACAGTGGCACGAGTACTTCGTCGATGTCCGGTTTCTTCAGAGGCCTGTTGTATAGAAAAAGAAAATAAATGAGGGACTCATTTGAATATAATTTAGTTATCTGGTGCCTTTGTAAACAGATGAAATGTGTTTACATATCTGTAAGGCCAAATATATGAATTGTTGTGTTTTCACTAACATCCAAATAAAAATTAGGGTAGGCACGGTAGGTTGGTAGGAAATAAATTATAGTTTTTCTCAGACTTTATTTTAAGAGTTCAGAAAGAAACATTCTGATCACAATCTCCATCCAGGTACATGAACATATTGAACACAATGTGCTAATTTTTCATTATCAATGCAATTTTAAATATGCTTTAATATAAATTACCTACAATGTACAGGGTGACTCTTCATGACTTGAAATTCTCTCAAAGTTCTTGATCTTTCAAAGTGAAATCACAGCAACAATATTTTTCTCTATATAATTAAGCAAATTTACTATTGATCTCTTAAAGTGAAATCTGGGTCCTGTGAAAATATTTTATTGTTTTTCACTCTCAGTCTCTCAAAGTCATGGTAGCGTATATACACCATCACTCAAGCATATAGTTATTTCAGCTTGGACCTTCCCTGGATAACCCTGAATGCCTGGAAATAGCTTGTTAATTAGGTGTCTATATAAGTGACACATTACCTGGGCTTCAGGGTGGAAAGTCAATTGTTTAATTGGTCAGTTTTCACCATACACCTGTGCTTTGTCATTATGATATAATTTGACTATGCAAAAAATTAATGACTTGACAAGGAGACAGTAATTTTGAGAAAATAATTCAGACATGACAATGAAGCATTGCTATTTATAACAATTTGTGCTTTGTGTAAAGCAACTTAAAATTGATTAGTGTGCTCTATGAAGTTAGTGACTGTGAAACTTTGTTCTTTATGAGAAATTTATCTTGTTAATATGTACATGTAAGTCTATTTTAGCACAAAAGAAGACCAAAATAAAAACAAACTTAAAATACATTCATATTTTTATTTATGCAAGGTAAAGCTCAGTGTTGTTGAAATCAAGTCAGTTACCTACATACATGAAGGACATGTTAAAACAATCCCAGAATGTTGTAGATATGCAATCAAATTACTATAAAATATCAATCATTATGGCTGGACCTTAAATTCCCTGATTTGACTTGACCTTCAATCTCTCAAACTCTTGAAGCTTTATTAAGGTCTCTTGAATTCTGAGTTATCAAGAGTCACCTTTAATTACAGTGTCAACTCAAAAACAAATTATTCAATGATCTCTTGAACAATATGTTAAATTTGTAGAATAGGCGATGCAATTTAGGGTTAGTCAGGTAAGTGGAAATACATATAATTCTATTTTTGGCCTTATTTGCAACATTTACTACTAATGAAACTTTGTTTCTGCTCACCCGTAAAACAAGCTTCAAATTTCCATTAACACTGGCTCTGTTAATGCTCTGTGTCTGGGTAATAAATGCCGAGTAGAAATTTGACCCAGTCTGTTGCTGAGTTTGCACAGAAAAGAAGGATTCATAACCATTTGGCACAGCTGTTTGAAAATATTGCAAAAAAAAAAAAAAAAAAAAAATACAAGTTATTATAGTACCAAGCATGAAATCAATAAAGAATACTTTTTTCTTCCAACAATCTTGTAATCAAATTCAGGCTTAGATTTCTCGAAAAAAAAATCTTGAACCTAAGTTCGAGTTTTCTTTTATTTGAGCAGTCAAACTCTGATTAAAATCTCAGACTATAGTCCAAGTTTTGATTTCAGTTCTTTTTCAACATGTTCAAGAAATCCAGGTCTGATAGTTTTAAGAAAATTTTTACATTGAATTTACATTTTATCTCATTAAACTTAATATTCATTTGATGACCAAAAAAGGAAAAACCACTGACTTGTCTCAATATCAAACACAATAGCAGCATTCAGTGTGTCCTTGTCTCTGGCTTGAATTGTCACTGCTTGACTAAATGGAGTTTGAGGAGGGTAAGGGAAGATAACCAATTGTGAATTCTGTAAAAAAAAAATTCTTTATATGACATCTAGCCAAATAGCATTTACATGTACTTATTCAAATTCTATAAAGCATATAGTTTGCAATTCATTAAAGCATTTCATATTTGTGTATAGGAAACATTGTCAATAGTACATGAACTTCAAAATTTGATTTTATGTCATTTAACACATACATAGGCACAATTTTAATACATAGAAAAGAATAACTCGTACCAGTGATGTAGATGTCACACTACTTGTGTATCGGGGATCAAAACAGTAACCAAGGTATCGAAAACAAGTTGAATATTCAAAGGTGGGACCCAAATCATCCCCATCTATAATGGTCACAGTGAAAAACTGTGTGGATGTTCTCCTCTCAGCTGAATTGATTGGATTGTCCTAAACACACACAAAATCAAATATTAGCTTATATTCTATATAATATCCAAAATAAATTTCAGTGACAAAAACTCTTTATCATTTTTATCATTAATTACAGCATATAACAAACATTCTTTAAGTACTGCATAGAAATACATGTCCCTTACAAGTACCAAGTCAAGTCATTTGCATAGTAATTTGCAAACGGTCCCCTTTGAAATTTTAAAAGTGTAACTTTTTTGTTTTCTATTTAATTTTCATATTCAAAATATGTCAAGAGTTATCTGCAAACAAAGATGTCTATATTGTTGCATCAAAGAACTCTTCACTCATATCCTCAACCTTGCTGTGTTTGGAACAAACCACACTAGCTTGTCTTCCAGTATTATGTACAATAAACATATTAAGATCAGCATTTTCACTTCTACCCAGCATATTCAAAATTAACAACTCTCTACCCATGTTTTGACTGGCACTTGATGTCTACTGTGTGTGTAAATAAAAAAATTGAAAAATCTATAAATTGAATATTTTTCAACAAATGGATGAATATCATTTATTAATATCAGAAAACATTATAATTTTGATCTCTTGTGGCAAATAAGATGAAATAGATTACAAATTGGTATGCCTTAGATTAGGATCTCACACAATAAAAAAAAAATACAGAGAATTAGACAGAGTAGAGGAAATAATTCAGTCAACTATGACATTAAGTTCTACAATTTTTGTTGGAATAATTCAAAAACATTCATATTCAAATGGAATAATTCAAATTTCAGCTTCCTACATCAAAGCATGAAGAAAAAAGTCCAGAAAGCAGACATATAGATAAATGGAATGCAAACTAGTAGTTCCCTTCAGCTCCAATGGTAGGGGACTTAAAAATCATGGAAATTATTGGATTTCACATTTCTTGAAGAATTTCAAATTTTAGGGCCAGAGATGGCTATTGTCACACTCGTCCTTTCATTGATATGTAAAATATCTACTCACTGTGGCCTGTACTTGTATATTATACTGCTTGTTTTGGTTTGTTAATCCTTCATAATCCAGAGTTTCTTTGACAGTAACAGCTCCTGTAGTGGGGTTTATGGCAAAAAATCTGCTGCCATCACTCTGTGACAACAAATCCACATCTTAAACTCAATAAACCATGAGCTTTCCTACTTCATAATACAATGCATGTCTTATAGATATTGCACACATGGTTTTTCATCAAAACAAAGACTTGAAGCCACTAAACATTACATCAAGTAGTTTTGTTTTCACAATCATGGTAGATGTACTTTTTGTGATATTTCATACTGCATTTTGTTGATGCACATACATCTATTCTAACTGATCTATTAAAAAAGAAATTATCATCATCATGTATTTGTATGTTATACTCACTATTGTGCCATCACCAGCAACAAAACTGAATGTTACTTGGCCATTGGTGCTTTGATCAACATCTGTAGCAGTGATTTGTTGAAAGACTGTCAGTCCAATAGGTGTCAACTAAAATAAAAAATCTTTAGTAAATACTTCATGATGATCCCAGTATAGCCAGTCTTACTCTACTCCCTCTGAATTCGTTTAGGTCTGAATAACAGACAGAGTTTACAAAAGTATCCTTTTGATGCAAATATTATGTTTTCATAAATGCTTAAAAGTCTTGAAATATTAAGTCGTGCCAAGTATTTTACACAAACCTCATTGACAGATACTGCATACGGGGTGTTTTGAAAAATGGGACTGTTGTCATTCTGGTCAATGAACTGCACCACTAAGGAGTAGGTTCTCTGAATTTAGTTAAATGAAGCACATAATGTCACACATATACATCAGAATATGTTGCATTTAAAGTCAAGAGCAAATTATCATCTTAAAGCAAAGTACAGAAAAATCTGATTGATATAAAGCGCCATGAAAGCAACAAGTCTGTAAACAATTAACATTCTATAAAAACTTTATAAAGCTATAAAGCAGAAATTTAAAAAGAAAATGCACCATCCACCATTTTTGTTTGTTTGTTTGGTTTTTTGGGTGCATTTATCAAAGAATTTGTTACTGCTATATTTTTTGTCATGTGTACCTGAGTTCCTCCGCCTGTGGTACAGGTGAGAGTAAATGTTTCGCTACTACCCACTTTAACTGCTGAAAAAGCATTTCCCTGCAAAAACATTGAAAACACATACTACAACTAGTCAAAATTTTATTCATATTCAATATTTAACTGAGGTCCATGTCATCAGTCAACTCAAGCTTAAGAACATGAAGAATTGAAAATTTTAAATCTCTATTGTACACCCACTCTAGCTCCAGGGACATGGTAAGAAGAAAAGTGAATCTAAGCTATATGAGGATACTTCCATATTTTACAATTTGAATTACTGTATCCATGTGCTTCTTGAAATGAAAATTCAAGAAAAAAGAATCATGTTTAAATGTAAAACTGTGACCTTTCCCCATGCTTGTCATGTGCATTTTTCTTTAACACTGTGAACCCCATATGTGGCTCCATCATATCCTTGGGGTCTCGATTTGAACAAACCAACTACATGAGGATGTTTGTATATCAATTTCACACACATTGTACCTTTGTGATTCATGAGGGCATCTTTTCAAGATTTCCCAATAGATAAGTATTTCTACGATAAATTTTAAACTCCTAGTGCAGCCCATTCCTGGCACTTCAACTTTGTACTAATTTCTATGTGCTTTCATTTTAAATTTTGTTTTTCTGGTTCAGTGGTACTTAAGAAGAGTTTTTAAAGATTTTTAAAAAAAAGCATGACCCTTCCTTTGAACATATGCCAATCTCCTTTAACTAATTACTTTGTGCCAAGTTTAGATGAAATTGGCAAAATGCATGGTTCTGGAGAAGTCAAAAGTGTGAAAAGTGAGTGATGATGTAATTTTTTTTTATCAGAAAATCACATTTGAGCCTATTGTTTGGGTTAGCTAAAATGTAGGACTTCAATAATAAAAATATAATGCACATACATCTCTGTCAACTGGCTGAATGAGACGAATATAAATTCCAGTGAAGGAATTAGGAGCATTTCTGAATGCAAAATATGTATTTGGATTCAGTGCTGCAGTCCCTTGTGATAGCTGCAAATTCAGTCCACCCGAATTGTATGTTCCACCTATTCTTATCTGCTTTGTGTAGAAGTCCGGATTGTTAGCTAAAAGAGCTAAAATGAAAAATCACAACATGTCATTTCCTCATGTTATTACAATTCAAAGAAATTCCAAGCATGAAATACAATGACCACAAAAAAACCTGAGTATATAAGCTGATATTTTGATTACTGTATAACTTTATAGACATGAAATCAATGTTGTCATTATGTTAACACATTCACACTGTGATTTTACACATTCAGGGTTTGGGTACATGTACACATATAGGGGATTGAATGTTATAAGTAACTTGCACTCAGTTATCTCTAGCAGAGATGGGTCTATAACAACTCATGGCAATAATTCATAGATACAACAACTCATTGATATGACAACTTGTAGATAAAGCATGTTGTTGAATGGACATCTCACAGATACAACAATTTATTGTTACTCATTAAAAGTAGGCAGGGGAAAAAAAACAAACCAAAAAAAACAAAACAGGAATGATAATTTGGTTTCTGTTTTTACTAACCCAATTAACACAATATTCAATGTTTCAAATAAGAAATATGTGTGCCAAGCCCTCAATGTATTTTAGACAGTTTCTACTCTTGAAGAAAGTGAAGATACTATAGTATAAAATTTTTCGTTTCTTGTAATTTCCTTCTTGCAATAAAGATTGATCTCTTCACAATTCACAAGGGAACTTACAGTTTTGGACTGTTCTCCTTCAAGAGAAGAACGTAACCGGGAGGTCGTGAGTTTGAGCCCCGCTCGTGCCAAGGCTGCATCAAACCTAAGACATAAAAATAGGTGGTGATTGCTCCTTAGCCAAACACTTGGCACTAAGAAGTGAGAATCACAGGTCCATCGGATATGACCTTAAAAAGGAGGTCCCATGTCACAGTAGGCGTTGGCACGTTAAAGAACTCTCACTGCTACGGCCCTAAGCACTAAGCATAGGTCTAAATTTGTGGTACTTCACCTACAGCTGGTGATGTCTCAATATGAGTAAAAAATTCTCGACGGGATGTAAAACAATCAATCAATTAAGAGAAGAATGTCTGGTGTGATAATGCATGAGAAGCATCTATGCTACACTTCTAAAAAGAATTGTTGTGTGGGGGTCATTGGCTGTTTACTTTTGTAATGACCAGTGAAGATTCTCTCAGGGTATTCTTAGTAATGTAATGTTGGAAATCTTCATCACTACATGAAACACTTTTGAGCTGTGCAGAGCATCACACACTTTATCGGACTGTAAAAAAGCAAGTAATAATCTGTAAACATTTGAATTTTCAATTGCATGCTATGTCATTAATATACTGTGACATCAATGAGTTATTGTCAACCAATAGTTGTATTTCTCTGACTTGTCGTGTCAGTGAGTTTACTTTTGATGAGTTGATTTTCGGTGAATGGTACCCTTTGGCAAGTTGTCGTTTGACGGTATGGAGCAGAGACATATGTTCCTATCGTATATCATCCTAATTGATCAAGGGCATTATTTAGCGATTCAATGATAAAATTTCAGAAGTTTGTGAATTGTGACTTACTGTCACTGCAAGACAATCTTCCGATCATTTGTCAACGAATTCCAAGATAAATTACCTTAAGATTTTTAAAACATGATTTCTTTTGATACAGACATAATAACAACTATACCCAGTAATCATATCTATTGAGCAGACTATATTCTGTGATTTTGGTAGTGGGATTTATTCTTACTTAGGTCGTCTGCTTCTGGTACTTGAACTGTCAACGTATTTCCTGAGATAACATCCAGTGGTTGGCAGTCTGCAAGTGAAAGAGTTGTTACATTTATTGAAATTCAATATTATTACATCTTTAAACGGCAAGCAAACACATCTCGAGTAACACAAACATAAACAAATCTTTCGAATATGGAGGCAAAATCAAATGCATTCCGATCCCGAGGTTTAGTTTTACCTTGCGCATTCGCAATCCACAAGAAGAGACACATCACGAAAATGGTCCTCATTATTGCACCGCCTTCCATGGTGCGGTTCTGTAGACCCACCCTGTATAAAATGTTTTATATAAAAAAAAGACATGACATACATATCAAAATCATAGTAAAATAGAGCATGCTTTTAATAATCAACAGAATGTATCTCCCCCCCCCCCCCCCCCCCCCCCAAAAAAAAAAAAGAAAGGAAGAGGGAGTTGCATGGACCCTGTTAAAATATGTTTAATCACATTAGCAAATTCAGAATTCTCGACGGATCAACCTTGAAAATATTTTGCCCATAGGAAATACAACTTCACCCACGGATCTGACTGTTAAGGTTTTCGTAGACATGCATATTTGTCAAATATGGGCTAGGTGACACCCTTTGGATCCGCGCATATTTATTCTATAAAATCTATCTCCCCATCCCATTATTTCTTCCTAAGCGTTTCTCAAGCTACAGTATATTTTTTTATGTAATCATAGTATCAGCGCCATCATTCATGTATACCAGCTCTTCAACGAAGAAAAGAAGGATGATGTGGTACATTATACTTGAATACCGGGTGTTTTGCTGGTATACCGGGTGTGCCAAACAGTGCTAATGCTGACTACCTTCAACGAACACTTAGCACTGCACTGGTCATTGTCATGTATCTGATGTCCAAGTCTTTGAAATTGCATAAGGCCTAGGTTTAAAACCGTCTTTGACATAAATATGATTTCAGGAACCTACAGTCATGATAGACCCTTGCCAAGAAGTATTAAGGTGGACATACATTTTGGGACAAATTTTAGTTGATTTTCTGTGTTTCTATTTTTTTTTTTTAAATGGAATTGAACACAGTGAAGAAGTTCACAATGTCATTATCAATAAAGATACCCGGCGCTTCTCCTCTGGCTATCCGTCAGCGCAATTACCATGCTAAAAATGTCGGTAAAAAAAAATTCTCTTCAGCTTTACTGTTAATGAGGCGACATCATGCAGTTATTGGAAAAGATCAGGTACAAAGATTTTAAATAGTCCATGTCGAGATATCGCCGCACAGTTCAAGGATAAGAATATTCATGCGTGAAGGATTAGGTACATAAGAATCTCATGTAATCGCACTATGAAAAGTTTCTTGGAGACATAAATTTCTTATTTCAATTAGATTTTTAAAACGTTAGATAATTGCATTTCTTAAGCTTATCACTATTTCCTAACAACATGTTAATGTAAATTTAACATTAGGCGTAAAGAACAATCCGTAACACACATATTATTCACAAACTTGACACATGTATTATTATCCGAGAGTTTTTTGAACTTATAAAAAATAAAACTTTTCAAGAATTTAAATTGAAATTTCATGAAAAGGAAAAAAAGCACCTGTTATTTGCCATTCATTCTTCGATTACGGGGGCACAAAAAGGAGGGACGGTGATTGGAGTGTTTTATATAGGGTTGTAAACCCCATAACCACCGCCTAAAGACAGAAATAGAAGTATCTCGTTTGTTGATTGTTGGATTAGATCTCATTCATTAAAGTTCGTATCATGTATGTAAACGAAAACTTAGGTCCCCCCCCCCCTCCATTACTTATATTACTATTCAAGTATGAAGCACAGTTTTTCAAAGTTGGGGGGGGGGGGGGAGAGAGAGAGAGAGAGAGAGAGAGAGAGAGAGAGAGAGAGAGAGAGAGAGAGAGAGCAGCTAGGGAACTTGTCTTCACAATCATCTAAGATTCTTGGTCAATTACTAAGAAAATAATAAACAAAAACCCATCTTACATCAATGCTACTTTTGAAAGGGGGTGTGGTCAGTCAATGTATCTTGCTTTGCATTTGAAAATAACTTTGCATGCAAAAATAACGGAAAATGAAAGTTGTCTCAAAGGAAAGTGGAAGAGAGTGGGGTTACGTGCCTGCTAAAATTTCCCTTCTAAACGCAAACTATAATTCGATAGGAATAGACACGGCTCGAGCAAACAACGTGGCCCTGAAGTGTGGTGTCTGAATAATCACAGTGCATCACCATTCGAGCTGCTGTGTGGTGTCAATCGGGTGCACTAGTACGGGTTGCAAGGATCTTAGTTTCTCCAATTCATTTCTTTATATCTATGTCAAAATCAGTGCCGTTTTCCATAACAAAATCAACTTTTATCAGATTTAATTTTACAACATTTTAACATCAGATAACACTTTGAAGTAAACATTTTATAACCATTACAAGGATTTCTACCCATTAAGGCTGCATTTTTTTTTTACATGAACATTTGTAGTGTACAATAAATAGTACCTTTAATGTGGTGTTGAAATGATCAATGAGTTTAAAAGGGGAATCCAGAACGCGTACTAGACATACACTTACGTGGTTGTGCAATTGCTCCATATAACACATACAATAATATTATATACAATTGTCCAAGTTGCAAGAAGAGATCTCTTTTATTGAACGTGTAATAATTTTTGTATATATATATATATCATTAAATGCATCCCCATCGTCGCAAACCTCTGCTTTGAGAGCACACACGCTTTCTTCCCGATGGAGAAAATCGACGGGAAGCACCCGTAGGTAACTGACAATGATTCATCCCCAAAGTGGCAACTTACATATATATAAAAAAAAAAACATGACGTATGTAATGGACAGCGATGATATTTTAATAAATACACATAAAAACCTAGCATTGTATTTTAAGTGATAAATGTATTATGGGGGCGTAAAACACTGCATAGAAGCATGGAGTGATTTAGTGGCGGGTACATCAGTGATGCGAAATCATTTTCCTTGCTGATGGTAGATTGAAAATGTGCTTTTTAGAAAAATATAATAATTTTAAAAAAAATTGGGTTATCACAATAAACGAGTATATATATATATATATATATATATATATATATATATATATATATATATATATATATGTGTGTGTGTGTGTGTGTGTGTGTGTGTGTGTGTGTGTGTGTGTGTGTACTAACGTGTGTACAGAGTTAAGATCATCCTATGATTAAAAAGTTCAATAAATGACTGGAACTTTGACACCGATTATAAAAGTGATGTCAAACAACAGGATTCCACCGAATTAACCAATTGTGTATTTTACATTAAAAAAAATTATGAACACGTCTGTTCTCCTTAGTTCTCCCTGTTATCACTATGTACACTGTTTGTATGTATACATTGTATTATTCACCCTGTGTACCATTTTGTGGTCTCTGTGAAATGAATGAACCCAGAGCTACCATGATAGTAGTTACAGAATACAGCTAATGACGAATTTACCAATAACGAATTTAATCACAGCGTAAAAATTGTCATCAACAAGGTACGATTTTATTGTTTAAATATACAGCTGGTTTTAGACTGTAAAAGTATGTACACAAAGATAATTATGTAAATATTCGCAGAAGGGCAAATACTTTTGTATGACCCGAACCGTACCAAATACGAAAACTTCACAACCGACACACACACACACACACACACACACACACACACACACACACACACATTCTCTCTCTCTCTCTCTCTCTCTCTCTCTCTCTCTCTCTCTCTCTCTTGTAATACACAACAATCAACACCACCTTACCCGTAATGAATGATATTAATTTATTAATCGAAATTGTTCCCAAGTATTCATGGGAGAAAGTCTTATGTATTAGGTCTCAGTGAATGCATAATAAATTACATAATATTTACTGTGTTACCATCTTTTGTTTAAAGAGAGAGAGAGAAAAGATATCAATCAATTTGCAGTCTTGTGAACTTTTGTGAACAATTATCATTGTGAGCTTTCAGCTCTCTAATCATTTAATCAGTGATCCAAATTTGTTTGAAGGTACCTTTCGATTGTAACAGGAATACCTCTGGGTTTTCATTTATTGAAAATTAGATATCAGAATTGGCCTGTAATTATATTTTTTAACAGAATCATTGGGTCTAGGCCTCATGTCACTCACATCAAGTCCCCCTGCCAGAACGATCTTGTTTTTTGCACCTTCAGTGGTTGAAAATATGAAAATTTTGTACAAAATTTCAGGAATATATTTTCTTCTGAGAACAGATACAGAAAATGAAAAACTATTACAAAGTTTCGTTGTATTTTGACGTGTTTTTTTTTAAACAACATATCAAAGAATTGTATAATTATCATTTTTTGTCATTTAACACATGACCTAGAGGACGGTGTTTTACAACAAGTACGCATAAATAAAAAGGTCTCTTAGCGGTAATGTAGTTTTATTTATAATCCACATGATTTATTTTACAATTTTTTTTTACAATATATTTTGAAGCTATGGGTAAATTACAGACAGTGCATCAGACATAATACACCTGAATCACATTCGTAACATAATACAACCAAAAGAAATGTAAAACAAAGTTTGCTTTTCTAACGCTTCGGATTTAGGATAGAGTATAATTATGTTAAATTTTTTTTCTGCTCCACTGATCATTGATATGAAGTTAATGAAATTCCCTCGAGAATGTTTGCAATTGTCCAATTATGAAAAGCTATTGAAGACCTATAACATTTTATTATTATAGAGCAGTCGGTCCTTACAATTAAATGATCGCCTCGATCTTTGCTGGCTTTCAATGGATATAAACTTCCATAGAAGAATAACGTCTTTATCATTGCTTCACTGAATGTTTATGAAGGATAGGACACTGACAGAGTCGTTTTTTTTTTTTGTTTTTTTTTTTTTTATTTAGAATTACGAGACATTCTGGTCAAGGTTAAATACCGGTTTCTCTATGTTTGCTTTTTATCTGTAAAATAGTGTTAACTTCCACCGGGACAATTATGCTAGCTGCAGAACTAGCTCTCTTGGGGAAAAAAAGACATACCAGAGAGCTACAGATTCACCTCTTCTAGGGACTTCGATTTACATCGCAGGTTTTTCTGCTCGCGGCTTAGTTCTTATATTACTGTGTTCTAGTACCGCCGTATCAAAATATTTGTCCTTAACATATTTCCATTTTCCAACCCCTTTAAGAGCTCCAGTTCTGCAGCTATAGTTCTGCATGTTTATTAGAATGACTGAATTGAGTGATGAATCGTGTACAAGCACTCTGATCTGAACTCAAGATGAACTGCAATAAAAAGTAGATTTTTAAAAAATTAAATTATTATGGTGACCTGAACACTATTGCATGACTTTTAAGAGGTCTCCGAGAGCGCGAACAGCTGTGAATCTGACGGAGAAAGAGGTCTCGGAGTATGACAATATACATGTATAGAGACTTTTCCATCACATTATAAAACTAATGAGGGCTTTGAAAGAATTATTGGTAAATTATGTTTGATGTGAATGTTCCGATGTGTGTGTGTGTGTGTGTGTGTGTGTGTGTGTGTGTGTGTGTGTGTGTGTGTGTGTGTGTGAGAGAGAGAGAGAGAGAGAGAGAGAGAGAGAGAGAGAGAGAGAGGATGTATCAATAGTTGGGATTCAAAACATCTGAAGATAACATTTTATTGAAGATACAGACTTCTAGGTCCTCGATATCAAACTATGAATGTACACATCATATACTACACCGCATTATTAATTATCCCGATTTAGCTGCAAAGTAACTTGCATGCATTTTACATTTCATGGAACTAAGCAAGGAACCCGTTCTCTCTTTTTGTCAAACACTTCAATTTTCGCAAGATACTTAGTACAACTGTGCCAGGTCATTACTTGTTTAGTGATTTATTTTTAAACAGAGTGCAAAAATATGAATTACTGTCGAACACATGTTAACGATTACTTAAACCATGAATCGGTCGTTCCTCTCTAGCATTGTAACAGATTATTAAAAATTGCAATTCACTTAATAGTGAAATGCAAAACATTTGATGTAAAAATAATGAGTTGCAATTAAAAAATATTATATGAAAGAAGTATCAAAACTAATTAAATTAAAAAAAAGAAAAGAAAGAAAGACAGCAAGAAAAGAACTCACCTCGTCCTGGTCAGTAGTTAGGAGCGGTCAGTTCACAACCCGGCCTTTTCCTTAATTGTCCGACCGATTTAAATCTACTACACAAGCATGAGTTTTCAGTCTGGGAAATCAATAGCTACAACGAATCAGTACCCGTTGAAGACCAGAAAAACCGGTTATTTCCTTATATGGCAAATCGATTCTCTTCACAAGTTTTTCAATGGCCATCCGATTGTTGGGTATAGATTTCGAAAGCATGGTATAGAAATATCTCTTATCTTTGTGTAAAATATGATTAAACTCTGTGGGGTGTGAATATAGAAAGTGCTTAGGTAGGTTAGTTTTTCAATGATGAGTTCATGGAGTTAGAATTAAAAAAGGTTAATCAGAATGACATATTTATCGAATTTCAACAGTGTAAATCTTTGTATGTTTGTCCTCCACTGCAGTAATTTAATGTTTACACGAATCAAAGAAATGGAATAATTTCTACATATCTTTGAATGTCTTTCAAGCCCACACGTAATATTTCTGTAGAGGAATTATACTCTTGAATAATTTATAACAGGTTTGAATTTGACAAAATTTCAGAAAAAATGGGGGAAGATATCAACATCTTACTAAATGCTGTGGGTCACAACTGGACTGTTCAAGAATCAGCACACTACGAAAATGGACTATGAATATGAACTAAAAGCAACAATCCGCATTTTTCTTTACCATGTGACCAATAACTTCACCCGAGTCTGTCTGGTCATATTTGTTGAGATAGCTTGAAACACTGAATCTAAAGGCACTTAAGTACATAATGATTGTATATACACAACTTTATGATATTGAAAGACATTCAGTACAATGATTAAAAATAACAAATTTTTGAATGGGGCTTAAAACAATACACCATCAAACAAACAATGTTAATTGCCCGTGCAAAGGTATTCACTCATAGCGTGGATATTTCGGAATCCCCCCACTCAGTGACCTTGACCTTATGCATTTAATTTTTAAAAAGTGGTAATTATGCATTTATCACTATTTCAGTCGAAATATTTGAAATTTGTATTCCCCTCTCCTCTGACTTTGAACTTCTAGAATTGACCTTGAAAATCAATAGAAACATAAATTCTTATATAAGATATCTTAATGATTCCTGAAAGTTTGGTACTAAACACAAGGGAAAACCAACAAACAGCCAAACGCAGCGTGCGTTTTATCTCCATCGCCAATTTGTTGTGAAGAGATAGTAAAACAAAAAATAATAAAAAGAAATCCTAACATCGGTTCAAAATACTTTTATTTTAACTCTCATGATACTAAGATGTGTGGCCAAGAATGCTCAATAGCTAACAGACCTTGTTAGTTTCCAAATTAGTCAACAAATTCATGTTCGTGATAGTTAGGCTATTTCAAAAGAAAATTGACAAATACACGCATGTCAAATTTTGCACCTTTTGTAGAGAGACATTCAAACTGCTAGTTGTGTAAAATTTTCTTTTCATAAGGGAACAGGTTTGTTACCTTTTGTTAAGGCTTTGACGACATTTTTGTGCATATTTTTGCATTCTGCATTCTGTTCTCTTGGGTTCTTACTTTAGTGGTGTTATGTAGACCCATATCATGTTCCAAGGCATCATTACTGTTCATCATTCTGTATTATTTAGTGTTTGCTTTGACTCTTTTCTTCCCAAAGTAAGTAAATAAATAAATAAAAAAAACAACAAACAATGAAAATGTTGCGCATGCATGCATTAGGTCTACATTTCGTAACGTTTGGTAACACTGCATTTTCGTAATTTTGAAAAATGTACATCTGCTGAGTCAAGACAATGTTACATTGACTACATTCATTACAGAAAGTCCCAAACTGTCAATGAGAGAGAGAGAGAGAGAGAGAGAGATATTTATTTGTCTGCACTAAGGAGGTACTGGATTAAATTTTAAAAAACTTCAGGGTCAATTTAAATTCTTCAAGCTGTTCTCAGTTTTCTCTCAAGAAACGGATCTATTTCATTCAATAATTCATTTGGCAATCAGAATGGTATGCCCTCGGTTTGAACAGGTTTTTTAAAAGATTTTTTTATTTATAATTTGGTGGTCAACGGTCTAAAATAATTTAAATCTGTAAAGAATTAATGCAGGTTCTTTTCAGTATCTATAAACCTGTAGTTTAATTCTTCTTTCAAACACAACCGGTTATAAATGAACGATCCTTTGTAACAAGGTGGTCTGTTTTGTGCATTGTATATAACAATCTGTCTCTCAAAACCAGACGAACTTCAAGTTCTGATTTTTGTAAATAAAAACAAAGAAAAGAATATACATGTAACAGTAAAAGAAAAAAAGTTTAAAAAGGTAAACTGAATAAAGGATAATCGGTTCATGCTATTCAATGTTTATCATTGCTTATTACACAAACCGCATGCCCTCTGCTTCGAGAATTCCAAACACCAATAAGAGCAAACAGGCAAGAACACATTAGGTATTCCTCAAATATTTGATGTAAAGTTTTTAATAAGCAGAACATTCAATATTGATATAGAAAATAACCGATAGTTACCTCAACGCGTATTTGGGACAATACCATGACACAGTTAAGACAGTGATCGCTCACGCTCTAAACAAAATATGCAACTTGTACAAATTTCGAAATTCATTAAATCTCTGTTTTCAAACTCCAGTACTGAAAAATAGGCGAGGGTGTCACACTCTGTGTAACGTCGTTAGATTCAACGTAACATTATATATGAGCTGTTGAAATTAAATTTTATGATACTTAAATATTGAATTTACGAAATATTGCAGAAATGAAAGTCTGTCCTTTTCCGACCTATTCCATTCAAAATCATAGTTTAAAAGTGTAACCTGTTTTACAAATGATATTCATAGGCACATGCATTATTATCTCTGAGAGTGGTTCATTACGGTTTACATTCGCATTCTAAAGTTCTAATATACACTGTAGCACCAGACTATGACTGACATTTGTTAATCAAGAAAGTTCACAATATGTGTGGAATACAGTTTTACATTTGATGAATAAAGTTTGTCATGATCAATGTTACACCTTAAAATACGCACCCAAAGTCCCCGGTTTACACATAGATTTACCTGCATGTTCATTAAGTAAGTTTTACACAACCATATTACAGTTCTTCCTAAGATATTTGTAAATTATAGAGTGGCGGATCGTCGGAGCGTCAGCCTTCCCTCCATCACAAATATGATCCATTATGTTTAGAAATATGTCCAACACACACACACACACACACACACACACACACACACACACACACACATATATATATATATATATATACATCTTATTTTGTTAAAACTCAGTAGTTTCAAGGGGATTTACCACCTGGTCCCTTTCTTGCATTCCCAGCCCTTTACTGCACTCCCCATTCAGAACCACTGCTAACAAATTCAAAACTGTAACAGTTCGAGTTACATGTGTCAATTAACATGTGTCAAGTCTGTCAATTCAACGCAGGCCACAATATACATGGTTTCTTACTGTAATTTGTTAGCAGCATTCCTTACATTCCTTATTATACCTCTCACTGATCCTGGACCTTTTTATTAAACTCTCTCCCTCGTTCAAAGGTGGTGGACATTATTTTATTTAAAAGGCTTAAATAATTAACAATGAACGCTTTTCAAGGTGTGTCATATATATTATCTTCACTACCCAAAAGTTTTCGGACCGAAAATCCTTGGCTAGTGAAGATGCATGTATATATATATACTTCTGTGATGTTTTGCGAAAATCTTGATCATTTATTTTTAGTCATTAGTTCATATTAACTTATTTTATGTAATTTTTATCTTCGTCATTTACTTTCAAAGAATTATAATTACATTAGCTTAATTTACAGTGTTATGCATCTATTCACATTTATACCAGCTAACTACGTGAAAGGTACATTATACAGCTGCTTCATTGGGGATTCGATGGCCCGGGATAGTTGTGATTATAATATATTTCTATGTATTTTATTTGCCACCATTCCGCGCCCTGGTGTTCTGATTTTTTAAACACACTTGCTTAAATTCAGTGATGGATCCAGGATTTCTGAAAAAAAAGGGGGGGGGGGCACATATGAAAGTCAAGTATTAGTCAAACTACTGAAGCAATTTTTTATGCCAAATCTGGAGTTTTACTTGCATTATTTTGTAAATTTATGGCGAATAAATCTTTAAATCCGCCATTGCTGTTCACTTCTGTGACCCGAGTTCGATCTTTAGGATCAGCAGCAGTTGTGTGTGAGAAGTCGAGGTCCGTCATTGGACTAGTGGGTTTCCTATGGGCACTTCTGTTTTCTCCTACATCAACGACCCCTTATCGCCAATATCTGAGCTAACGAGAAGTCCCAAATCTTGTTTATTAATCGCCATTGAATAAATTAAATCCAAACTCTTACGCTACATGGGGATTTTTAGCCTTTATAGCTTTCAGGTGTAAATCTCTGGATCTTTCTTGCTGCCCAAACTTAAGCAATTAATTTTGAATCATAGATATAACCCGAGATCAAGATTTGATTTCTGAATCACTATATCTCTTGAATTGATTTACTCCTTATAAGGGGAACAAATTTAGCCCTCTTTTCCAAGATACGAAATTTGGATGAATTTGGATCAGTTGTCCTATACAGGTTATTAAAATTCAAGACTGTCAAAAACAAAAAGAGAAACAAGACATTGATTTTGATTGTTGCCGTTTTTATCTGTGTAAAATCCTTTCAAATGTTTAAGCTTCAAACTTCTTGTATGTTAATTGGGAACTTTTCCCTCACCGGATATAGTTGGAGGAAACACCCTGAAAAAGAACCTGAATTAGCATAAATTTGTTCGGCTATTCATTTCCTTTCCCAGAGACTGGTGAACCATAGAAAAAACAGAAAACAACGATAACATGTTTGAATAAATTTTGCTGTCTGTAACATTTCTTTAAATCTCCCAACGGAGACCTGAAACATGATGAGTTGTGTAGGCTTAAACCTTCTCTACTATGAGTAGTATACATTACATGTGTTAATATTTATTTTCATGAGGTTTTTGGAAACCGGTTTTTACATTTAACTTAACGCGTGATCGCTGGGTTTTAAGCTATGACACGCCTATCATTTTGAAATTTCAAATAATTATTCACAGTAAGCTTCTTTATTATTTTATCAATTATCTAATGTTCATGGGATAGGTAGAATAGGTAGATTGGGCAATTTGCCAATACCCTTTTTATTTCATAATTCGTTAGCACCATGAAAACTGGATATAATTCAGGACCACAGTCTCTTTGCATCTCATACTTGCACCTAACATCTCTGATTTATGCTTTGTACATTTTCTTTCACTATTGTTTTGATGGTCAAAACATGATTCACTTGATCTCATATAATGGTGATACTGGTATTTCAAAATAAAACTTAAAATAATAATGTGTATTCAAGATACTTTTATCTAAATTTTCTCTGCATGACAATTACGGCAAAAATGTACGTGTCACCCAATTGTTATCGTATCTTCTAGCAAGTGGACATCATTATTTGAAAGTGGACAACAGGTATTTTTTTCGACAAAATTATATAAACTTTTCAGAAAATTATGATGACATATCGGATAATTGTGTTGACTTTTAAATCTTCGTGTTCATTCATATGTCGATTCGATATATCCCAATGAACTCGAAATAATAGACACCACAGAGTCTTCCATATCTGCATCACTACAATCTTCCACATCTGCATCATATTTGGATATTTTATTGAACATACTAGTAGATGTCAATGCAAACTAACAACACAATTTATGACAAACGAGATGACTTCAGCTTCTCCATCGTCAACTTCCCATATATGCGTAGAAATATTCCATTATCACCTACATATGGTGTTTATTCGATACACGAGAGCATGCTCTACATATGATTAATTTTTGAATCGGGACAGGCTACTGACAAAGAAGTTGATGCTACAGGGATTTAAACAGTTTCGTTTGAAGTCAGCATTTCGCAAATTCTGTGGTTGTTAAAATGATCTAATTTGTAAACAAATACAAGCTATCACTGGTGCGAATGTTGTCATACCAATTGTTAGGTCGATTTTGACTACGGATTACTCCTTTTAATTAATCAAGATATAGATCTAAAAGTGGCTGTGACCAATCAACAGGGAATGCTTACTCCTCCTACACACCTTATCCTACCTCTGATGTGTGCAGGGGTCCGTATCTACCCTTTTCTTAAATTTTGTATTCTTTATAAGATTTGTGAGATTGATAACTGTTCGTTATCTTCACTTGTTCATGTTGACAAGTCAATGACGCAGAAATATGCCACCACAAGTGGGGTGCTTTACTTTTATGTGACTGGTATCCATATATTGTATAATTATGTTCATATATTTTTAGCAATGGCCGCATCAAACTTAAGACGTTACATGTAACATAGGTAGTGATTCCTCCTTCGCCAAATGCTCGGCATTCAGAAAAGAAGTGAGAATCGTGGGTCTTTTGGATATGACTACATAAGAATTCCAAAGGAAACTATTAACGGGTAGTTCCCAAAAATTGTTTAACTAACCGATTTCCAAAGGCAGGAAATCTGGAAATTGATAGATATCAAAATCACTTCTCGTCTTGAATACATCTGCATATTGCTGCAAAATTCTCCTAACAGCAGCGCATGGTGTGGACTTTTTTGAAAACATCGCCTTTATGTCTTGTAAAGAATATCATTAAGGTAAAACTATAGCAAATTATTTTAAGTTTTTATTTTCTTTCTATAGCATCTCAATTAGTAAACAGTTTACTTAGCCCTTCAAAGCTGTATAATGTCACATGTGTTTTAGTTTGAGTTTTTATGTTGATGGGAATGCAAAAAAAAAAAAAACACAAAACAAAAACAAAACAAAACAAAAAAACAAAAAACAAAAAAAAAACAACAACCAAAAACTTGTACTTCAACCTATGACTGAAGAATTTATTCATAAAAAGTTAAGAAAGAATGTTAAAAAAAGTACTAAGTTAGATAATATTTCTACATAGTTTTTGAAAAAAAGTTGCTTTTTTATTAAATAACCCTTAGCGTCTATGGTAAATAAATCCATTTTGAGGGGGTGTTGTACTAAATGAATCTAAAATGGCAAGAGTCAGAAGGGGAGTATACATTTAAAGTTGAAAATCTAGGCCTGTTGGCATACTTTGTACAGTGTCAAAGATACTAAAGAAAAATGTTCATCTTTAGATCAACTTGTTGTATTCTTACCATTCGGGCTTCAAAAACAAATATTCTACATTTTCTTGCATTGTCATTCCTGGACTTTTTATAAGCGCTGACCTCAATTTAAGTTTCTCCTATGTTCTTACATTTTGTCACAATTGTCCTTTCAATTTTGCTAAGGTATCATGCAGGTGAAATGGCGCAAACGTCCTCAGATTCTTCGCGCAAATGTCATATATCAAATACTGGTAAATTGACATAAATGTCCTTAACTTTTAAATAAATAATATTAATTTTAGAGTATTGCTACTCACTAATGTTTATTTTCGTAGACTCTTATCCCAATATACTAAGTATGGCCCGTCCCTCTCCTGTCTCCACCGGTCGCGGTAGCTCAGTGATGGAGCGTTCTCCTCGTAACAGGGAGGCCGTGCTTGCCATGACCGCATCAAACCTAAGACCATAGGTTACCATAGGAAGTGATTGCTCCTTAGCCAAACGCTCGGCATTTATAAGTAAGAAACACGGGTCTTTCGGATATGACCTTAAAAACGGAGGTCCCGTGTCGCAACAGCGTTGACACGTTAAAGAACCCTCACTGCTACGGCCCTGAGCGTCAAGCATAGGTCTAAATTTGTGGTACTTCACCAACTGGTGACGTCTCAATGTGAATGAAAAATTCTCAACGGGACGTAAAACAATCAATCAATCATATTATTTTACAAATAAAACAATATTTATTGTTAAAGTATTATGATGATTCGAATGATGTATGTCTACATATCAAAATTATGACTCATATTCCAAATGATCACGATAATAATTCAAAGTACATGTATTAGTGTATCGAGAAAAATGTTGAATGTTCTTGTCAAACTATCAAATTATTATAGTAGCATCTCGGGGTGAGAGCATAAGAAATCGAGTGATCGAAATTGTAACAACGGAATCGAATGTACATAAATATTTCCCCATTATTTTTTGTCGAGAGTGACTGCTATTTTTCAAAAAACAACAACAACAACAACAACAAAACAAAACAAAACAAAAAACAAAAAAAACCAAAAAAACAAACAAACAAAAAAAAAAAAACAAAAAAAAACCCCCCCAAAAAAAACAACAAAAAAACCAAAAAAAAAACCAAAAACAAAAACAAAAAACAAAACATTTTTCTACTCGCGGTGTTTTTATAACACCTTTAATCAACTTCAAGTGCTTATAGTTTGGCAGATTTCTGGCCATCTCTTTAGCTCACGTGAGCAAAAGGTTTCAAGTGAGCTTTTCTAATCAACAGAATTCGACCCACAATTATTTTCCTCATATCGGATATTACGACAGTCAAGTAAATGCCCAAACCTAATGCAGTTTAATTTCTGCAAATTCAATCTTGAAATATTGGGCCACTTTTCTCACGACTCCGTTTTTTTTTTTTTAAATAAAATTAAAATACCGAGTTAGATTAACAGTTTTAAAGAAAAAAATTAACTCTTAAGCAATGTGGCCATTAAAAAAAAAAGAAAAAGAATAAAATATTAGTAATAACAACAACAAAATTCGCGACGTCAGAACTGTATTCCTGAAATGTCATAATCCTTGGAAATCTAAGGCAGTCCGGCATCTGTTGTTGTCATCCTTAACTTTTCACATTTTCATCCTCTTCTCCAGAACCACTTAGTCAATTTCAATCAAACTTGGCACAAATCATCTTGGGTAAAGGGGGTTCAACTTTGTTATAATGAAGGCCCATGCCCCCTTAAAATGGGAGATAATCAAGAAAAGACAAAAATAGGGTGGGGTCATTTAAAATCCTCAAGAACCACTGTGTGAGAAAAGTTGAAATTTACACGAAAGCTTCCTGATGTAGTGTTGATTCAAGTGTATTCAAATTATACCCCTCTCGGAAGGGGGTTGGGGCTGGGTGGAGCCATTATAAGGGGAAACAGTTTTACATGCGAATAAATAGGGAAAATCTTTAAAAAAATCTTTTAAAGAACCACTGGGCTAGAAAATATGCATGAAAGCTTCCTCAAATAGAATAGATTCAATTTTGTTCAAATCATTGTCCCCGGGGGCAGGGTGAAGCCACTATAAGGGATCATTTTTTTATGAACATTTCAAGAACCTCTTGGCCAGAAAAGTCGTAATATACAAGATGTCTTCCTGAGATATAATAAATAGATCCATTGAAGACAGCACACATAGCAATGGTTTCTAAAAAAAGTTTAACATTTCATCAAACTGATATATGATCGTCCTCCTGCTATAGACAGTTTAACCCCTTTAACGGTCACGGTGTCTGAAGCCTGTTTGGGCCACGATTTCGTGCAAGGTCCAAAGATTTGGATTTATATCTCTGAAGACATGCATGATAACTAGGGAGAGGTTCAAGGATTTCTCAGTGTTTAATAGAATTCATTCAGGTATTTAAAAGTAAAGAGAAGTAGGAGAATAAGCATAACAAGGACGAAAAGAAAATTATCTAACTAGTTCGCAATCTAAATTGCATGATTTTTTTCTACCTTAGCAATTATGAAAATAAGATTAGTGCTTTAGAAATACTTTGATTTAAAGAATACAGGAATCATTAGAATTACTGAACACGGTAAAAGAACACGTTTAAAACCATTTCAACCAATTCAAACATTTCAGTGTTGCGTTGCCTTCCCTTGTCCTAAACAATCATTTGAAAACTACAGTGTTCGAAGTATATATATACATATTGTTTACTATTTGTGAATTGCAGTTTATAAATTCTAATGAATATGTGCTCGTTGTTGTGTATTTCTTGATTGATCAGTATAAATGTCTTGTTTGTAAACTGTATTTTCGCAGCGAAAATGGCGGCTCTGTGTGGAAATCTATAGTTCTCAATTACATCTAGATTTTCCAACCGACATTCTGGCTTTCTTTTATGTTAACCATGTTGTTAACGTCCAGTAATTACCTAGGTATAATTCAGATGCATTTAAACCTAACGTATCTTTAAAAAAGGACAAATAAATAAAAACAATACAAAACGAACAAAATACAAAAACAAACAAATAAAAAACAAAACAAAAAAGAAACAAAAGAAAACAACAAAAGCAACAAACAAAACAAAACACGATTTCCTTCAGGATGGATTCTTTTCATCATTCAGACAGACTAGATGATATGCACATGTGTGCATGTACTTTCTTCATTTCTGAAACATGTGGGTCATGAAGTCTTATTACTCTTCCTGTATATTTGCTGGTATACCCAAGATTCTGTTTCAGGGCCCTTAGTATTTTTGATTTATGTTAATGATGTTGTTGTAAATATGCTATCAATGCCTAGACTATTTGCTGATGACAACTCACTTCAGCGATCTTCATATACATGTAGTATACTAGATATTGAGTATAAGCTTCATCGTGATTTACATATAAAATGGTCAAATAAGTGGTTACTCAAATTCAATTCATCCAAGACTGAAGTTGTTTATTTTTCATCAAAAAAAAAAAAAAAAAGAAGACATCCCCGTTCTACCAAAATTATATATTCAATGTGATAGGCTGGAGTGTGTTCCTGTCCATCGTTATTTCGTTATTTAGGCTTACTACCTTCACACAACCTCAGTTGGTTTATATACATTGATTCCATAGAAGACAATGCTTATAAAAAATAGGGCTTTTAAAACAGCTTAAGTTCAAAATTGGTAGACATCCGTGAAAATTGTACATAGCATTTATTGGGCCTACTCTTGAATGCGCTTCAGTTATTTGGGAAGGCTGTTCCGATCACAATACTGACAAGCCAGGACGAGAAGAATTATGTGCAGCTAAAATTGTTACTGGTCTTTCTATATTTGCATCTAAAGAATCTTTTTATTCGGAAACAGGCTGGCAAACTTTACAAAGTGGACGCTATATCGCAAAAATAACTACCATGTTAAAAATTTGTTACGGTAGCGCCCCCGAATACTTCACAAATTAGTTCACAAATTTATTTTTGAAACTTGTAGATTCGTCTAATTATTGTACATTAACTTAATTATTATCTTGCATGTATGTTTGTACATTTGTAATATGTTTAGGAGAGGGACTAGTAAGTTGTTCGAACTTGTTTCCAATCCTTTCGACTTGATCAATAAAATATGTTCAAAACTAAACAGAACTCTTCCTTACTTGCACTTAAAACATTTCGTGCCATATTGGGATCTGGGGAACTTCAGTTTTAGGAGACTATATTTCATTGGAATCAACGGCGTAGTGAAATATCACTTCATGCCCTCATTTGAAAGTACTGACTATTGTTTCCAGTAGAGCAAAATCACAGCAAGGAAAGCTTTTCAAAACTATAGAAATATATTATAACCGACAAAAAGTAACAGATGGCAGTAGATTTGAATGATATTTCGAACTTGCTAGCCTTTATAGAGCGCCAAATTAACACAAACTTTAATAATTGAAGAAATCTTTAATTATTTGAAGACATCATCAATTCATTTGATGTGCGTAACAATTCAATTAACGATATCTTCAAATAATTAATGATATCTTCAATTCTGAACTATTGCCCACATTAATTGAATTGATGATAGCATTAATTATTCTGCTGAATTGATGCGCGCTATAATTCAATTGTTGTTCTCTTCAAATGAATTGATATCATCAACTGAATTGATGCGCACTACAATTCACCATACAAGTTCCGCGATATCAGCTCTTCTGTGATGGAGGCACGTCGTTCAGTATTCTGTTGCACGCTTTGGAGGGTACAAGGTATATACGGTACATATATTATAGATTGGCTACGCACGTAACGATCAAAGTTATGAAAGCGTAAATTCTGTTTATATCAGCCGTTGGTATACAATACACTGACCGTATCAAGAATAATTTGTTTGAATTAGGTAATTATATAAATATGAAATTATTATTTATTTCCTCTTCTACACAAGTGATGCTTTTATCAAAGAAAGATGGTAATTATCGATATTTCTTTGAGCTATTATTCATAAACTCACTAAATTTATGTTTCCCTGCAGTTCTGATGGTTGTATGACGTTTGATAATCATCCTTTAGGCAATACCTGACGGCAGCGATAAAAATTTGAACCCATCGCATAAATACGAACACACATATTATTAATCGGAACACCACTCGGTCTTTTCCGGAAAAGTGATGTTCCAATTGATATATTACGTCTCACCGTGTGAAAGAGTTTGACTAAGGGAAATAAACTATTGGGCAAGTCGGAACTTTGTACTGAAGAGAACAACAATTCAATTAATGCGCGCATTAATTCTATTAATGTTAACAATAATTGAATTATTGCTCTCTTCAATTGAATTAATGATATCATTAATTCATTTGATGCGCGCAATAATTCTTTTAGACACACACACACACACAGATATATATATATATATATATATATATATATATATATATATATATATATATCTTCATTCAACATATCCACAATTAAATTAATGATCTTTTTAATCGAATTGTGGCTCTCTTTAATCGAATTGATACGTGCATTAATTCCCTATACAAAAGCGTTGTAAATAATTAAAAATATCTTCAAATGAATTAAAGAAATCATCAAATTATTTATACCGAGCTCGAAATTAATTTTTGCAAGCAATAGTTCCACTTTATTGGTGTTTTCATCAAATGAATTGATACAAGCTTCAATTCAGTTACTGCTCTCATTAACTGAATAAATGCGCGCCTTTATTGAATTGATGAAAACAATAATTTATTTAATTGCTCTCATCAATTCAATTGATGCGCTCATTAATTCGATCAATGAGAGCAATAACTAATTTAATGCGCTCATTAATTCAACGAGAGCAACAATTAGATTAATGGTATCTTCAAATAATTAAAGATATCTTTAATTATTTGATTTTATGTTGATTTGGCGCTCCATATATATATGGGGAAATTTTGTTGCTTAAATGGATTGATTAATTATATATTGTTTAACGTCCTGCTTCAGAATTTTTCACTCATATGGAGACGCTTAAATGGAAAGTCGGTGTATAGATGAATGGTTTCTGCAGGAATCTGGGCATGTAAAAGCACAATCAATTTCTCCCTACTTTCTACATTGTGATGGAAGACTACATACTCGTGATATAGGGTGTAAGAAAACGCAACCGAATTTGAAATGTTCATTTAAATATGTCAATTTAGAAGTAGTTTTATCATTTATGAGTTGCCTCCGGATCTCACGTCACAAAATTAAAAAGCGTGAAATAAAAATCGTCTACTTTAAAAAATGGAGAATGGCGACAACGTCCACAAGCCATGAACTTTCCCTTTTTCTGAATTATAAAACCTTTGTGTAATATACAACGCTTATCTTCATATCCCATTTTAAATTTTACTCTTGTGGGTTTGATTTTGATTTTCCAGTGGATTGTTAGTGGTTTTGAAGTTTGTTTTTCATGCTCATCTATCATCTTTGTATATATAATACTTTTGTAAAAAGAATATTACTAGACGGCGTTTAGGTGTTATGATGCATATGAAATGTGATGCAGGTCTAAAATATATCCCTGCAATCGATTATCAAAATATTTTGCCTTGAATGGTCTACTTTCTTTTGCCCTATAGTTTCCGTATTGTACACATTTAGTATGCTTGTATATTATTTCTATTAGCAAAGTTTAGTTTTGTTGCTATACTTAAAATTTACCCTCTACAACAATGGAGATATTTGTATTTTGCTTTGAATTTCCTATTCTTTATCAGCTTTGAGCTCTATCTTTATGTTCATAAGATTTTTAATAAGATTTTTTTTTTATACACATACTTGATAATTTATAATGTAAACTTTCTCAGCAGCAAAGAATTTACTAAAAATTAAAAAAAAATTAATAAAATAAAATTCCGAGGAAATATGTATTTCATATTTCTACGGTGCACACTGTTTAATTTATCGAATATTTTTTGGGGGAAAATAGAACTCCCATGAAGATGGAATTATCTCAACCTGATATAAAAACTCTCAAATAATTCTTCGATTTTATTTATATTGCACAACATTTATTCACACAATAACAGTCAGGTTTGGTTGGTTGGTTGGTTGTTGTTTTCCGCCACACTCAGCAATTTTTCAGTTGTCTGGTGGCGTCCAGTTTTTATTGGTGGAAGAAAGATCCCAGATACAATGTACCTGGGAAGAGATCACTGACCTTCCGAAAGTAAACTGGCAAACTTTCTCACATACATTGAGCCCGCGTCGGTTAGAGGTGAGAGGCCTTGTGATTTTGAGCTCTAACCACTAGGCCACGGAGGCCCATTTTCAATAACAGTCAGAAATATTTAACACTCCCTTACAAACCCACCTGTCTAGGAGGTATAGGGTATTTTTATCTACCATTCACCCACACATCCACTCCAAGAGGCACTCATTCAAAGAAAAATGAGAAGAGGGCTAGGAAGGAATGAAATACTCTGGCTTATCATACGTACAAGACAATGTTTACACTACAAATTTAATCGGATAGGTCGACAAACTTTGGTATCTTTGAATTATTTGACTTCCCTTGAGAAAAGACATGACACTGAACATACTCTCGTACCTTTTCGGAAGTGTGGTTGAATTTGGTCCAGTTCTGGATAAGAAATCAATATATGAAAATGTTTCGGTGTTGATTGTCATGACATCCGCCCATAATCATGATTCGCAAGCATGTACATGTATGATATTTTGAAGCGGTTCTCAATCCGGGCTTACTTATATAATAGTAGGTTAACTCATAAGGTTCATGTTTTATTACATATCACAGCCAATGCACGACGTTCAAAGAAGCGCGAGCGAGTGCTGCACCGAGATGCTAGCACCAGTCGCGCTGTTTTAACAAGTCCCCCTCTCCCATTTTGAACTGGTTCGGTAAAATATCTTCAGGCGCGGATCCAGCTTTTTTCATCGGGGGGGGGGGGGGGGGGGGGGTGTCCAAAAGATCGAAGATCTGGGACCTGGTTCCAGGGTAAGCTGTACGGTAATTTTCATATTTTGTCCTTGAATTTTGAAATCGTCCCTAGTGAGCGAATAAAGTCTCGATAAGTTGATGAGCAATATTAAACGCTATGCTAGGGTAAAAGATGACTATATTTTCTTTCAGATGGAAATTCTAGACCCCCCCCTCCCCACCCCTCTAGACCCGCGCTTGATCTAGTTGTTTCCTCAAACTAGTGTTAAACTGGTTTTGAACTACAACCGGTTTACTGTTTGAATCATTCCAAACCAGAACTAGTTCAACGAATCATGTAAGCCGCCTCCCGATGTATTTATTCGGTATACGAATAAGCTGACGGTAGTACGCCGATATTACATTGCTCAGTGTCTATCTGAAAAATCACCTTCAGTATCTCTATATCTCTTACTGAAGTTTTGAAATTCTTTGCTACTATTACAGATGTTTTTGTGTCCTCTGTTTCTCTAATTCACAATACTCAATTATCAAGCAAGATTGTAGCCACTGCTCGCTGAACTAGTTCAAAACTGGAAACGTATTTTGTGAGGATCAAATTCGCCTCACATTTCCAATTTTTGTGAAGATGACATAAATTAAAATACGAAATTCTAATACAAAGATTGTACTGTTTAAGCATATCTTTAAAACCCCCAGCAGAAACTTGATTTGTGATAAATGGTGAAGGATTAAAATTTCACTACCAGGCGTAGTGTATATTACTAATATTTACTTTTTCAAGGATTTTGGAAACCGGTTTCTAAATTGGACAAGCGAATCACTGTGTTATGGTCTATGCCACGCCTATCATTGTGAAAGTATAAAAAAAATTAGCATGCATTTAACAGAAAATGACCTTGATTCTCCATTATTCTATGGACTTCCAAATACTGAACAATATACTCATAATCTTCAGATAAAGCAAACGTATCCACCATGAAAACTGGACATAACACCCTGAGAAATGTTCGCGATTATAATATGATTTGTTTCGCAATCACTTGCAACCTCACATTTCCTGATGAATCCGCCATTTCAGCCCACTTCAGCCGAAGCTTGAATTTTTCCGATGGAAGCTTGTTCATAGTTCGTAAATATCTCTATAATAGAACTACTGGGCGGAATTCAAACTTACTTAGGTTGATATGTAGCTAAATTGGTAAAATCAGGTTTAAAATCTTTTCAAAACAAAAAATTGTGAAATTGTAAAATTTGGATGGGATTAGTAAAAAAAAAAAAAAAAATAAAATGTTCTGGAATCTCGCGACCAGAAATTATACCTCATTATGTTCGAATCATTACCTACTTTGATAGATTTTACATAAAAGTATTTTAGAAAAAGTTGTCATATTACTTAAAACTATGGCATAGGATATGCAAACTCTTTAGATCTACAGTTCCAGAAATATGTAAATGGCAGGCAACATTTGTCACGCATTGTAACCCCGATGCACAAAATTAAGGTCCAGAGATATCTACATTCCTGTCTCTGTAATGACATGGTGGTAACTTTGATTACCGCTGTCGTTCACGGACACGGTTTTTTTCCAAAGGAAATATGTAAACTCATCAAGAGTATAGGTTGATATCGAAATACCTGGCATTTAAAAAACGAGAGACCGATGTGAAACACATTACGTGGGCGAATGAAATGGGGACAAATAAAAAAAAATCTTAAAGAGGTAAAGTTGCCTATATAGAAAGACTTCACATTTGTGAAGAATAAAGAACCCCTTATAATGACAGAAAACTATACTAGGTCTCCTCAACGACAGCCATCCACCTTTGAACACTGACTGTTCCACAGAGTGAGCAGTTGGCCATAACAAAGAACATAATAGATTCGCATGGGTTAAGCACTCGTACCCCTAACGAATGCAAGGGTATGAAGATCAACCATCCAAAGTGTGGATAATCCAAATTTCTTATTAACTTATGCAAAATAGAGAAACAACTGTACCTTTATATCTTTATAAATATTATAAATTATGTAGTTTATCTTATGAAGGTTCAACGATCTTAAAAAAAAAAAATAGTCTTTTATCAGACACGGCAGTGTTTCAAAAAGAGGGAAAAAAAAATCACTGAAATAGGCAGTTCAGTTTGCACATAATCTAGAGACATGTATTTTTCAATGCGATAGTCTTATTCTCTTTTAAAACCTAGATTGACGAAACAACACATATGGTTACATTGTTAATCTGATCATTTTCCCATGTAAACTTTTAACCCCACCCTCCATTGTGGACGAGCCAATGCCCTTGGGGGGGGGGGGGGTCATGGTATAAGCATAAAGGTATTAATTTATGTTAATTTAAAGTTATTCAATTTGTCTGCATACCATTGAAACATTAGCATCATAGATGTGAAAACTAAACACTTTTAAAATATAAATTACATCGAATAGAAAATTAATAAAATGCAAAAAGATTGCAATAATTATCAATAGCCGACTTCCGTTGAATATATTTATCCAGTTAGTTATTTGAGCAGATCTAATGTCCTATGCTGTTGTGCTGGTTGTAATAAAATTGAACTTGAAAACTCGTGGAGTTAAATTTAAAGTACTGAAAAGCGTTGAAGGTCATATATAATTACCACACTAACCATCAATATTCCACTCATGAGTTGTTACGACAAAACATAAAATAAAAAAGAGAATGCATTTTCTTGAAGACTTTGTGATTTGTGAGAACAACAGAAATACTTTGTAAACCAAATTCTTGATAGGACCACGCTAGTGTGTTATATACCCTAACTTTAATACAAGTGAAAATCTATAGCTCATGATTACTTTGGAACCAAGAATTAGTTAGTTTTAAAGCAAAGCTTGTTGTGTTGAAAAGTGCATGTAAAACTCCCTCTCTCTCTTTTATCATTCAAATGCTAGTTGTTTCGATGTAATGTTTCGCGCTGATATATGTGAGAAAGTTTGCAAATTTACTTTCGGAAGGTCGGTGGTCTCTCCTCCACCTACAAAAACTGGACGCCACCAGATAACTGAAAAATTGTTGAGTGTGGTGGAAAACAAACAAACAATCAATCAATCGATGTAATGTTACAAAACGGGCACATTTAATATCATTTTCCTTTCCGCAAATGTAGACCGAGTTCTCCTTAACTACTGTAAGAAAGATAACTCTTGGTCAGATGCTCCTAATCATTTCCTTATTCAAAAGAAAGATTTTGTAATTTCGATAAAAGATCCTTACATTACGAATTAATTTGCTCGAAATCCCGAGAAAAACTCGATAATTACGTGTTATTTGTCTCAAAACTACCAGAAAACCTCTCGAAACTTCAAGAAATGACCTCGAAATTTCGTGAAAAACTCTTGTTATTACGAAAAAATTCCCATAATGTATACAAAAAATGTTTGCTTTCATGTTTGTCATCTGTTCTTAGAAACCAACGTGTACATCATTTTGTTTTTCTCCAAGGCAGCTAATTGGTAGGGTGTGTTTCGTGTAAATAATCAATGGACCTATACTAGCGTGCAATACATATACGATTACTCATCAACTTCCCTTTCCGGTCTATAGTCTTAACCGTAATTAAAAAGATGACGACGGACCTATGCTCGGGTATTGAGGTGAATGAAAAAATTGCGACATCTTTATTCGAGATGTACATAACAGCCTTTGGTAATCTGTATTCACGAGAAATCAGGGATGCATATATCTGCAAATGGTTGCATAGGCAAAAGAATAGCATTAACTTATTTTTTTCTCAAGACCTTATGCACCCTGATTACCACTATAATACACGTAGGTAGATAAGTGCTTTTTATTTCAATTGCATATCACTCGCATATTAACAAGAATCCATCTGTAATAACATTTTGCACATTAGATTAAAAAGATACGGGAGAGAGGTACAATGCAATTTTTTGGTCTGATAACTTTGAACGTATTCCAATTTCAGTTTATGAGTTAGAGTGAACATTGCTCGGGTTAATACCATGATACACTATATGGCAGTTCATATTTCAAAAAACAATAGATATTTTTCCCCACGGTCTGAAATAATCATTTAATGTGCATGAACAAGTAAAGATCTCATAAACCCCTTAAACAATACAAAAATAAAGAGATGGGCGAACACGGACAACTGGACATATCAAACGTAGGATAAGTGTCAAGAAGGAATAAGCATACCCTTTTGACCTGTCACACTCACCGTAAGCCAGGTAAACGGAGTAACACGTAGTCAAAATCAGTGTGTAAAGAACAACCTAACAATTGGTATGAAACACGTCAGACAGCATTGGCTCAGTGATAACTTGTATTTGCAAATTTTAACGACCATAGAATTTGCGAAATGCTGACTTTAAACGAGACTGTTTAAACTCCAGCGACATCTATCTATTTGTCAGTAGCCTACCTCGATTTAAACATTGATACACGTAGAACATATTCTCACATACGAATAGCTGAGGGACATAAACACCACATGTAGGTGACAATGGAATATTGCACATAAATATGGGAAGTTGACGATGGAGAAGCTGAAGCCATTCCGTTTGTCATGAAGTTAAGTTGTTAGTTTGCCGTTAATATCCATGTTAAATGAAATATCAAAGTATAAAGTAGACGTGGAAGACTCTGTGGTATCCTTTACTTCAAGTTCACTAGGATACACGAGTAACGTTTATAAATGAAATGTCGTCGATATATCTAAATGTTGAGTTGAAGGCTACAGCAAGATTTTTTTTTCTCCTAAAGCTTTCAAATAATTTGCTTCACAAAAATACAAATCGGTTAGGAAATACTGGATCACAATATGTGACCATCGGATTTTCCAACAGACTCTTGGAAGACTTGATTATCAAAGACTACGTACATATTGTAAATGTAGAGCTCCAGAATCTTTTTTAATGTCAACTTCAGAGTACGTTTGCGTAGAATCAGAATGCTGTTAAACAAAAGAAGTTTTTGAATGATCGATCGCTAGATATGAATATTTCCTTTTTCCATTCTTGTTGAAGAAGCAACTATATATGATGTCAGAAAGTCTAATCTTTAATTCATCGTGAGGACTGGTTGTTTAAAGTGTTAAAATGTCATTAATTTGATGTTGTTGAATTGAGAAAAGTTTTGTAATTTCAAATTTACTAAAACTTCTTTAGAATCCACATCTCATCTACACCACTTCTGGCATGTACATTGTGGCAAGATACGTTTGAAGTTTCTCCTTCACAGCTGTTAATATTTTCGTGAGAAGTAAAGAGAGGAGCTTGGTAGAACATATACTGGATCCAGCTATGTACCTACGTTTGTAAAGGTTTTTGTGAAGTTTGGGAAACCAGTATAGGTACGCTAACTCATATTCACTCATCCCATTGGCTGGGATATTATGTGTTTAAAACTGAAGCATGAAAAAATTCATAGTTTGAAAGGGCAGTTGGAGTATAACTAGAATTACCAAATGTGGAATTAATTCAAGTTCGTTTAAAATACAGTTGTAATAATGAGTCTTACAAATAAAGACCATGTTGTTAAAACTTTGCCAGCTAGAACCAAAACATATTCCTCGTGCAACCTATCCAATTCTTTTACCACTTGTGGTTTACTAAACACAGGATAGATAGTAAGTTCGTTTGGTTTGATGTGTCAAATACGTGATTTTAATATTACTTTTATACTTTTTATCCGTTCTGACAAGGTGATCAAGTTCTTTTTCATATTTTTAACCCATCCTCTGGTATAATCTTCAATAGAATTGACGATAGAGATTAATTTCTATCGCCATTTGAAAGATCGGGGTTCTCTGAATTAAGGACCTTTTATATATAAGTGATTTCAGGTCCTCATTTTCAATTATCAACATCACCAGTAAAGACGCGTCCGGCGTAGTTGGACAATAGTTGAAAGGAGATGATGAACAAGAACACGTAAGTGGATTATGTATAAAATGGTCCATATCTAGACACTGTAAAATTTATTCGTAATTAAAAAAAAAAATGGATGAAATAGTAGAAGTATATTTATAGGAAATACGGTTTTTGATTTGAGGCATTGTGACCTCATCAGTTTCAGAGAGACATGATCTAGAATCAGATCACGACAGTGTGGAGATCCGGAAAGTCGGAATGGTGGGTACATAATAAACCCCGTGACATATGATGACATAAATTCAAGGCTGGATTAGAAATATCGCATTCCGTGCCATTTCTAATCACCTGATCCCACTTCTGGTGTGTCCTGGGGTCCATGTTTTCCCATCTCTCTGATGTGCATTTTCTATAAGAATTGCGAGATTGAGTGATGTTCGTTCCCTTAGCCTTTTCATGTGCAATACTAAGAAGTTGGAGTAAAGTTGAAATAGGATCATACCTCTCTGTGTCACCGAGAGGGCAAGCTCATGGAGTATTAAGTGATTTGCATTTATTGTACTAATGAGCTGATCAAAGCATTGAATGGAAGGGTCGTCCAACCAAACCTAGCTGATTCCAAGTATTGGAACGTAGGAAGAAGGCAACGGAGTCAATCCCAGAACGTGGACAAAGCATCAAATGATCTAAGGGACACGTTATCCAAGGAACAATTCCTTAATACACTTGTGGACTCAGATATGAGATTGCGAATAAAACGGGCCTGAATGAAGCAATACGGCATGCCGTTAAGCTGGTAGTCCGTGCTAAAGATGATAATAGGCAGACAGAAAAGACAGGATTTTACAGATTAATAATACATACATTTCTGAATTGGATAAACTTGTCAAGAACATGAGGAAAGTTCTGAATGATATGATGAAAGAGAAACTACCACAAGCAAAAAGTAATAAAAGAAAAAATTACAAGAGATCAATCGCTTGCTCAATTGAGGACTGGGGGAAAACTCAACTTGTCATAACTGTGGCAAGAAAGGACGTTTGAAAAGGAAATGTGGAGCTCCGAGAAGAAGCAATGAAGAATTTCGGACAGGTTTCGGTTCTGAGTTAAAAAATCGGGATATTAAGCAATACTCTGAACAGTTTATTTCCAGAAATTCTCAAAGTCAACAAGACAATGAAGAGAACGCTGAGAATGATACTACTAGATTTTAGAATCAACAATTTCAGAATAAGCGATCCAGGATTTACGTTGAAATTTTATTCAGTGGCTTCCGAGTAAATAGGTGCAGTTGTCATCCTGATCTTGGAAGAAAGCTTCAAAAAGATATTTGGACAACAGAAAAAGCTAAGCTAACTTTTCGCCGAAATTTTCTCAGCGATTGCCAATCAGATAGAATCATAGAAGTTTTGGGAAAAACTGTATAAAAGTTTGGAGTTGATGGTATAACATACACAAACCCAATGACTGCTGCAAAACTGTCAGTAGATGGTGTTTTGGAATTCAATTTCATGAATGAGAAGACTGAGAATGATTTCATAAACTTAAAGAGGAGAACGTTAAAGATATGAGGACTACAGAAAGTCCAATGATCTATGAGGATGTTGTCGGATGCTATCGTGTAGCGTTATGAAGATCATTTAATATTCCACCAAAAATGAAATCATCAAATCACCAAAAATGAAATCATCATCATGAAGACAATGAGGCAGTAGGAAAAGGAATTGGATTTATTGAGCCAGATGAAACATTTATCATCAACTTAGACAGAGGTTCTATAAGGAAAGTTGCTGCAAATAAAGAAAGTGGAATACCCATTTGAATCATATATTTGTCATCTGAGACAAAGATACACAGGAACAGTGGTAGCCAAAGTCGATGAATTTCAGAATATTGTGTATAGCAGAGTACATATGCAGGCTCAAGAAAGTTCAATTCTGTATTACATGACCTGTATCAAAGAACATGCAAATTCCGAAGAAGCAGACTTCAACACTTTCATCAATGCTGCCAAAGACTCTATTTCTTTTGCAGCTGATAGGAAAAAATAGGAACAGGTATTATTGAGATCAAATCAACATTTGGAATACACTGCGAATTAAGGAACCATTGGCAGAATCTCTGTCCAAACCGACAAACACATCGATGACATGCTAGAAAAAAGTGTAATAGAGCCATCAATGTTTGTTTGTTTTACGTCCCGTCGAGAATTTTTCACTCATATTGAGACATCACCAGCTGTAGGTGAAGTACCACAAATTTAGACCTATGCTTAGCACTCAGGGCCGTTGCAGTGAGGGTTCTTTAACGTGCCAACGCCTACCGTGACACGAAACCTGTTTTTAAGGTCATATCCGAAAGACCTGTGATTCTCACTTCTCGTTTGGTGAAGGAGCAATTACTATCTATTTTTTCGTCTTAGGTTTGACGCGGTCATGGCACAAGCGGGGCTCGAGCTCACGACCTCCCGGTTACGAAGCGAATGCTCTAACCACTGAGCTACCGCGACCCATTCATGGGCAGCTTGTATTGTACTAATAAGGAAGATTACTGGGAGTACCAGAATTTGTATCGATTACAGGACACTCCATGTTGCTACAATTAAAAATTTGTAGCCTCGAATTTAACGAGTCTCTGGGGCATTTGTCTGGGGTTTGTTTGTTCTCAACATTTGATATATGTTCTAGATACTGGCAAGTGGAAATGGATTCTGCAGATAATTGGTTTGCCTTCGTCACCAAAAAAAGAGGCCTCTTTCAATTCAATTCTGTTTATGCACTGTGCCAGTCACTTTTGAGCGACACGTAGAAACAAAAACTCAACGGATTACGATAGGACATATGCTTCGTATACATTGCATTTATATAGATTACACGACTGTAGTAGCCAAAAGCTTTAAGAAGATGGTGAAGACTCAGGAAGCCGCATTTGGGCGATTAAAGTCAACATATCTCAAACTAAAAGCATCGAATTGTTAATTATTTTCAAAGAAGTTGAATATTTAGAGTAGCCACAGACCCTAAGATTGAAACAGTTCATTACTGAACCGATCCAAATAATGCTACAGAGGTAAAATCATTTGCAGACTTATATAGTTATTGTAGCCGATTTATATACACACACACACACACACACACACATATATATATATATATATATATATATATATACGCCCGCTGCAAAGCTATTTCAAAGACTCACCGAGACGTGTAATTTTTTTGCTGGACTGAGCCGTGTAAAACAAATATAAAACAAGACACTAAACAGTAACCTCACACAGGAACAGATACTAACATTCCATGCCTTCACCCAATCTTTCATTGTTGACACTGATGGAAGTAAAAACAGAATTCGTACTGTCCCAGCTGCAAGGAATACAAGAAAGGGTCATTGCATACGTCATTCACTCACCTCCTCCGAAAGAAATTACTGTGTAACAAAGAAAAAACTACTCACAACAATGACATTTGTGAAGCATTTTCAGTATTACCGTTACCGTACCTATACTGGACCAAACTTCACAAAACCCCTTACAATGATACACTGCTGGATCCAGTAAACGTTAAATGCTTTACCAAGCCCCTATCTCTGCTCCTCGCGAAAATATTAACAGCTCTAAAGGAGAAACTTCAAACGATATGGCAGATGTGGTGTAAATCAGATGTGGATTCTAAAAAATTCCAAATTTTAAATTAGAAATTTTCTCAAATCAACTACATCAAAACGTATGACTTTTAAACACTTTAAACAATCATTCCTCACGAGAAATTAAAGACTAGACTTTTTGACATCATAGACAGTTGCTTCTTCAACAAAAATGGAAAAAGAAAATATTCATATCTGGTAATCAATTATCAAAAAAAAAAAAAAAACCCAAAAAAACTTTGTGAGACACCACTCTGATTTTACGCACAAGTACTCTGAAGTTGATATCAAAAAAATGCTGGAGTTCCTCATTGACAATATATTTGCAGTCTTTGGTGATCAAGTCTTCCAACATTCTGTTGGGATTTCCATGGGCACGAATTGTGCTCCCCTGTTAGCTGATCCGTATTTATATTCTTTTGAGGGAGAATTTATTCAATAGCTTCTACATAAGAGGAAAAGGTCCATTACTGTGGCCTACAACTCAACATTTGTGTTTCATTCATTAACAATAATCATTTTCATTCTTATGTTGAATCAATATATCTCAGTGAACTTGAAATGAAAGACACCACTGAGTCTTCCACAACTGCTTTGAACTTAGATATTTTATTGAATATAAATGTTGAAGGAAAGTAACAACTCAACTTTATGACAAACGGAATGATTTCAACTTCTCCATCATCATCTCCCATATTTATGTAGCAATATTCCATCATCACCTGCATACGGTGTTTATATCCATCACCTGATTCAATACGCAAAAGCTTGTTCTCCATATGATCAATTTTAAAATTGAGACGTACTATAGATGTTGATTGATTGATTATTTATTGCTTTCCGCCACACTCAACAATTTTTCAGTTATCTGGTGGCATCCAGTTTTTGTTGGTGGAGGAGAGAACCCAGATACAATGTACCTGGGAAGAGACCATCGACCTTCCGCAAGTAAACTGGCAAACTTGCTCACATAACGCCGCGGCCGAGATTCGAACACACGCTGACAGAGATGAAAGGCTTTGTGATTTTGAGCCCGATGCTCTAACCACTCGGCCACGGAGGCCCCCTCGCACTATAGAAAAACAAGTTGATGTTATAGGGGTTTCAACAGTCATGTTTAAAGTCAGCATTTCGCAGATTCTATGGTTGTTATAATGATCTAGTTTGTCAATAAACAGTGTACTGCCCAGCCCTCTGCAAGGAAAAACGGTGAAGACTAGGCAGCAGTTCACGGTTTATTCTAGAACTTCACCATAAAAGGCTGCAAGAAACAACACAGCCAATTCAATTCAATAAAATAACCAAGTTATCTACACACATGTACATACCATTCGATTAGAAAATATATCACTCTTGCTCAAATATATATCAAACTTATCTCGTGATAAAATTAACTTAATAAATATAAGTAACTTAATATATAATCTAATGAACTATAATTATAAATAATACAGACTTCAGAACGCTGTATACAAGCATGCCAAATGTCTAATATGTAAATAATGTGTTTATTCTATGTAGATTGATTGATTGATTATATATTGTTTAACATCCCACTTGAGAATCTTTCACTCAAATGGAGATGTCACCATTGCCGGTGAAGGGCTGCAAAATTTAGGCCTATGCTTGGCGCTAGAATTGGAACCCTATTGATAAACTATATGAACAATTACCTTCAGTATATATGATATAAAGAAAAAACTTGCACGATAAACGCATAAATATAGCAGAAACTTTATCAAAGGTATTCTAACAAATGCTTCCAAATCCCATGCAACAGAAGTGTAGACAACTCTGTACAGTGTCAATTCTCTGGGACTACTTTCCTCTCCAAATAATGGATATTGGAGTTGTAGCGTAACGGAAATACTGAGCTGACCAGAGCTTGAAGTGTAGAAAACATACTAAAAACAAAACCGTAATTGTGTAATAAATTCTGGATACATGGATTGATTGTATATTGTTTTACGTCCTGCTTGAGAATTTTTCACTCATATGGAGACGTCACTATTTATTGAAAATTAATATATGCTTTAAGATGGTGTGGTAATAATACCCTTTCTGCTTTTGTAGGAACATCATGCTAAAAACTGAGACAACAATGAAAAAATATCAGATGTGCCCTTTGAGGATACCCAATTTGAAAACAAAGGATAGAGATTCTGTTATGTATGCATCAAACAAGAATACCAACTTGTTGTATCAGTTGACATGACATGTCCAAATAAAGAGCAGTCCAGAAAATAAGGAAGGCTCATACTAAAATAGACAATTATTCCCAATAAGTAACGATTACTTCATTGGTTATGTCTCAGGAGACTTGAAGAGTAGGGCATCAACCTCAAAGAGTCTCACGAGAAAGAAACAAGTGAACAGATCTTAAAGTTATTGGGAGTGATGAGGACATTCTTCATGTGAGAAATCAACTGATTTAGAGGTTGATAGAATTGTGCTAAAACCAACTCACGCCATTGCTCTCGACAAAAAAAAAAAATGGAGATGAGAATTTCCAGTCAGCTCTGAAGAAAACAATGAGAAGGCGCTGCCTGCTTCCTAATCCTTTTTATGTTATACATAATCAAATACTGTTTATGTGAAATTAACAATGAAGGCGATAAGACAGATCCAGCTTAAAACAAAAGTCCTAAGCCATCCCAGATGGTTGAGGAAATATGTAAATTTGGATGTCTTAAAGTATAGGCAATCCCAATGAAAGAGCTTTCACATGTGCATAATGTGGTATTTGTAGGAATTCAGACTGCTTCTTTGAGAAGAAGAGTCGTGTAGATCACAGATGATATAAGTGGAAGGAAATAGAGTAAAGATGGTGGAAAATTTTAAAGCGTAAACTCAAAAACCTTGGTTCACATTTAAGGAACCTCATTTAGGGACCTGTTAGACTTTCACTTAGGAACACTTAGTCCAAGATGTAGTTTTTTACTTTACACTTTTTCCAAAAAAGGGATATTCTGAGTCTTGCAATTTATAAGAAATATTTCTTTTGTAAATATGGTATTTTTTTGTAGAAATCCCATAATGTAAAATAAAAGGTAAATGTTCTGAACTTTTTGTCATCATGTGGGGCACATAGAAATTGAGAACTGGTTAATGTAACAATCAAAGAAAATTCAGATTTTATATTTTGGAACTCCTTTATATGAAAATATGAAAGTAATTAGCCAATCAAAATTGAGATGTTACATCAGAAGAGTACAAACAAGACTAAGGGCTCAGTCAAAGAAGCTGAGAAGTAACAAGGTAGCTCATTTAATTGAGAAGTTACATCGTCTGAAGTACACCTACATTACGGCAAGTAAGTGCATAGTGATGTCTGAATAAGGTTTTCCTTCCTTCTTTACAGCCTTGGCCAAGATCAGGTGTACATATTTCTTGAGGAAAGATGGTAAAATAAAGTTTCATGAATTATATTCTAAACATATGCTATGCAATACTTCATCCTTTGGGCAAACTCTCTGAAAATATTTCACATTTCTGTCAAGGGGTTAAAAAGTTATCATCCTTAGCATACTTGCTATCAAAGTGGGCTACAGACTATATATACACCAGCACATATCTCAATAAGGCAAAAATATGTAATTCTGGAGAGAGAGAGAGAGAGAGAGAGAGAGAGAGAGAGAGAGAGAGAGAGAGAATTTTCAAAAATTAAACTCAATATTAAAAGCAAAAGACTTTTGTGGATTTGAACTCGGGATCTGTAAGTCAGTAACCCACTATCTTAAATCATTTGAAACATGTAATTTCACAAACATTTTCATCACAATCTAGTGATGCAGTGTCACAAAATGTAGAAGTCGTGATGTAGTAAGCCACCTTAAAGTCAAAAACAACTAGAACGATTATTATCATACCAAATTTTGTCCCATAACTGATTTGGACTTCTCTATTTTTAGAAGAAGAAAAAAATTGAGTGAATATGTAAATTTAACTCGATAATGGGACAAAACTTGTCATCCATAAAATTCCTCGTGATTTGTCCTGCAAGTCCCACATGTTATGGGGAGAAGTCCTTTATCCAACCTGTATAAATTAAGGATGCAGAAAAACTGAACTCTGAGAGCTCTGTCTCAAGCACCCCGGGCCTCATTGCTACTCGCAGACATTGCGCTACAATGCACTTAATTTATAAAGTATATATCAATTGAATTTTCTGTAAAATGTTCGTTATGATATATCCATGTCCAACTTTTACATTATTGATGGTCCAAAAATGGTTATGAGTATGCCATTATTTATCACCATATCCAAGGCAATGTTATTATACATGTATTCACTGGGGCTACGGACTAGACCGTTTTAAGTTTCTCTGCAAAAAGGGCAATTTAATCAAGATTTAACAACCAAATTTAAAATGTGTTAACGTATCAAATGAAATATTTCCCTTCCTTAAAAATAATTAAAGTTTTGAAATTTTTAATATTGTAGAATATACAGTTTTTAATACACAACTGCTATAATTTTGATATATATTAATTTCCAAAATAATAATAATAAAAATAAACATGCTACTGCATAACGGTCCAAAATGGGATTTTTTGAAACCTTTATGCTGCAGTTTTACACAGATGAAGTTACATGTATATGACATGTAATGTAAACTAATTTTCTGACCTCTGCAAAATACAACATTCACATCAGATGTAACTGTAAAGAATTACAGTAATAAAATATCAATAAACTCCATATTTATTTAATATCTATTTAATATCTGTAATATTACTCTCTCTCTCTCTCTCTCTCTCTCTCTCTCTATATATATATATATATATGTATACATAAAAAAAATATTTCTCTCTCTCTTTCACACACACAATAATTACTTTTCACAACATTCAAAAATAAACACGAAGATGTTTGGTAAAACTTTAGCACTTTCATTTCAAATCTTCTGAAGCTTAACATACGTTTGTGCCACTTCTCACAAAATCATCAATGTGAAACCAACATTACCCAAGTGAGATTCTTCTAACTTACACTTCTATAACTTCAATGATTATGGCATAATGTAGTCTCTGTGATTTATGTTATATGGTGAAAACAAGATGTGTTTATAAAACACTAATACCCTCGGATTACAACAAAGTGGAACTGTAAGATTTGTAAAGGTCACCAGGTGAAAGATTTTGGTGTCAATGGAAAGGTCTTGCCACAAGGAATACACATACCAAATATGAAAGATCTACTATTGTAAAAGATATCACCAAGGCTAAAAATTATTTCGAATTTCCAAAAATTAGGTCAAGGGCACAAGGTCAACTTCCTGATGATATTTCCAAGAAGGGTCTAACCTATAAAAGGGATCTGACTTTAAGCTTTAAAATTGTCACAAATACTGTGTACAGGGTTATTTTCAAATTTTTATTTTACCCCTCTGTTTTGCCCCATTTTAAATTCTCCCAGACTTAGTGGTGTTACAAATGAGATAACTCTGTCTCATTTAAATTCACCCAGCCTTACATTCACCCAATGACAACAGGAGCAAATATTTCCCTGTATACAATATGAATTTTTAAAAAAAAAAAAAAAATCAGAATGGGGTCTAGACTGGGCCCCTAACAGGTCCACACATGTTTTAGTATTATGCTGATAAAAATGTTACTATCATGAATTTAGTATGACTGTAAATGTAACAGATTAAACACTGGTTTACACATTTCAATTCTCATCATCATTCCTACATATTCTATCTCTTTTCTTTCTGAATTCCAACAACTGACAAATTTTTTCGTACACATAAAAACTGGAACCAGATACAAGTGCTGCCTTCCAAAGACTTGGGGTCAGACCTTTGTAAAACCCTTTAATGATACCCTCCTCTTTCATAATTGTGTAGAAACAGTGCCTCATTCCTCTATAATGGCGTGTACTACCAAATTCTGAACGTGCTTCATCAAATCCTTGAACTTGTAATCTCTTTTTTATCACATCTAATGGGTAAATCAGGGTTTTAGAAATGAGCCCAGCACCTGATCCACAAACAACACTGCCTTGAACTTCTATAAAATAATGAATAATTTGATGTTATTATCATTTATTATCATTCTATTTTACTTTACTTTTTTTTTGATTTTTTTTTTTTTTTTTTTTTTTGCAATCTTTGATTCAATTTTTATTTCATCTATTTATCAGTTATTCTAAGAAGTATTCTAATATCATTCTTATGACATTTTTATCTTCATTTTTCTTCCGAAATCTTCAGGAAAAAAACAACCCAACATGAAAACATAGATAACTCTACATCTGTACATATTTTTTTTCCTTTTGAAATACATGTATCCAAGAAAAATTAATTTTTTTAGTGTGCATTTAACCATTTACCTAAAATTTCTTCTCCATTTTTATGCAAGAACTTTTTCCAGAGATCTCTTAAGAGAGTATAGAAGCTGAACTGAAGTCCTATCTGAGGTGCTATCTGGGACATGGCTGGCAGGAGACCTCGATAAAGACCACATATCCCCTCAGTCCGGGTAATAGTTACCATCCCATTTATCATGGAAGAATATAGCTGAAAGTATGATAAAATACAGTACAGGGTTTGACACTTAGTCACATCCAATCAACCAAGACTACTAAATGACTGGTTCGGTCGGGTAAAATGTCTGTTTACTAGACTGACTGGTCATGTTGAAAAAATAAAAATAAATCTTTATTTGAAACTAAAATTATCTTATCACAAACCAAAAAAAATTAAATATAAAAACTTGAAGCACATGATGATATAGTTGTAATAAATGTGTTACGGTCGGAAGTGATGTTTTGCAACATCTATACTCATTGTTAATTTAAAATGTGAATGTGTGTAGTTTCATTATATATACCACACACACACACACACACACACACACACTGAATTCATTTAATTTAAAAACAGTTTATTTGAACTAGATGTGAAAAAGTTTGTTTGTTTTTTTATCAAATTGGTCGTAATGGCCATTTTTCGGTGTTGACATGTGTGCAGAAATATGGCTTCTTGTCCTCACTGAAAGATGTTCCAAAGAAATGAAAGATGGGGAAGAAGCAAAACAGGTTTATGAAAAAGAAATATAAATGACTGTGGTTGTTTTATTCTAAATGGACTGAGGAATTTCTGTGGGTAGACAGAAGATACTTTTTAGTTCAGACTTAACAGAGAAAGTGTTGTTTGCTCTTTGAGTTAAAAGATTATTAAATGGAGAAACCATCTGATTGTCTTGATTTTTTTCTGGAAAGTTTGGTCAGGGCTAGTGGTTGTTAATCAGGTCTAGTAAATGTTATTTGAAGTAGCCTAACTAGTTTAGTCAAAAAGTAAATGTCAAACCCTGCAGTAATATGTATAACATCAGTTTTGAGACAGAAAAATACAGCTAAAATTAAAAAAATATAGCTATATGTAGGTAAAAACATTTTTGGGATAGAAGAATAGAACTAGAATTATTATAAAATTTTGAAATAGAAAAATACAGGTAAATTATCATAAAATTCATTTACATAAAAGAGGTGTTGTATTTAGTCAGCATCAATATGCAAAACTTCTATTCTTGAAATCAACGATAGTGAATGCTTTCCCTAACAGAATACTTAAAAGAATAATCTCTGCTTATCTTTTAATTCGGATAGCTTACTTTCTGTTTTCCCTGAGATACAAGTCTTGTTCTCATGACATCTACAGGTTGTATCACAAGAGTTGATGCACACCCTGCCACACTCCCACACATAAGGTGCACCAGGGGCTTGTGGTCAATGTACACACCTCCTGGTAGAATTCTCCAGGCTAATTTTGTTGATGCTTCAAAAATCACAAACTGAAAAAAAAGACCTTACTATCTGATTTATACCTTGTAATAAAGAAAAGGTTTTGATTGTACATGGTGTGTTTTCAAGATAATTAAACTCAACAAATTTTGAAACAAAAAGATCACATTATCAACTAAATTGTATTAATTTGTGTGCATTTCAAAAGACAAAACAATATACCTTATAATGGGTAATTTTGGCTGTAACTGGAAATGTAGGCTGTTTTTGCCAAAAACAATGTATTAATATGAATATAATTGCATAAAATGCAAATCTGCCACAAAAATAAGAACTGATACTATAAATGTGCACTTTTTTGTGCTTTATTTATTTCTTTTAAGTTAACGGTCATATAAAATCTTCATAATTTCATACCAGCAGACTTAAAGTATGTAAGCTAATTTCATGTAAGCCACATGCAACCCACGGACCAAACTAAAAATGATTATCTGCAAATTATAACTTTGTGGAATTAAATATGTCTACAGTATGTCAAACTATATTCTAATGAAAGACTAGCCAAATTTTCCTAATTCCAAAATTATCAAATATTCTGATTAAACTAATTTCATGCATTTCTATACAAAAAATTCATTTGTTTCTTAAACAAACAATACATTTTATTAAATATGCATTTCTAATGTTTGGCCTTTGATATCTTTACAAATTTATTTCCTCATGATGCTGCAGCTTTTTAACATTTTTAACTTCTTGATAACTACCATTCCAATTCTTTTCAAATTTGGTGTGTAGCACCTTTGGGACAAGGGGAATGTAAATTATAAATTTCAGAACTCCTGCATGCCTGGGGCCTTAGGGACAGAGCAAAAACTGCCAAAATTACCAAGTTTCAAAAATGTTTTTCTCTACAACTGCACATATGCCCGGGAAAAAAACCTAATTGCACAGTACTGTAGAGCAGGAAGGCCTCTACCAAAATTGAAATTTATTTCCTTATAAATTTTTTAAGTACAAACCTGCACAGTTCCATACAAAACAGACAGAAGTTGGGCTGGAACATGTCCTTTCCACAGAGCTAAAACACCTTCCTCTCTAATGATTCTTGTAGTAGCTTGTGTAATACTCCAGTATTTTGATGTTTCAGATCTTTTTAATGGCTCAATCTGAAGCTGAAAAATTAACACAGTCAACATAAAACCACTACATATTATATCATATGGGGGAGGGGATCGTCGCTAGTGTGTGGGTAACACTGACCTTTTAGAACTATACAGGCAATATTTTTTGCTTGATTGATTTGATACTTCAAAAGTAGCTTCGTTATAAAGAGAGGAAGAATGCTATTGATAATTGGTCCAAAGGTCAAGGTCACTATGGGACTTCATAGAAAAAAACCTTACATTTATTGATTGCCTACATTGTGAAGGTATGTGGAGCTCTTGTTGAAATATATATTTGATTACCTTCAGCCCAATCATGAGTTGCCATGTAAAAATCTATAAGGGTCAAATATAAGTGTACATTGTTTTCAAATATATAATCTGAGCAAAATCTTGGCTATATTACCTCAAAGAACTTGACAATGTCAAAATGACATTAGAACAGGGTTATGGTATATGCACAGATTCCAAGGAAACTTTGTTAATGTATGATTGTCTAAATCTCTCTGTTTCAGAGAGATGGTAAGACAATAATTTTGAACTTTTTCTCCAAGAAACCTTGACCTTACAGTCACCTCTTTCCAAAAAAGAAATACTGTTTAGTAAGAAACTACCTTAAATGCCAGATATGAGCATGCTATCTTTGTTACAAAGAAATAATCAGAATAGCAATTTTGATATTTACAATCATTTTCTCACAATGGCCTTGACCTTATCTAAATTCTCTTGAGTCAATGTTATAACACACCCTCAAGCCATAGGCAAGCTTTGTGTTACAAAGTTATGGTCCACACATGAATTTAAAACAATTTTTCCTGTGACCTTCAGTTTCTCCAAATGATCAAGAGCAAGGATCGAGGGTCAAAAGCTATTTTATTTAACATATAAGGATCTACTGCTTCTTCCAAGTTTGTTTCAAAGTTATGCCTTACACCAATGCACAGATAGACAAACTCATGCAATTTCTATGGCCATATACCCTGCACAACTCAATATAAATGGGTATAAATATTATGATATCAGTATAGTAAAACACTTTTGACTTCAGATTCAGGTTTTTGTGAGGTTAAATTTAGAATGTTAAATTGCATTAATCTCATATTGCAGTAAATATAATGAATATACTTACTTGAAATCGGATTTTGAGTACATCAAATGGTTGAAACAAAGCACGACTGACTGCTCCAGCTACTGCCCCTGCAAGGGCCTGTTCAGAGGCAAACAGCTGGGTTTCCTTCTCAGGTGTATACCCCACCATTTATCACCAAAACTCTGTATTCAGGACAATTTGTTTTTTCTCTCTCTCTCCTGTATTTTTGTTTTTATATAGATTTTCTTTATCAATGTGTAAACCATTACTGAAACAGAAAAAGTCTTATATTCAATACTGATTAAGCACATCATTTACTACACTATAGATGATGAAAAGTTAAACACAGTTAATTTTCTTAGCCACCACCTTGAAGTGAAGACCTGATTTTTAATTTCACACTAGATTTCATAACATTTTGGTCTATATACTTGGTACATGTAGTTTCATTTTCTTTTATATGAATTATAATTGGGCAACCCGTCCATTCATAAGAGAGGTTCAAAAGTCTATATATGATGAGGGCTCTACTAGTCCAGCAAAACTGACATGTATTCTTTTGTTTCAAAATTATTTGTGCATTTGCAAGAACCACAATTATGTTATACAGTTAGATCAAAATGACCTCAATTTGGATTTATGACATCATAAAGTGATTTTCTTTCTCTACAATATTTTGTTGTAAAGGAACTATTCCAAAGCTGTGCTCTGTGTTTTCTGAAAGAAAAATGTTTACAAAAATTAGAATTTTACTAAATCAGAATCAAATAAAAGAAATTGTACATGTCATTTTTATATCATTTACTCCAAGTGACTGAATATAAGGAAGAAACAAATAATGTAAAATTGTAATGGATTTTGTTTATATGGGCCAAATATCTGTCCTTTACACAATAGTAAATTAAATTTGAATTAAACAATAGAAATTGTACATGTTATTTTTTATATCATTTACTCCATATGACAGTAAATATTAGTAAGAGACAAATACTGTGAAATTGTTATGAATTTTGCTCTTTTTAAGATTTTAAATTTTACATGGGCCAAAAATCTGTTTTCATATAAAGTCTTTTACTCAATAGTATAAATAAATAAATAAATAAGGGAAAGTTTAAGTTTTCATCCAGCTGATCTTTGATGACTCAATAAAGGGAAATAACTCAATGTGGAATGGAAACTTGTGTACTACAACAGGTTATAGGTGTAGATTAGCTAACTTTGTAAAACCCATGTTATGAAAAAAAAAAAAAAGAAAAAAAAAAGAAGGTTTTTAAAAAGAATAATCAGTATTGGTTAATGTCGTTAAGTGTTAGCAAAACACTAGAAGAACATTGAGGTAATAGTCAGAACCCCCCCCCCCCCCCTACCCCCACCTCCCATGTATTGTCATGTGTATCTTAATCATAAAATTTACATAAATTATAAACAACATAAAAACAGAAAATTATGATTGCTCAAGGTATATCTAAAATTTATTAGAATGTTGCATCCTGAAATATTTACATGTATGATCAGCTGTTATACTGATACTATGTTAAGTAAGTTATGAATTAATTACTATTTCGAGTTGAAGCTGTATCTTTGTATTCCTATATATGATTGCATTTTCTCATGTACTTCCTAGTGGAACTTGTGTAAGTGCTGGCAAATTAGTACAGTGAATTCAATATGCTTTCAATCCCACACAGTGCACATGCCTCTGTTGCTGGTAGTGGTGGAATTCTCATTAGTTCATGTACCATAATTGTTCAATCATTCCAAAAGTATCTATCATTTCAGTTCTTCTTCCACAGATCCATATAAGGTTCTCAGTATCTGAGTAACACATACTCTCTAGAAATGTTTGATTTATAATAGACATGAAGCATATAGTGGAATAAATATATCAAGAGCAATAAAAACAATGAAGATAATTTTAAAGGAATTACTGAGAGAGTTTTCATATTTTCATTTCTCTTAAACAAAAACACTTATGGCACAGTACTGTAGTTTAATATAAATTTGAAAATGTATTTGGTTTTGAACATATACAAGAGTGCATTTTCTCTTCCATGTTAATGTACATATTTCCTATTTTGAACTCCAGTAACAAATATTTGTATGTTAGCAAAAATAAGTATATTTTCTAGCAAGGGCTCCTTGATTTAGACTCATAGTAATGCATCTCTATGAAGCAGTTATTGACAAATTTCTCATGAACAAACTATTATAGTTAAAGGATATATGAATGCAATTCATGTGTTTCTGGATTTCAATCATGAAGAATAAACAGTGATGCTGTGCAGTTTGATGTACATTAAATGCACACAAAACAATGCACAATCTACTGCAAGTGACAATTAAACAGGTCGGGAACACTTCTCTTGTAGTGAGCTCTTGCTAAAATGCAATTATCACCCTTTAGTGAGAAAATACACATGACCACAAAGAGGTGTTTTGTTGCTTTGGTTGAAAATAATGACAAATCCAAGCAGTGTTGAATTATAAGAGCAACACACACTCAAAGTGGCATGAATTGCCTGTATAAAATTGATAACACAGTAAAATGAATTTTCGTACCAATGTTGCGGAGTAAGAGAGGAGGCTGGAATCCAAAGCAAATCATAATGTTTTTGTTTTACTTTATATATTTGCTGTAGTATTGGACATCTAAGCACTTTTATTTCTTTTTTTGTTTTTCTACATGAACTATAGATGTACTCCTCAGGTGTTTTTCTCAGGTTGCACAGAAATATTTGGACATATTTACTTTCATAAAGAGGGATAACTGCATGTCAGCGAAAAGATCTCGCTATAGAGCAGGTGATTCCAACCTATTGAAGTGCCTGTTTATCTTCCACCTAACAATATAAGAACTTTTCGGGTGCAGAATGCAAACAGTCACGTGGTATTTGAAAAAATATGAGTCTAACACAGCCCAGAATCGTTCCAGCACATACAATATTCCCTTAGTATTACAAATGAGCATGATCTCTATGTCTGCTAAAATCTCGCGATCAATGCACACTGTGATTCATTTCCTTAAAAACAAATAGAGCCTTAAAATTAAAATTGTGTTTTAACCTGCCTGATGATAACATCTCTGAAAGTGTCGTAACCGCTGAAAACGCTAAAGCGTAAATTCATTGTTAAAAATGATGAAACAACAGTAAAAAAATGCGTCCAGTTGCGTGGTATTTGAAAAATAAGAGTCTAACACGGCCCAGCATCGCTACGGCACGTACAATTTCCTTAGTATTACATATGAGCATGACCTCTATAGCTCTATCAGTCTATATCTATGACTCTGTCTGCTAAAATCCGGCGATCAACACGCACTGCAATTCATTTCCTAAAAAATAAATCTTGTCTTCAAATAAAATCGTGTTTTAACCTGCATGGTAATCACATCTTTGAAAGTGGCGTGACTGCTGAAAACGCAAAAGCGTATTTCAATGTTAAAATGATGAAACACCAATAAGGAAATTCGAGTTTTGTGGATGGCAACCACCGGAAGTGTTTATATGCCAGTAAATCATAAATAGTGACAAGGAACATTTTAATTCCGAAATGTTAAGTCTACTTTGTAGAAAAATACTCGTATGTAATTCTTTTCATCTGTGTACAATGTACATACTATTTCATTTTGAAAATATATGAGGGTATGAACTTAATAAAAGCATTCAGACACCATATTAGGGCTCCCCAAATTTGCACGTAATTTAAAAGGATTTTATTTTCCTAACAAACGGGCACGCACTTGCGTTTGACGCAACAGCACTAGTATGGTTCACAAATTGACGCCGCGCCGGGATCGAAAACCGAACCTGCGTCTCCCGGACAGAAAGCGCACTTAACCACTAATTACCGCGACCAAAGGCAACCTAGATTTTTTTCTTTTTTATATTTCACAAAGATATTTACCCCCCCCCCCCCCCCCTTTTAACTTTCAACTTTCTTTATTTCTCTTTACCAATAGTACAATAGTATTGAGAAAATACACATTTACATAAGAATTTTCACAAATATATAACATATGCATAATTATGAATAAAAACTACAACAGTACATTTACAAACAAAGCCATTATAGAGAGGACAGAGAATGATGGATAGCTTTTACGAATTTACTTAATTTTCTTAGCGTGACAATGTTACCAGAATTAAAGATAGGTTTTGTATATAATACATTTGGTGGTGATCGTTTTCTCCAATTAATACATTGATATCTAATTACAGAAAAACTACTACATTTAAACAAATAATGGTATTCATCACCAATTTCATCATCATTACACAACGTACATTTTCTTTGGGACCTTTCTATACCGTACCACCTACCAACTTCAATAGGTAATCGATTATTACATGTACGAAATCTACACAAAGCTATTCTGTCAGAAGGGTCAAGTATATCAAGGTATTTTTCAAAACAAAAATTGTCTTTTATGATACGATAGAAAACTCCCTTTGATGAATTAAATACATCACTATACCATTTTTGTTCAAACTGGTCACATATTCGTTGCTTAATAGTATGCTTGAACCATTCAAAAGTAAAACCTCCTCTTAGATCCCACAAATTACTGAAACCAAGATTACTTAAATTATTTTTTACATAATGCATCCACTTAGAAAAGCAGAAATCTTGTGTTAATTTGCATTTACAAAATGCGTACATAATATTTGAAAATTTATTATCACCTGCAAAAGCAACCTTGCACCAATAATTAAGGATTCTTGATTGTACATCAACATAAAGTGGATACGCTCCCAATTCACCATATATCATATAATTTGCTGTTGAGCGTTTTAAATTCAAAAGCAATTTACAAAACTTTAAATGCACTCTTTCTAAACATTCATAATTACAAGTACCCCAAACTTCACAACCATACAGTAAAATCGGCTTTACAGTACTACAAAAAAGATCATACTGACAGCTTATCGATAGTTTGTGTAATCTTCCCTTCTTTAAGATCTCATAAACAGCCTTTAATCCTTTCTGGGCATTTCTCTTAATAGTGCTTGCAAAACCACCGTTTCTATTGAAAATTACGCCAAGATACAAATATTCATTAACTACCTCCACATCATGTGAATCATATTTGAAATTATAATTTTGTAATCGTTCTTTTGAAAATATAACTACTCTTGTCTTTTCTGTGTTTACTTTAAGTTTCCATATTTTGCAGTACTCACTGAAAATATCTAAAACTGTTTGTAAACCATCTTGAGTCTCCGAAATCAACACTGTATCATCTGCATATAACAGGATAAAAAGTTTGAAGTAAATGCCCAGTGCGTCTCTAACATCACTACTTAGATTTTCCAAACCTGTGACATTATTTGTTACCAAAAAATCCTCCACGTCATTCAAATACAGTGAGAATAAAAATGGTGACAAATTCTCGCCTTGACGTAGGCCGTTATTACACATAAAGTAGTCTGAGAATTTATTATCATGGACAATTCGTGACTTAATGCCTTTGTACATATTATTGATTAAATTGTACATTTTACCTGTGATGTTATTCATTAACATCTTATGCCATAGACCATCTCTCCAAACCTTATCAAAAGCTTTCTCAAAATCAACGAAAGCACAGAAAAGTTTCTTTTTTCTATTACACATATAATAGTCAATTAACATCTTAAGTACAAAAATATGGTCTATAGTAGAATATCCTTTTCTAAATCCAGCTTGGTTTTCATATATCAAGGCTACGTCACTGGAATAATTTGACAATCTAGTGTTCAATACAGCAGTAAACAATTTACCCCGGCAGCTAACAATAGTAATAGGCCTGTAGTTTTTCGGATCTCCTACAGATCCTTTGTTCTTATAAATTGGCACTAAATTGCCCCTAAGCCAAATATCAGGTAAAATACCGGTATCAAAAACTATGTTAAAAAACTGCACATAAACATTCACAAGTTTACTGGCAGAGTGCTTAATATACTCATTGACAATTTGATCCTCTGCACAAGCCTTATTACACTTTAACTCCTTAATAGCCTTCATTATTTCCTCTGCGCATATTGGCATATTCAGTAATTCACTCACACCATCAAATTCAATATTGTTAGGTAAATTTTCAACAAAATATTCACCATCAGGTTGTTCCCCTTGATTCAATTCCTTAAAAAAGTCAAACAAAGCACCAATATCTAAACCTGTATTCTTACGTTTTGCACCAGAATTAATTATTTTCCAAAATTCCCTGGGATTCGTTGTTTTTATTTCTTTCATTTTGCATCGAACTTCCCTGTCGTGTTTCTTCATGGCAGCATTCATAACTTTTTTGTATGTCTTCCCCTTGATAAGTTTATCTATCTTAGCATCCGCTGTTCTAAACTTTTTAAATTTCCTATCAGCTGATTTAAACACTTTTCTTTCTTGCCTACACTCACTATCAAACCAAGGTTTGTTTTCTTTCCTTGCAATAAAATGTGTAATGTGTACCATGAAAGAATATTCCGTTTGGTTGCATATTAATACATAGAGAGTCAAACAAGTGCACCTGGAAAAAAAGTTTTAAAAAAGTTTAAGTTTTGACCCTCGACAGAGGAATATTCACTTCAGGATAAAATACATTTGAATCTGAAAATTTCATGAAGAAAACAGTGTGAAAAACAATAACTCATGGTTCAACTTACAGTTTCGTGGAAATCTTATGCAGCCTCGTGTTTTGATGAAGTATGTGATTATTTCAGGGCAGTACCCATGGACAAGGTGTGATTTGAATATCTCAATATGCAGATAATTTTCAGATATCAGCTACGAGTACATTCACGAGTAACAGAGATGCGTATTTGTATTACAAAGTGATAAATTCAGACCTAGCGGTGTTTTGGGTATCTTTGTATTGACTTAAGGAAGCCAATTACTTGAACAGGGTGTCCGAAAAGAAAGGTAATACTTCAACATTTTGATAATTTTGCCAAACCTCGTGATATTTTTATGAATGAAGGTATCCTAAAATTTCAATTGATAGAGGAACTGTGTGTGTGTGTGTGTTGTGTGTGTGTGTGTGTGTGTGTGTGTCATGATTTAACATTTCAGATATAACCTTGAGGAAATCAGCTACTTACACATTATGATGGAAAGTACCCTGAAATTTCAAGTTTTTCTTTAAAACTTTTTAAGGAGCTGCATATTTTTTTAAAATTAGATACATGATTACTTCAGGGCTATAGACATGATAAGAAGGGACTTGGGTATCTGAACATGCAATATATTTTCAAATATAACGCTTAAGGAAATCTTAGGAATAAAGGTATTCCGAAATTTCAAGTTCTTGGAAAAGACCTTAAAGAGAGGTGTGTTTATAGACATTGCTAGGACTGATTTTGAAATCTCACTGTACCATTAATTTTGAGATATCACACTTATGGACATCAGCCGTTCATACATTTAAGTGAAATTGCCTTTAAATTTTAGTTTATATTTATCTTTAAATCATTTATCTGAAAATACCATAAATTCTAAAATATCGTGCTTGGGGAAATCTACATTCGTATTTTTTAAACCTTAAATTTCAAGGTTTTCTTGAATCCATAAAGAGCTTTGTGTTTGCATTGAATATCTAATTATGAATAACGAGGAGTGATTTTGTGTTTTATATATATATATATATATATATATATATATATATGTGTGTGTGTGTGTGTGTGTGAGAGAGAGAGAGAGAGAGAGAGAGAGAGAGAGAGAGAGAGAGAGAGAGAGGGATTATCACATATTATGTCTATAATACTTATACAATCCCAAATACACACTGAATGAAATAATAATAATTTATCTGGCAACTAGACAGTTGAAAGTACATAATCACAGCTCACATGTGTAAAATTTCATATATCAATAATTCATAAAATAATTCATAAAATAATTCACATATTACTTGAAACAAGCATCAGAGTATTCTCACTAAGAATTGAATATAATAAATAAATTTATAAATAAAAATAAGTTTGCACATGTAAAATGTTACTGCACATAGACATTAACTAAGCTATTTATATATCTATCGATACAGGGTTATGGAAATTGATGACATATTTGAGATATCAATATCACCCCTAGCCTGTCGTATAACCCTGAATTGATTACAATGTTTAATGCAAACACACAGCCTCTAGTTTTTAAGAAAAACTTTGAAATTTATGGGTACTTTCATCAAAGGTACAAGTTACTGATTTCCCAAAGTATGATATTTGAAGTTGTTTTACATAGTCAGATGTTCAAAGGTCTGAATTAAATTTAATGTATTTATAGAATACAAACGCCAGCTACTTGCGATTTTCAAGGAAAAATGGGAATTTCAAGCCAATTTCCTTCACTTTTGATTTCCTGATTTCCTTCAGCGTGACATCTGAAAGTTAATGGTATACTGAGATTGCAAAATCAACCACAAACATGTGTAATAGATGTGTAACTGATTTCCTTAAGCGTGGCATCTAAAAATTAAAGTTACGAATGAAATTACTCCTTTTCATATTATAACCCTATTCAATACGCACGGACAGCTATCTAAATAATAAAAAAATAATAATAAAAAAAATAAGGACACTGTAAGTAACCGATTTCCCTAAACATAATTTATGCAACATTATGCAATTTATTATGATGCATAAAAGTTTTAATTATAAATATTTATACAATGCAAATGCCCAGCTACTTAAGATTTTCAAAGGAAAAAAACCTTACAGAAACACATGGAAATACACTGGGATACAGAAATATACATATCAAGCTTTGTCATATATATAACCCTGAAACGCGCAGCGACTTTATGATTGTCAGGAAAGTCTTGAAAGTCAAAGATAATTTACATCAAAATATATCAGTAGCTGATCTTCCAGAAAGGGATATCGAAAGATTTCTAATATGTTGAGGTGTGTGTGGGCCTGACTAAAATATGTCTATAACGCAAAGGACATTAAGAAATTAACGGGTAATTCCCATAAAATTGTTTAAGCAACTGATTTCCATAGGCAGGAAATCTGGAAATTGATAGATATCAAAATCACTTCTCGTCTTGAATTTATCTCTGAATTAATTTTCTTGGATGTGGCTATCAGTCGCTGTAGCCTTTATTTTTTTACTATTTTTTTTTTTGAGAAGCTGACTGCAAATAGCTAGCTTTTCTTCCTTTAAGTCGCTGGTTAATAGTATCTTGCTTTGTTCAAAACCACTCTGAGTCTACGCTCAAGTACACTGAAGCTGATATTAAAAACATGTCGGAGTTTAACATTGATAATATCAACGCAGTCTTTGGTGATCAGGTCCTCAAACGGTCTGTTGGAATTCCCATGGGCACGAATTATTTTCCTTTATTAGTTGACCTGTTTTTATATTCTTACGAGGCAGAATTTATTCGAAAGCTTGTCACGAGAAGAAAACATCTCTTGCTGTGGCCTTCAACTCGATATTTAGACATATCGACGAGCCTTTATATGCCAATAATTCTCATTTTCATTCATATGTCGATTAGATAAAAGGCCATAAGTGTCGAGCATAGGCCTAAAATTTTGTAGCTCTTCACTGTGGTAACGTCTCCATATCAGTGAAAATTTTTCGAACTGGACGTTAAATAATATACAACCACTCAACCAACCATTGTATGCCAGTAAAGTGATAGTCATTGCGTTTTTCATTATCTAATTCATTACAATGCTGAAGTTGATTGGAGATAGAATACATCCTTGACAAATTCCGATGTGTATATAAAACAATGTTGACAATGCTGGGTTGCAGATAACTTGACATTTTGTGTGGCATTGTGTTACATATTGTATTATACAGCCCCAGGGTTATGTTAGAATGCCATAGTGCTGCAACATTCTCCAGAGAGCAGCAAATGGTGTGAAGTTGCATGAAAACATCACCTCCAAGTCTTGCAAAGTAAAGAATACTGTCGCGGTAGCTCCGTGATGGAGCGTTCTCCTCGTAACCAGGAAATCGTGCTTGCCATGGCCGCATCAAACATAGCCAAAAGCTCTGCATTAAGAAGTGAGAATCACGGGTCTTTCGGATATGATGTTAAAAATGGAGGTCCCGTGTCGCGACATGCGTTGGCACGTTAAAGAATCCTCACTGCTACGGCTCTGAGTGCTAAGCATAGGTCTAAATTTGTGGTACTTCACCTACATCTGGTGACGTCTAGGTATTAGTGAAAAATTCTCGACGGGACGCAAGAGAAACACACAACCAACCAATCTTCTGTCTCCATCCATGCATGTACATATATGTGTAAATTCAGAAAATAGGTCGTATTACAAACACTTTTACTCATCTTCAAACAAATGAAAACCACTTCTTGTTTCATTAATCGATTAAATATGTATTTTGTACTTTTAAATTGGATTCGATTTAAGGAAACATATTTCAAAATCTCTACACTTGAATTAGCAAATAGCGAGTGGTTGTTCTTTTGAGAATTACGGTAGAGAAAATTGATGAATAAACACTTGCTTTTACAAACCACCCAGCATCAAAGTGTTTGTGGATAGGATTTCCGCCCCTGTATTTTTAATGTTCAATGCCTAGGGTATTTAGCAAATATTGTTCACTAAATATTTAGGAGTGTTTTTATTTCACTGAAATAAAGAAATCCCACATAGAAACCGTTTTTATATATGTCATATCGCTGATCATTATGATCAGTGATGTAACATTTCTATAAACTGTATTCCATGGGGATTTGTTTATTTCATTGAAATAAAAACATTCTTAAGTATTTTTTGAAAAATGTGCTCTGCATAACCAAGGCATGGAACATTAGAAAAATACAGGGGGGGGGGGGGTGTTAACAAGCACCTGTGCCCAGCATATATGAATTTATCAAAAATTGCTGGTCTACAGTAGTACTTGAAAATTTTTTATAAATTCAAAGTCTTCAAATTTAAATGAATCAATTACTTTTCAAACATGTTTGTATTTCAATATCATTATAGACAGAAGACTGACAGGGTCCTTCTCCTTGCAAAAATAAGGTTACGGTAATAGAAATAAAAAGTTTACCGGATATCACAAGAGGAAAAAATTTCCCCCTTATCAATGTACATGATGAAAAAAAAGATCTAAGCCTTCTCAGGTAATCTAGTTTCATTATTCTCATTTTATTGATTAAGTCATTGTGGTAGGGCTCTGTGATCCTTCGTTTCCTTTCTTGAAAGGAGAGATGGTACCCGGGCACGTCTAATTATCATTAGGCATTGTACACCGGGCACACCAATTATCATCATTGCCTTGATTCTGCAATGTTTTCTTTCCGACAGCTATTCAATATGTGTAACCTTTAGATTTGAAGTCACAAATTAGAGACAGAATGTATGGACGTATCACGTAAAAAAGTACTAGAAATCAAGAAATGTCTTCCGTCATTCGAAGCACAGGGAGAGCTGTAGTTTTCAAAATAAAGAATAATGGAAAAATATCTAAACCACGTGTAGTGCAACGGGGAATCATTACATAATAAAGAGATTGGAAAGGGGACGTTACTATATGATTACATAATAAAAGGACTGCAAAAAGGGGAATAATTGCATAATAAAAGGATTGCAAGGGCACATAATTACATAATAAAGATATAGCTAGAGGGACATAGTTGTATGATAAAGGGATAACAAGAGGGGACATAACTATATAACAAAGGTATTACAAGGGAACATAATTACGAAATAAAGGGATTGCAAGAGGTGCATAAATACATAATAAAGGGATAACAAGAGTGACATAACTACATAATAAAGGTATTACAAAGACTCATAATCACGAACTAAAGGGAATGCAAGAAGGAAATAACTAAATGATAAAGGGATTGCAAAAGTGACATAATTACATAATAAATGGATTGCAAGAGGTGCATAATTACATTATAAAGGTCCCACTGTGGGACGTGGGTGCCGGTCTTTCGGATGAGACCGTATAAACCGAGGTCCCGTGTCGCAGTAGATGTGGCACGATAAAGATCCCTCCCTGCTCAAAGGCCCTGAGTGCCGAGCATAGGCCTAAATTTGCAGCCCTGTCACCGGTAATGGTGACAGCCGCCGGATAGCTGAAAAATTGCTCAGGCGGCTATAAACAAACAAACAAACAAACATTATAAAGGAATGGACGGAGGGGCATAACGATATAATTGAATTATTTATTAATTACATATTGAAACCTATCAGTGGGTCGATTGCTGTCTGACATGTTTCATACGAGTTGTTAGGTCATTCTTGACACTCTGATTACAAGGGATTATTCCGTTTACCTGGTCACCATATAGGACTCAAGGCGGGTGTGACCGGTCAACAGGGGATGCTTATTCCTCCTACAAGTAGGCACCTGATCACACCTATAGTAATAATAATAATAATAAATTTATTTTGTAAAGCGTAAAGTCCATACTGCTCTAAACGCTATTTAAACAACAATAAAATAAGTGAAATGAGGTATATAAAAACAGATCGTAGTAGGTCCCAGATTAGTTGTAGCATGTGAACAGATGAGTCTTTAATTTAGATTTGAAGGTACAGAGACTGGTGGCAGTTCTGATATCATACGGAAGAGCGTTCCACAGTATATCCAGGGGTCCCTGTTTGCCCAACTCTCTAATTTGTATTCCATATAGGATTTATGAGATTGATCACTGTCTGTTAACTTTGCTTTTTCACAATATAGAGGTTGCAATGGTCAACCGAAAATTAGTGACACAATGAATCTCTTTTACCTTTATATTGCAAGTGCAGTAGTAGTAAAACATTGTGAAAGTATTCAAGGTAACAATGGTGCTGTTGTTGTCATAGTAACGTACCTTATTAACCTACACTAATTGATGCTACATGTATTTCAGATGAAAATTACATGTAGATACAAATTTTATATCATATTTGTTATATATAATGTTTTATATTATTGATTTTTTTTAGATTAAGATGATATAATATATATTACAATTTATTACATTTAGTATATCCAACTGATAGGACTTGTTTTATGAAGTTAGAACTCCAATTCCCCCACCCCACCCCACCCCCAAATTCGATAGTGTATGTACATGGTAACGTCTTTGTTCTGATAATAGGACGAGTTGTTACGAGAATTTGACAGTTGTCATTGGTCTTGTCTTTGGTGATTTGAAATTTATGACATTTCAAATGTTGTAGTGTTTGATTTTTTCCATTTGTATTGTATAATTTTTCATTTGTATTGTAAAAAATCATTTGAACCTATACTAAATTCCCAAACTCCACAAAAACCCTTACAAAGATACATCGCTGGATCCAGTAAATATTCTACCAAGCCCCCTTCTTTGCTCCTCACGAAAGTATTAACGGCTGTGAAGGGAAAACTTCAAACGTACTGTGCCACTACATAAATGTATGCCAGAAGTGGTGTAAGTCAAATGTGGATTCTAAAAAAATCTAAAGAATTTTTAGTAAATTTGAAATCGCAAAATTTTTCTCAAATCAGCAACATTAAAACGTATGACTTTACAACACTATACACGACCATACCTCTCGATAAATTAGGGACCAGACTTTTTGACACCATAGACAGTTTCATCTTGAACAAAATGGTAAAAAGAAATATTCATGTTTAGAGATCAGTCATCCAAAACATTATTTTGTTAAACACCACTCTGACTCCATGCACAAGTATTTTGAAGATGATATTAAAAGATGCTAGAGTTCCTCATTGACGCTATCATCGTTGGTAATCATGTCTTCCAACAGTCTGTTGGAATTTCCATGGACACGAATTGTTAGCTGACCCGTTTTTATAATCGTACGAAGCAGAGTTCAATCAAATGCCTCTACACAAGAAGAAAAAACATCTGACAAGTCGGCATCAACATCTGACGAGATGTGGCAGAAAAAAATAAACGAAGATTATTTACATGAAAAGTCTAAGATAACGAACAGTGATCAATCTCATAATTCCTACAGAAAATGCAAATCAGAGAGATGGGCAAACACGGGCTCCTGGACACACCAGAGGTGGGATCAGATGACCAGGAGGAGCAAATATTCCCTGTCGAGCGGTCACACTATATATCTTGAACAGGTAAACGGAGTAATCCGCAGTCAGAATTAGTGTTCCAAGAACGGCCTAACAATTGGTATGAAACACGTCAGACAGCATTTGACCTAATGGAAAGTTGTACTGGCAAACTAGATCGTTATAACGGTCATAGAATTTGCGAAATGCTGAATTTAAACAAGATTGTTGATATTCCTGGAACATCAACGTCTTGGTCAGTAGCCTACCTCGATTTAAAAACTGACCATACGCAGAACATGCTCATGCGCATCGAATCAGTTGAGAAATTTAAACACAATATGCAGGTGATAATGGAACCATTACCATGGTTACATAAATATGGAAAGTTTGCGATGGAAAAGCTGAAATCATCCCGTCTGTCATAAAGTAGAGTTGTTTGTTTGAAGTTAACAATAAAATATTTAAATATGAAGCAGATGGGTAGGACTCGGTGTATCTTTTATTTTGAGGTCACTGGGATGTATTGAATCGACATATGAATGAAAGTTATTATTGTTAATAGATAAAACGTCATCGATTTATCTAAATGTCGAGTTGAAGGCCACAGCAAGAGATTTCTTTCTTATCATGTAGCAGCTTTTGAATAAAGTCTGATTCATGAGGATTAAAAACAGGTCAGCTAACAAAGGAGCGCAATTCTTGTTCATGGGAATTCCAACTGAGTGTTGGAAGACCTGATCATCAAAGACTACGAAGACATTGTCAGTAAGGATGGAAAAACTTTTCTCCAATCAACAACATCAAAACGTACGGCTTTTCAACATGTTACACGACCATTCCTCATGATAGATTAAAGGTTAGACTTTTTGACATCATAGACAGTTGGTTCTTTAACAAAAATAGAAAAAGGAAATCCTCACATTTAGTGATCAGTAATCCAAAAAATTACTTTGTTAAACACCAATCTTATTCCAGGCACAAGTACTCTGAAGTTGAAATTAAAAAAGCGAGATTTGGGTCATCGTACCTATGCAAGACAGTGTCATACGTCAGCTAAATTGGGCCAAGGTTGCACAAACATGCTATAATATACTCACAGAACTTATTGAATTATACGTATTTTGAGGCAGTTGTTACTGACTGTCAGCATAATATTAGAACCAGCAGCTATAACTTAAACTTTACGAAAACCTTTACTAACAAAGATACATTGCTGGATCCAGTAAATGTTCTATCAAGTCCCTATCTTTGCTCCTTACGAAATTATTAACAGCAGTGAAGGAGAGACTTCAAACGTATCGTGCCACAATGTATGCCAGAAGTGGTGTAAGTCAAATGTGGATTCTAAAAAAAATCCAAAGAACTTTTAGTAAATTTGAAATCACAAACCTTTCATGGATCCAGTAATGTATCTTTGTTTGTAAGGGTTTTTATGAATTTTATGATTATTTAAGTCATAGCTGCTAGTTCTGTTGGTGACCCAATAATGATGACGCATAACACCCTGTTACTGATGTACTCATGTACGAATCTTGCTTACTCATAATACCCCTCAAGCCTTGCTTGGTTGTCTTGGGATTTATTTCTTCAAATTTATAAAAAAAAATCATTTAATTAACCAATCTTCGCTAAGTTTCCTGACGGCAAGTTTTGCAGTAATTTACATTACAACGTCATTTAAATAACCTCATGTGTAATGTTTCGAAATATTGAATAATTTTATATAAGTTTTTTAATAATTATATGATCATTAAGACTGTATTTTGGTTACATTGACCTATTTTTCCTTGTATGGAGGTGACCATCTTTGCTGATGTCGCACTGTAAGGCGGTTAAATTATGTCAGTCCCCGTTCCTCTGTGTTCCTAGACTTGTACGTAGTAGTTTTATAAAAATTAAGTTAATTTCCAACATCGAAATTGAAATGAAGGATAATTTGTTTGCTGGTATTCATAGAATTTTCTGTGCTAGAACGTTTGACAGAGGAGATTCGTTACGTATTATACAAGTGGCGAGTTGCGGATCCAGGAATTTCGGGAAAAAAATGGGATGGGTGGGTGGGATGGGCACGTGTGAATCAGCTAAACGCTCAACCATTTGGATGCCAAATCTGGAGTTTTACTGATATTATTTTATAAATTTGTGGCGAAAAGGAGTGGGGTGGTGCTGCCCCTCCCTGTAAATATACCACTGTATATTCTGTGAATTTGAAAAGAAGTATTGTCAGTTATGAAAATGAATGGTATTTTATCATTTTACTTTATAATCTCATACATTCTACATTAAACTCTGAAACAGTCGCCGGATAGCTGAAAAATTGCTCAGGCGACTATAAATAAAACAAACAAACAAACAAACAAATTAAACTCTGAAAATGCGTTTCTTTTTTCCTTTTTCTTTTCTGCTGCTGTTAAGGAATCTGATTCATTACGTTAGAACCAAACTATATTCCATCCACAAAACGGCAAATTACTAAATTTTATCACTTCGAAGAAACATCACATGGTGGAACATCGCGTGTAACAGTTAGTAAATTTTTAAAAATAGTTTTTAAAGTTTTTCTTTCCCGAATAGCACACCGTACGTTTTGTATGAGTGACTATATTTAGTGTGTGAGGTCACGTGTTGGTAGAAAACCAGTTCTGAGTCGTTCGCTGTAGAGTCAGTTTAGCACGAGCTGTACTTTGGGAAGGAGTGTCCTTCAGAGCTCATGTCTGTGTGGACCTGTGTGATCGTGTGAGTGACCTGTGTGTTCTTAGAATTATGAACTGTCCTGTGTGGGGTGCCATTCTGTGTGTATTTGGTGCTGTTTTTTCGGTGGGAAATCCAGGGTGGAAGGTGATCTCTGGTGTGTACTTATTACGGAGATACCCAGCCCATGTGTAGCTTGCACAACATGTGTGTATGTTTTGAAGAACCAGCAATTCTACAACAGCTGTGCAAGTGTCTGTGAATCGTATCGTGAGGAATCTTCAAACACGCATGACATCTATGGAAGGAAAGTGGTGGTATGACAGTTAACCATGAACACGTAAAAGTATCCTTATGTGCTTCGTGTGGTCAACAAATTGGCGTATACCTTATGTCGAGGGCTGATATGAAATAGACTGTGTGCCTTATGCAAAAGACATGCATTTTTTTGTAGACATTAATTATGTAAATATGATTAAGGGTGCGTGAGTGTTGAGAGCTAGTGTGTGAATGTTTTGCTTGTTTGTATATATTGGAGTATTTTCTTGTAAATAAATATATTCCTGTTTGTGTTTCGTCTTCTTGTGTCAAGGTTCAGTATCAAACGAGGAGGTTTTCCTAATCTCGAGTCAAAATTGTGACATAGTAGAGATAAGAATTTATGAAGAAATATAACGATTCCCGTAGAATTGCTTCGTGAATGATTTTTTTTCTTATTATGACATGCGAAAGTTCAAGGTCACTGAAATGTATATTTTATTTCTGTACTCAGTAACACACATTTAAATAATATTTCAGCTGAATATATTAATTTTATGTTTAGTCTTATTACGTTCTACAAAAAAATGCCCCTATGGGATTTAATGGAAAATACGGGTGGAATACATAAGTATATAAAGAATCAATTTATTCATGTTAAATTGGTACATCTTTTGAATGATCCCCCTGGAAGAAACCATCTATAAATCTTCCGAGCAAATGTTGCTTTGAACGCATTACCAGTATATA